>CM062811.1:385468719-386068719 GCA_031772625.1 Pinus tabuliformis | reverse complement strand
GGTGGGCTATACCGAGGACCCCAATCCCCATGAGGTCATTTGGTCTCGCCATCACGCCGTGTCAGGCTTTGGTCCCTTTGCCACATCTCTACGACCTTTGTCAGCTCATAGCTCTGCACTGGACCGACCTGGGCCATCTGTGCCCCATCCTCCACCCTCTATCAACATCGAAGACGCCTCCGGCTTGGACTGCCCACCGCTTTCCCAGGCTACCTTGAATCTCCTTGGTACCTGCCTACAACCATTGCCCACTTTCAACGTGCCACTGCCCCGTCTACCCCACATCTCTGCCCCGCCCTACAAACCTTCCACCTCTGGCATCCCCCCTTCTGGGACTACTACCTACCCTGTCCCTACACTATCTGGTAGCACCCTTAACCCTGGTGGCCCATCTCCTAGCACCCATATCCATTCTGGATGCTTCAACTCCCCAGTCCCAAACCCTAAATTGACCCCATCCACCCCACAGACGGTTAACCAAGGCATATGGGGATATCTTTGGGACTATCTGACGACTTGCAAATCTGGCAAGCTAAAGAAAGGAAGGTGCCTAAAAGCTATCGATATGGACATCAACCTATCCTTGGGCGAAGACCTCTCGATGGGGGAAGTTGTTGATACAGCCAATAAGATCTTGGTGGGCCAAGTTCGAGGGCAGAACTATACTGTGGAGAGACATCGTCTCTGGACCTCGGAGATTTGGGGTTCTTTACTCAAAGAACTACCCACCATGCAGGTGCTTGCGCGAGGATGGTTTGCCCTTCGTTTCCATAGGGAAGAGTACACGGACTGGATACTCTCTAGATTATGGCATATCGAATTAGCCCCTATTCTGCTGAAAAGATGGGATCCCTTATTTGATCCTGGGAGGGAACAGATGGGAGCTGGGTCGATTTGGGTTCGATTACCAAGCCTTCCGATGCAATACTGGGCTCCAGTCGTTTTTAAGCGCATAAGCATGGCACTAGGTACCTATTTAGAACATGATCAGTCCTATGAAACGTCAGGGAATATGACTATGGCTCGCATCCTGGTTCATTTGGACACCAGAGAAGGCCTGGAGGAAAAGATTACCCTACATTAAAGGCATTTCTCTCGCTGACAAAATCTTGGTTATGAAGGTGTTCCATTGAGGTGTAGATGATGCCATAAGGTTGGACATCTTTTCAAAGAATGCCCACTGCTCATGCCTACTACTCCGGCTGCTACAAAGGGAACCAAACATCGCCAGATGAAAGACCTGATTGTGGATGAGCAACCCACAGGTCTAGATAGTCCAAAGGATGTGGCTGGGGTCACTGCTCAGCCATCCAACGCTTCCCAGATGTCGCCAATCTCCCCTCCTATGACTAGATCCCGATCTGCTGCGGAGGCTGCTCCTACATCGGGTACAATTTCTTCTCCCTTATCCTCTGCACTAAATTTTAATCAATATTTTTTTCTCATTGGCATCATCTGCATCTTCACCTTGTTTGGTTACCTCTCCCATTACTTCTGCACTTGATCACCCATTGCCTATCTTTTCCACCACCCCCCAGTTTTCCTTGGACAGGGGCTCCAACACAATCCTATTTTGCCATCTGCTTCGAGTTCACATTCCTACAACCTCTGTTCCTGGCACCAGGCAATCCCTTACTCGCTTGGATTGGGTATCACACCCTCAAATGTTGTGCATAAACCCACTCGGGGGAGGCCTTCCAAGATGTCGAAAGCCATTAAGATTGTTGGGGATGATGTAGCTCAGGGCAGACAGAACACCATTGAAAGGGTACTTAGAGCACCAGACACCCTTGGCAATGTTCCCCCATGAAGAGGCTCTCCTTCAACTGTAGGGGATTAGCTAGTCCCTCTAAAAAATCATCCCTTAAGAGACTCTTGAGCTGTGAGCCTTGTGACATTATTTTTCTTCAAGAATGTTAGGGTCCCACCCTAACCCCCTTATTTATGTCTTGGGATCACGTCATAGTCAAAGAGTCAATAAAGCCCATATATTTTGTAAGTGGTTAACCCGAAATTAATGACGGGACCACAGTTAGTTGCAAATGGGCCGTAGCCGTAGTATTAGATAGATGGTATTAATAAAACTCACGGTTTTGACCTGTGGTATCGCATGTATGAGTCATATATAAAGGATAGAGACTCCCTGCGAGCAGCATCATGTCTTATTTTGTAATCGAGCTCTGCTCTATTGGAGGTTGCCCCCTCGAAGAGGCATGTGAACATTGCTCTTTGAATAATAAAATCATTGCTATTCTGTGTTCTGGGTATCTTTTCTTCGCATATTTTGTGTTCTGGGTATCTTTTCTGCGCATATTCTGTATATGGGTATTATTTTGCAGGTTAAGAGCATAACAAGTGGTATCAGAGCACTTTCCAGGGCTCGGTGGGATCTCCAATTTTTAGCAATTTTTTTTTTGGCTAGAGACGTGTTCCGGCGTCTTTAAACCACTGGATCTGTCGTTAAGCGCATAAACCTGCGGATTTGGGGAGGCATGCACGCAGGAAATATAAGAGGTGGTCACGTCTGTTGGACTCCCTTGTAACCCCTATGGGTACCCCTTCGAGTAGTAGCGCATTAGAGAACCGCGCACGGACTGTCTTCCACGTACCCTCTGGGTATATAGGAAGCCCCCTAAGCTCCTTGAAACCTCGCCATAGATAAACCTTCGGCCGTCTTGTGGCTACAGTACACCAAGAACAGCACTCGAAGAGATTACTCGCCCGTACGATAGGGTAGTCAGGTTGTACGGCTAAGGGTACGGTCGATCCTCCTTAGTTAGAGCCCCGAAACATTGGGCCGAGTACTACTGTCAGACCCTTATGTATATTGCGATCTGTATCACCTGACACTCCTCTAGACCATAGTTCCCTTTTCTATCGGGGGATCACGCATCATATATTCTAGATCCGCGTGTGCAAAGACGTGCCGCAGCAGCAGACATCAGTCCCGCAGCTCCATCAGATCCGCAGCAGCAGTTTTGCCACCATTCAGATCTCTCAGATCCACAATGGCGAGCTGAGCAAGGTGGTACCATTCAATTTATTAGAAAAAAATTTTGGCGGTCCCAATTTTTCATCAAGTTGGTGTATGGTAGAAACTAGAGCTCAAGCGATGGCCAATGACAGGCTAGACGAAATTGAAGCAGATATGAACGAACTCAAAAATATGATTGGCGGACTAACTAGCCAGGTACATAAAGCACTCGATAAGGGCAAGGCACCAGCCCTCGAGGAACCGTATAATGGCCATGAACACCATGAGGGTGAGTCTAGCCACTCTCCTCACGTCTGGCACACCCATTCACCACCCAGTCAGCGACCTCCCAAATTGGATATGCAGAAATTTGACGGTTCTCACACGTCCGCATGGCTAGCACAAATGGACCAGTATTTCAAATTGAATCGTCTACTAGATGATTGGACTAAGCTTATGGTGGGGACCATGTACTTGGACAATGAACGATGGCAATGGGCGGAATGGCATCAACGTCGCAGTGGACCTTTTCAGAGTTGGGCCCAATTTACGAAAGCTCTTCGAGATCACTATGAACATGAAGAATCCTTTTTGGGACGTCTCACTAAGCTCCGATAGATGGGTACAGTGGATGAATATATCACCGCTTTTGAAGCCTGAGCCTTCCGCACTCAGGGTCTCTCAGATGAGTTCTACACGGAATGCTTCATCAGTGGTCTTAAAGAAGCCATCAAAGCTCAAGTTCTACTCCACCACCCTCCCACGTGGACGGAGGCTTGCCAGGTAGCTCGTAAGGTGGAACGTGCCATAACAACCCAATACAGTCGCCCCAATTTCCCCACTAAAGGTCGTCCCCCACAAGCTCACAACACGACTCAGACACTTAAGGTCCAAAAGGTGTCACCTGAGGAAATGGCCGCAAGAAGGAAGCAAGGACTATGTTACTACTGTGATGAAAAATATTCCCCTGGTCATAAATGCTAGGAGCCCAAGTTTTTTCAAGTAGATGCCACTGACTACAGTTCAACCGAGGAAGATCCACCACTTGAGGAACCTGAGGCGATAGAAGAAGACAACCAAAAGGAGATGGTATCTGACAAACCAGTTATTTCGCTAAATGCGTTGGCAGGAATTTCTTCACCTCAAACTCTCAAAATCAGGGGTTTTCTTAAACATCGCCCAATAGTAGTCTTGATTGATAGTGGAAGTACCCATAATTTCATCCATCAAAAAGTCGCCGATGCAGTGCATTGTTTTGTACACGCAGTCTCTAACTTCCAAGTCCAAATCGCGGATGGGGGCACAATGAAATGTGAAGGCCGCTGCGAAAATGTCAAACTTCAAATGGGGGATTATCAGTTGAAAACACACATGTTTGCCATCCACATGGGAGGATGCGACATTGTCCTCGGCGATGAATGGCTTCGCACTCTTGGGCCAATCACAATGGATTTCCAGGAGTTATATATGAGTTTTAAGCAAAACAACTACACATATACCCTCCGTGGCCTCCAGGCAGGAGCCCCGTCGATCATCAGCTCGCATAGGATGGAAAAATTGTTAAAAAAGGGCAATCATGGCGTGGTAGCTCAATTCAATGCCATCCAAGTCGTTGAAACCCAGTCCCTGCAAATTCATCTTAAGATGCAACAAATTTTAAATAAACATCGACAGGTCTTTGACAAGCCTAAGGAGCTTCCACCATCGCGAGGGGAACATGATCATAACATCACATTGGTTCCAGGGGCCCAACCCCCAAACGTGCGGCCATATAGATATCCATTCACCCAAAAGAATGAAATAGAAAATATAATCAAGGAAATTTTGGAAGCAGGGGTCATTCGTCCCAGCGTTAGTCCGTATTCATCCCCAGTGGTCATGGTGCTCAAGAAAGACGGAGAGTGGCGGATGTGTCCCGACTTCAGGGCCCTTAATAAGTTGACAGTCAAAGATAAATTTCCCATCCCGGTGATTGACGATTTGCTGGACAAACTCAATGGGGCTCAATTCTTCACTAAGTTGGATCTTCGCTCAGGCTACCACCAAATTCGCATGAAGGAAGTAGACATTCCCAAGACGGCGTTCCGAACTCATGAAGGCCATTATGAGTTCCTGGTCATGCCATTTGGTCTTTGTAATGCCCCTTCTACTTTTCAGAGCCTTATGAATCACCTTCTTAAACCATATCTCAGGAAATTTGTCCTGGTCTTCTTCGATGACATCCTCATCTATAGTGGCACTTGGGTTGCACATCTTCACCATGTAGATCTACTCTTGAAACTGCTTCGCCAACATAAATTATTTGTCAAATTGTCCAAGTGTTCGTTTGGCATGGAAGAAGTTGAGTATTTGGGCCACATTGTGGGGCGGGAAGGTGTCAAGGTGGACCCCAAAAAGATCCAGGCAATGCAAGAATGGCCTCAACCTAAGACCTTGAAGAGCTTAAGAGGATTTTTGGGACTCACCGGCTATTATCGTAAATTTGTCTGCAACTATGGCCGCATAGCGAAGCCCCTCACTCAACTCCTAAAGAAAAATTCCTTCTTCTGGAATGAGGAAGCCCAATAGGCATTTACAGCCCTCAAAAACGCCATGTGTTCTACTCGAGTCTTAGCACTACCTGACTTCAACAATTCTTTTGTCATTGAATGTGATGCTTCAGGGACAGGTATTAGGGCAGTCTTAATACAGGAAGGGCGACCCTTGGCCTTCACAAGCCAACAACTAAGTGGGAAGAATCTGGGCCAATCTACCTATGAAAAAGAAATGATGGCCATCTTACATGCAGTCGACACCTGGCGCCCTTACTTATTGGGGCGACATTTCCAAATCCGCACAGATCATCATAGTCTTAAATATTTTCTGGAGCAACGCGTATCTTCCCCACAACAAAATAAATGGCTAGCTAAAATACTGCGATATGATTATGAGATCATTTACAAGAAAGGGAAAGACATTAGGGTAGCAGATGCATTATCTCACCAATTTGAGGAAGAAAGTACTCTGCTAGCAATTTCCCTCCCCATTCCAGAATGGATTGAAGAAGCTCGCAGAGAATGGTTTTCACACCCAGGGCTATCCCAACTCATTGCTCAATTGCAGGTCGATCCAAATTCCATCAAGGGCTACTCCTGGCAGGATGATATTCTTCGCTACCGGGACATAGTAGTAATATCACCAACATCAACCCTTAAAAGTCGCATATTGGCCGAATTGCACTCATCTCCCATTACAGGACATTCGGGATTTCAGAAAACTTATGCTCACACCAGAAGATCATTTTTTTGGACCGGCATGAAAAAGGACATCCTTACTTTTGTCGCAGAATGTGATGTCTGTCAACGCCACAAAGGAGAAACCGTCAACACACCAGGCACATTACAACCATTGCCCATTCCGACATCAATTTGGAAGGAGGTTTCCATGGATTTCATCACAGGTCTTCCAAAATCAGGGAACAAGTCAGTCATCATGGTGGTGGTGGACCGCTTGTCAAAGTATGCTCATTTTTGTGCCCTACCCCACCCGTTTACACCAACTTTGGTTGCGCAAACTTTCATGGATCAGATATTCAAACTACATGGCATGCCCACTTCTATTGTGTCTGATCACGACCTGATCTTCACCAGTAATTTTTGGCAAGAACTCTTCAGGATACAGGGCACTCAACTAAAACTCAGCACTTCCTATCATCCGCAAACGGATAGTCAAACCGAAGCCGTCAACAAATGTCTAGAAACCTACCTGAGGTGTTTCACTTCAGAAAAGCAACACCTTTGGGTACAGTGGTTACCTCTGGCGGAATGGTGGTATAACACCAACTATCATGCCTCTACTAAAATGACTCCTTATGAAGCAGTATATGGTCAACTTCTGCCATCCCCTATTTCTTATCTCCAGGGATGCTCCAAAGTACAAGCAGTGGATCAACTCCTACAACACCGTGCCACCATGCTCGCCCATCTTAGAGAGAATCTTCATCAAGCTCAGAACCGCATGAAGCAACAAGTCGACCAGCATCGCTCAGAGCGCCAGTTTCAAGAAGGGGACCAAGTCTTTTTTAAGCTGCAACCATATAAGCAAACATCACTCAAAGACAAGGGTTGTCAGAAGTTATCTCCAAAATTCTACGGACCCTACCAAGTACTTCAGCGCATTGGAGAAGTGGCTTACAAGTTGGCCTTGCCACCTACTATAAAAATCCATCCAGTTTTCCATGTATCATGCCTCAAGAAAGTAATTGGGAACAATTGCCGAGTTCAAACAAGTCTACCTGAACTGGACGACGAAGGGTCAATCTGGCTTCAACCCGAACAGGTCCTCGCCACAAGAGACAAGCACCTACGCGGCCGCATGATTAAGGAAGTCCTTGTCAAATGGAAAGACACCTCTCCGGAAGATGCAAATTTGGAACCAGCTACTATTCTTCAGCAGTTTCCGCAGCTCCAGCCTTGAGGACAAGGCTAGTCTTAAGGGGGAGGGCATGTTAGGGTCCCACCCTAACCCCCTTATTTATGTCTTGGGATCACGTCATAGTCAAAGAGTCAATAAAGCCCATATATTTTGTAAGTGGTTAACCCGAAATTAATGACAGGACCACAGTTAGTTGCAAATGGGTCGTAGCCGTAGTATTAGATAGATGGTATTAATAAAACTCACGGTTTTGACCCGTGGTATCACATGTATGAGTCATATATAAAGGATAGAGACTCCCTGCGAGGAGCATCGTGTCTTATTTTGTAATCGAGATCTGCTCTATTGGAGGTTTCCCCCTCGAAGAGGCATGTGAACATTGCTCTTTGAATAATAAAATCATTGCTATTCTGTGTTCTGGGTATCTTTTCTTCGCATATTTTGTGTTCTAGGTATCTTTTCTGCGCATATTCTGTATCTGGGTATTATTTTGCAGGTTAAGAGCATAACAAAGAAACCCTAGGTAGCTTTGAGATGATTGTTAAGACCCTTCTAACTATCATGCCAGGGTGGCACTTTCAAGCCCTGGATGTTGCTGAGAGATCCAGGGGTCTAGCTCTCGAGATAAACCCTCAAACCATCAAGGTTATATCGGCTTGGGGAGGTCAGTGTTTCCTGGTTATCGATATATTTTCCACTGAATTGGGCAAAAATCTATGTATTATGAACATTTATGCACCCAATCACAATATATTGGATTTTTGGCAGCAGCTCCTTAAGAATCCCCTGATAGACCAATCCACTATTCTAGGGGGAGATCTTAATTTCTCCATCGGACATGAAGAATTTTGGGGACACCACTCGCAGCTGGATCCACTCTCGGATCAACTCGGTATCCTCTTGGAGCAACATGGTCTTATTGATGTCCCTATGAACAAGAAGCTGCCAACCTGGCACAACAGAAGGACTGGAGATGCAACTCTGGGGAGGAGACTAGATAGGTATCTCATTCATGAAGATCTGCTTACTTCCCTCACAAATTTCAGATAGTGGGTGGGCACTAGAGGAATATCGGATCATTCCCCTATTTATCTGGAAGTGGCAAGCTCCTTCAAAGAACCTAGGGCTCCTTTTAAGTTTAATTCGACCTGGTTAAAGGACCTTGAATATCTCAGGTTGGTTTCGAAATTTTGGAAGGCCCATCCCTTACCAAATGTCCAGAGGAAGGCTGAGGGTTTCTATAGTAACCTGATCAAACTCAAGCGATTATCCATAGATTGGGCCAGAAGGAAAAAGGCTAAGGAGGAACATACCCTTGGTGACACTAAAAATCAGTTGGCCACTCTAATGGATGAACAAGGAAGAGGGTAAACCTCTATAACAACAAAAATACACCTTGTGAACTTGGAAACCCAAAGATCAAAGATTTTGCTGGATCGAGAAGAAACTTGGAGACTCAGAAGCAGGGCAATTTGGTTACAAGCGGGGGATGAAATTACAAAATTCTTCCATAAATTTGCAAATGGAAGGAAATCCAACAATATTATCTAGAAAATGCCTATGAAACAGATTCTAATTGCTAAAACTTATAATCAACTGGCACGGTTGGGTAGCACTCACTTCAAGTAGTTGTTCAAAGCCCCACCAGGCACACCTCTAGCCAATATCATTCGCATTGCAGGGCATTTTCCCAGATTTGTGGAACATGACTTGGTGGAGGATCTCATAAAACCTGTTACTATGGGGGAACTGGAGGGCACCCTGAAGTGGTTTAAGAAGGACAAAAGTCCGGGGCCAGATGGTTGGTCCATGGAATTCTATCTTACATTCTTTGACATTATTGGATCGGATCTACCCGATGTGATCGAGGAATGTCATTCATCGGGCAAAATGTATGAACCTATAAATTCCACCTATATAGCCCTCATTCCCAAGATGGAATCCCAACCATCCTTCAATGACTTCAAGCCTATATCCCTATGTAACTGCCTATACAAAATTGCAAAGATCATTGCTAACCGCATCAAGCTGATCCTATCAGGCAACATCTCCTCGAAACAGTTTGACTTCCTACACAATCGACAAATTCTTGAGGCCATCGACACAACACAAGAGGCCTTACACTCCATCAAACAGAAGAAGCTTAAAGGGGTGATGCTCAAGATTGACCTCTCAAAGGCCTTTGACAAGATCAGCTAGTTATTCTTAAGGATGATCCTTACTCACCTGGGCTTTCTACTAGTTTATATCAGATGGATAATGTGTTGCATTACATCTATATCCTTTGGAACCTTAATCAATGGATCAGTCTCCCATTCCTTTCAGGCGAAGCGAGGAATTAGGCAGGGGTGTCCTCTCTCCCCATTGCTTTTTCTTATTGTGATGGAAGGTTTAAGCAAGCTGATTGCATCAGAAAAAAGAGTCGGGAGGCTCAAGGGTCTCAAGATCATGGAGCAATGCACTCTAACACATCTACTCTTTGTGGATGACATGCTCATCTTCTTAGATGGAGGCATTCAAGACAACAACACTCTCTCTGAAGTGTTGAATGTTTTTTGTGCCGCAACAGGGATGGAAATAAATGGGGCCAAATCCACTATATCTCTCTCAGCTTGTACTCAATAGGAGACCTATCATGCACTCCAAAACATCCCCTTCCAAAACCTGACAATGGAGGATGGATTGAAGTACTTGGGTTTCAGGATAAAAGCAGATGGATACAAAATTGCAGATTGGACCTGGTTGATTGCCAAGGTGGAAAGAAGATTAAATATTTGGAGCCTTCATCTACTATCCAGAGCAAGTAGACTGGTGCTCATTAAATCGGTTCTGGAAGCAACACCAGTCTTATGGATGTCTCTGGCCTAGATCCCCCAGGTATATTACAAAGGATTCAGCAAGTTTGCTGCCACTTCTCATGGAAGGGTCACAAGGAGGGAAAACCCTATGTGTGGGTCAAATGAAGTAGAATTGCAACTCCCAAAAAATGGGGGGGTTGGGGCCTCAAGAACCTCTCTACCTTTGCTCAAGCACTTGCAACCAAATTAGGATGGCTTCTCCTGAAGCACAAGAGCCTTTGGTCAAAGTTGGTTACCTATAAATACATATGGTTGCGCACAATCATGGACTGGTTAATATTACCTACTTGGAACAAGAAAGGAATATCAGTGATTTGGAGGGTTGTTATAAATACCCTTCCCATCATAAGAAGGGGTCTTACTTGGAAAATCGGCAACGGCATGTGTATCCGCATTGGGACTGATCCATGGATTGGTTGCAGCAACTCACACCATCTCCCTCCTGGCTTGATTGCCTTCCTAAATCATAATGGAGTGGCAAACATCACACAGATCGGGGACCTATACAACACCACTACATATAACAGTGGAGAACCTAGATATACCAGATCAGTGGCATATGGAGTGGAGGAGATATTCGGCGGCTTTAATTGAATCCCATGTGAGACTAAGGGATGAGGATGACAAACTGCTTTGGGGTTTTGCACAGAAGGGGATCTATACTCCAAAGGATGGATATCCTATTATCCATGCTAGCCATAAACCTGATTCTTTGGATAACTAGTGGAGCAGCATATGGAAGCTAAAAGGCCCATCGGGTACTCGTCTTTTGATGTGGAACATCATTATGGACAAAACCCCAACCGGAACTAATCTCAGAAAATGATCTTTTCAGGGACCTACATGGTGTGTATTATGTCGTGAGGAGGAGGAATCAAATCACCATCTCTTTCTCTCCTGCCCTACAACACAACAGGTCTAGGCGCAGGTGTTACATACTCTTAATTTATCACTTACTTGGGCTGGCGATGGTATACTAAATGCCTGGAACCAGTGGTGGGCTGAAGCTCCAAACCCAAGATCCCGAAATCTTCCATTAATGGTGTGCTGGCACATATGGATGAGCAGGAACAACAACATATTTCGTGGGAAGCATATAGTCTGGCCTTTGATTATTCCTAAGATTTGTAACGGTTATATGGAAATTTCGGTTGATGAACAAGTTGCCAAGATTCGAACCATCACCCCGGAGGTCATAGACAAAGCGTACCCTTGGGCCTATTTCAACGAATCAGCACAGGAACAGGGTTGTGGCGGTGGCATTATCCTCCATATATCTGAGACACATTATTTCAATATTTGTAAGAGGATCATCTCTAATTGAGATTCTCAAGGGTTTACAACAATAGATCAACTACCAAAATCAAAGACCAGCAGTTAGAGGGTTTCATTATTGTTGCTTGAAGGACTAACCACTCTTGCGGGTATATTTTTGTTGTTTTATTTTCATATCTGCAAAGTTTGTAAAATAGATCTCAGAGATGGCAGCATCAAGTCCCAGATTTGAGGACAAATTAGATGGTGCCTCCAGATAGGTGTCATCAAAAGCCAAGGTAACATTGTTTTTGAAAGAAAACGATCTATAAGATATTGTCAAGGATGTTATAATTCAGTCTATAGATCTGCATGAATTAGCATCACATAAAAATAAGGAAGTGAAGGCCCAAATTACTTCAGGAAAGGGTCCAAACCCTGCCTCCAGAAAAAATGACGAACTCTGCCTCAGGAAGGTCAAACTGCATATACGATTGAAGATGTTTTCATGTACAATTGTTGCAAACGCTGGTGTGGAAGGTGCAGTGGTTGTTGGGAAATTACTGAGCAATATAATCTTGACCTTGGCTACGATGCCGACTAAGGTGAATACATTGATAAGGTGAAGGCAGAGATTATTGATCCCCTGAAAGAGACCAGAGCTATTTTGGTTGATGCTGCAAGTGTGTCTTCATTGTTAACCACAACAGAGTGCATCATTGTTGTGATTCTGAAGGATAAGAAGGAAGTCCCAGGTATGAGAGACAGTATGGCTGGCATGGACTACTAAAGAGCATATCTAGACCGGTGTGCCTTCTGCGTGGTGTCCTGTTCCGAAAGTAGGGTTAAAGTTCAGGTTGTCTGGTATCCTAGTTTTGAAGGTCAAACTTCGGGTCAATTAGTTTGACCCCTGTTATTGTCTCGAGCATTACATTTCCCATTACTGGAACAATTGCTTGTGTATTCAATCTAACTTAAAGGAAAATTTATCGATTGAAGTGCCCTGCAGTTCTACCGCCTATCTCTTATGCAGGGAAAAAGTGTAATCCTTGTCAAGGAGAGACCGGAGAAATGTTTTCCATTTTCACCTACTGGAGATGATAATCTATTCAAAGAGCTAATTTTTTAGAAGAAGAAAAAAATACCTGTTTTAGGCAAAAGCCATGGAAGATCGCGCCTTGCAAAATCCATAGAAGATCGGGCCTCGCAGGAATGGTTGTAACTACATAGCTTGTAAACATGTCTTATGGTGTGGAAGGGTTATTGCCAGAAGCATCTCACCTGTTAATGCTCCACAATACTCCCAATTATAGTGAAGTTAATCATCTATCTGTAAATGTGTACACGAGCTAATGCTCCTCGAACAGTTTATCTGTTTGCTGAAAAGTGTCCCAAAATGCTTCAACACCAAATTGTTCCAGAAGCGTTTGAAATTTGAAAATTTCCCACCAAATTGTTTGAAAAGTGCCCGATCGATTTTGATTTATGTAATAATTACATAATTTTAATGTGTTAATTAGGATATATTGACTTAATATTTATTAATTATTTTATTTTGTTTAATTTAATGTGTTAATCAAAATTTATTGATTCAATATATATTAATTGTATATATTTTAAAAAAAATATCGTGATAATATAAATATATTTTTAGTAAAATATATAAATTAAAAAATTGAGATGTATTTTCAAAATTGTTAGATTTTTGGAGGGAATGAAAACATTAGCCTAGCTTTAAGTGCTTTTATGGGAGTCTCTTTGAGGGAATCATTTATGCTAGTATTTATCATTTGATTCAACATAAGTTGGAAGATGAATCAAGCGGTTTGAAAATAGAAATGCACCAATCTAGACATGTTTTAAACCCTTACACATCCACCATAATTGAGGCAATGTTGAGAGGATTACGAGCTAAGTTGAATTTAGAAAGAGCATTTTCAAGTTTTAAGGTGTAAGTTGGAACAACCATTATAAGTAGAATCTAATGAGCTTATCATGACCTCATTATAAATAGATATGGATTTATTAAAGGAGAGCTACCATCTTGGCACATGTTTCTATTTTGAAGAGTTTGTTAGATTGGTTGAAGGAATGTCCCACCTCGAGAGTATGTGGAAAGCACAATTGGTACATTGCACTTTGAGGTCAACAAATCTATTTGGAGAACACTCCCTTATTCTCGACCTCCTAATTATTTGAAGGTGACCTTGGAGAGCATATGAGCTTGTTGATATAGGCTATATGCTGAGGGTTTGAAATTATGAATGATAAATAGTTTGAAAAAATCAGTGCAAAATCTCTCAATTACCTAGTGACAAATTTGAATATCAACTTAGAAAAAAATATGTTGAAACATATTGCAAGTAGTTTGTACATGTAGTTTTGTTGCCATTTCTAACCATTATAGAATTACAGTGCCAGAGAGAGGGTCTCAGCGGACATGCAGGTGGAAAATACTTATCTATCACATAAACAACATAATCATGGGCTTTGGTATGTCCAAATATGTCTCAACCCTTGTTGGAAATACTGGGGGGTGAATTGATACTTCTTATAATTGTCATATTATGTTCATTAAAAGGTTAAGCCAGAACATAAGAAGTAGAACAAAAATAATAATTTTATTAAATATAGTGAGGACTTTCATTCTCAGTTATAAATATGGGCTCCAACTTGTAATATAAGTTCTTTAATTCTTTGAGGCACCAACCTTGAATGAGGACGAAAAGCCTCTTAGGCCAATCCAGGCACCAAGATGGTCAATATGAGGACAACAATCCTCTTAGGTTGAAGCCTTTAACTATACTTAAAAACAAAAAAACAAAAAAACTTAATCAAAATACTCCAAAATCATTCCTTCAAGATGTCTACCATATAAACCTCTTGTAAAAGCAGGGAAGATTTTACACTCAAGATGCTCATGTCTATTGAACATAGGCTATTTAACGATGATATAGGTTTATGTAATTTGACAAAGACTTTATACAAATAGTGACATCCCCCAACCCATGTTTGGACAATGACATCCAACCATCATCAGATAATGTGTTCACTACCTCAATTGTCATCTTCTATGCAAAGAATGTAGATGACTCGTGTAAGGTACAAAGTGTTTCAAGGACACTTGAAGCCTCTAAGTCATGTGATCAACCATGATGACTAATGCTCCTTTGCCTTCACTAGGTCGGATCAAATACCCACTAAATAAGAGTTCACCATACACATCTTTGAGATTGTGTTATGCTCTTAACCTGCAAGACGAGACCAGAATACCGAATATGCGAAGAAATATACCCAGAACATGGAATAGTGAGTAACAACAGCAAATATTTTATTATTCAGAAAGCAATGTTCACTTGCCTCTTCAAGGGGGCAACCTCCAATAGAGTAGAGCTTGATGACGGAATAAGACACGATGCTCCTCGCAGGGAGTCTCTATCCTTTATATATGACTCATACATGCAATACCATGGATCAATACCATGGTTCTTATTAATAACATCTATCTAATACCATGGCCCATTTGCAACTAACTGTGGTCCCGTCATTAAATGCGGGTTAACTACTTGTTATAGACATTTTTGTGCCTTACAGCATGGAGAATGAAATGTCAATAATCTAAGGGATCCAAAGTCCCTAAACATGTTGTTCCTACCCCTAGAGGAACAAGGTCAGCAAACCACAGCACTTCAGATCAGTTCTCCACTGAAAAACACTCAAAAACAGGTCAATTTTGGATCAAAGCAGCTGCTCCACTAAGCATCTACGCTGAATGTCAAAAGCTCTATGGTGTACCTGCGCTGCATAGCAAGTGCAACAAAGGCTACCTGCGCTGGGAGTACTTTGACATGTGGAGGAATCTTTTCTCAATGTGCCAGGGCCCAAGAAGCTTCCAAAATGACACTTGGATCAGAAGATTCGCCTAATGATGAGTTAAGAGCTTCTAAAACTCCAAGTGGAAGGTAGAAACTCCGAGTGGACTCAAGGACTGAAGAACAACTGGAGTTGAAGAGGACAACAAGTCACACATCAAGCTGACTTATCTTCACTCCAAAACTCTATATAAGGATCTCATCCCATGGGATCTAGAGGCCGGAATTTTGTGCAAAGAATTGCTGTTGGTTTACAGTTGAGAGTATTGGGTGATTGCTTGAGGGAGGTGAAGAGGAGATTTCTTTCCGTCGGGAAGGTGATGCTGGATTGGACCTCTCACGGTTGTATCACCGCCTGAACCTTACTTCCTTATATTAATAAAGCATTTGAGGTTCTTCTATTTGCATGTGTTTCAATGGTGTATTGTCTTACTTGCGTATTTGATTTATGCTAATCCTTGAATCAATTATGAATGCATGCTTCTTGTAGTTTTCCTTTTCTTGTCTTGTTCGCAGGATCTCGTGTAGCTGGACCCGTGAGAAGACTTGGAGCTGGGAGCGAGCGGCAAATAGAGGAGATTGGATCGACCATTTGCGCAAGACATCGGTAAGTGGATCTCTTCCTTTCATCTCTTGCATGTCATAAAGAAGTAACTTTAGATAGCTTTGCTTCGACTGTTGCTAAGGAACTATCACCCTTAGAGTGGGATAGGGTCATTCCGTGTTGGATACTTTTCCCCACAACAGACTGGCGACTCCGCTGGGGATCGTGTCTTGTTGGTAGCTTGTGTTTCTTGCTATTCATTTCCTAAACGAAGGGAGTACCGAATCGAACTGCATTCGAATCCTTCGAATGCAAAGTAGAGGGCAGCTACTCTAGCTCAGTGCTGGGCATGTTTATGATTTGAAGAGCTGATCCAGAAGGACTCTTTTTAGCTCTTTGTGATAGTGTTCATCTTCCTTAATCATCCTCTAGTGTATACTTGGTTGATAGCCTCTGATTTGGCCAAAAACCATTGATTTTTGAGCAAACTGTGACCCGGAATCTGAGAGAGACGAGAGTTGTCTCTTCAGTGCAGCTGCAGCAAAGGCTACCTGCACTGCAACGCATGTCCCGAAGGGGCTACCTGCACTGCATGTCAGATTGACAGTGCAGTACCTGCGCTGATCCAGTTTTGCCTTGTGCAACCGGGGTTCCCTACTGTCTGTTGCCCAGTTTTCAATATTGTTTTTGCAGCCTGTTGTCAACCTGTATACCCAGCTGAAACTACCTTTCTTTGCCTTCATTCCGCCTCAGTTGTATGAAGAAACCGTGATTGTTCTTACTATATTTCTTGCTTTCATTCACAGTTTCCCATAGCGAAAGTGAACTAGTCTTGCTGTGACCTCTTGGATCTAGGCCTGTAAGAAAGTGTCGTTGTGATTCTAAGAGCTAGTTTATTGTTGTTCATAGCTGCTTGAACATTTGCTTTCATTATATTGTTCGAATTTCAGTATTTCTTGTGTTGAAACGAGTGAATCTTAAGGTGTTCTTTTGATTATTGGATAAAAACTTGTTTGCTTTCGCTTGAAATTGAATTCGAAATTATACAACAACTTTCTTTTTGTAATACATCAACATTAAGGAAGAAGAAAAGAAATACTTGCATTGTGCATGTGCATTTTGACAGTTTGCATGTCGATTTAGGAAAGTGCATCAGTGTGTGCTCTATGATCTGTTTGAAAAGATGATGTCTTTCTTTTCCTTCAGTAGTTAAGATTTTCATAAGTTGAAAGAATTGAAAAAGCTTGCTTATCATACATCACGTGGTGATCCATAAAGGCAAACTGCTAAGCAAGATCAACCTAAAAAGAACTGAATTTATCTAACAACGCTTTGAAACATAACGAAACACAGTAGAGGTCTAGGTAGAGACGTGAACCGGCGTCGTTAAACATAGTGACTGTCGATCTCTACGAAGGTGGGTGATTCCTCCTGAGGGACGATAGCACTAATACGGATTTGTGCTCCCGCGTACCGTCGCGTATATTGGGAGACCCCTATAGGAAAAAAGCCTTTATCCATAGGAAGCCGTGTCGGCCGCCCTACTGATCGCGATGCTGTGAACACAGCATTCACGAAGATCGACCACTCGTACCGTAAAACGTATTCTGTGGTTTCGCGAAAGGTTTGGCACACCCTCTGCCTAGAACTCCAGAGTAGTTTCTTTTGGCCTTTTTCAAACTCTATAACTGAAAAAGTCCATCCGAGCATTTGTCACTTCGGGCTCGTTAATACATCGAAGGAGACTAGAGTCATCTTTAGCTTTTTCTCGACTCTTAAAAAGTGAAAAAGCAAGTTGTGTCTAAAGCGTCGTCATATAAAATTCATTCTAAACGGAACATAATCACCCCTTATTCCTACGTTGATCTTTAGGTTGAGAACATGGAGCACACCAACCAAGGGATTCCACATGATGGGACCCCTAGCCCTTTCTCCTCTTGGGGAGAAGTTGGTGCGCCCCACATGGCCACGTTGTCGCTTCCAGGACTGACAATTGGCCTGCCAGTTTGGCTATTCTCAACCATTGTAGTTCAGAACACCACGGTTCCTGAACAGTCGAATCAATAGTTAGACCAGTCTAGAGCTACCCTCCAACCTTCCACTTCTTTTAAGTCTTCCTTCGATCCTTCCCCTTCGAAAGGTAGAGCCGCCGAGAGCAGAGCTCCCACGGAGAAGAAGGAGACCGATCTTCCCTCTTCGAAAGGTAGAGCCGCCAAAAGCAGAGCTCCCGCGGAGAAGAAGGAGACTGATCTTCCCTCTTCGAAAGGTAGAGCCGCCGAAAGCAGAGCTCCCGTGGAGAAGAAGAAGGAGAAGAAGAAGAAGGAAAAGAAGCAAAAGGAGCCAAAGGCGGCTGGGGACAAGCAAAAGACATCTAACCAAAATCCACACACAGCACAGACCGGGCCCAAATCGCCATGTGTCATATGTAGAGGGGACCACCTCCACCGTGATTGTCCCGGTATTCCCCGGATACTAAGGGACTGGTCCCCTCGTTTGCACAGTTCGGAAGCGTCAACCTCTGACAACCAGGTGGAATTCTTACCGTCGACCAACGAAAGTGAAGGTTCTAGACAACGAAGGGGAATGATATTCCCCTGCGAACTGTGTGAAGGCAATCACACCCTTCACCGTTGTCCCTTTTTAGACGAAGCAAAGAGAGTTTTGGAAGATCAACCGGTTGCACCGTTGCTACTTCCTCCTGGATACCAAAAACTCGCGCCAAGTCCTTCATTGGTCGAAAATACGGCTGCCCCGCTCATAGGGCCAGCTGAAGTGTCAGTCACTGAAAATGAACCTACTGAATCCGGACCGGACGAAAGTCCAAAGGTCGAAACGGCAGTTGACCCAGTTCTCCCTTCAGAAGTTTCATCTTCAAATACCACAGTCACTGAGGATTCATCTTCAGCTGACACCCCTACCGAAGAGAGTAAGGATGACACCGTCCAGATTCTTTTCATCAACACCGATTCTGATGAACATCAGGGCAATGTGCCCACTCCTTTATCGCAGGAAGGAGCATCGTCAGGATCATACCCGGCCGTATATTCGGTCCCACCACCAAGCAACCTGGTTGTGTCCTTTGATTGGAACCAACTAGGCAGACCCCGGTTACTAGCCAGTATACCATTTAGAATTATAATCCAAATATACAAAATGGTGATGGCTGGGACTATCATTGATGAAGGGGCATCTGTGAGTATCCTGTCCTCTATTGCTTGGAAAGCACTGGGTTTCCCGGCGCTTTTGCCTGAGATAAGAAATCTCTCGGGTTTTGACAAAGGAACCAGTCGACCATTAGGGATTCTACCTAATGTGCCTATTACATTGAAAGGGAAGGCTGTCAAGATGAATTTGATGGTCGTCCAAGGACCCTTGGATTATAACCTACTCCTTGGACGAGACTACATATATTGCATGGAAGCAATAGTCTCCTCACTCTTTCGAATAATGTGTTTTCCATACGAAGGAAGAATGGTCAAGCTCGTAGACCAACTTTCATTTCCGGGATCACGCATCGCAAATAGTCACATACCTATCCTGAATGGTCTTTTCGATCAAGAAAGGTCTCTACCTCCGGTTCTTCTTCCTGATGAGTGCGAGTGATTCGGGAAAGTAGGGCCGGAACCCAGGGGGCATGCATCCTGGTCTGCTGGGGTCAGAGAAAACCTTGGGTGTAAAGTAGAATTTCCGCGGGAGAATATGACTAGTCCGTGCCCCGTCCCCTCCTTCATCTTCGTAAAACAGAAGAGCCGGCAAGAGCTCTCATGCAGAAGAAGGGGCAGTTAGGAATGGGGTTGTTCTGGAAAAGGATTCTTTTGTCAAGGTTACTTGTTTGACAAAGGTCATTCACCTTTGTCTAAATAAGTAGGCTCTGCCAAAGAAGGGGATCCGTTTGCGGCAGCAAGTAGTAACCATCTTTGGGTAAAAGGCAAGCCTCACCCATTAAAACAAATGATTTAAAGGATAAGTAGGGGCAGCCTCCAAAGAAAGAGCTTCTATTGCTGCAACAAATTGTAACCATCTTTGTGTAACCTAATGATAGACATCGCCGAAGAAAGAGTTTCATTTGCGGCAGCAAATAAAACCATTCTTTGGGTAACCAGAAAGAGGCAAGCCTCACCCGTTGAAAACAAGGGTTTTTGACGGACAAGTAGGGGCGACCTTGAAATTAGACTTACACCTGGGGGCATGCAAACCTCTTGGAATGCAAGCACGGGCGACTATTTTGTTTTTTAGTTTTTTAGGTTCCCCCTTTAAACCTGTAGGTCTAACCCGTTAAACTCGTAGGATTAGCCGATACCCAGCTTGCATAAAAAGAGGATATGGAGCAAAGCGTAGGGAGATGAAGCTCCTTAAAAAATAGCAATCTTCCAGGAGACCTTCCTACTTTATGACTGGTAAAAACGAGCAGTTTTGGCATAGTTCATGCTCGTTAAAAAATAAATGCAAAACCGAGCAGTTTTAACGCGGACTTCATGCTCGTTAAAAAATAAACATAAGCATGTGAGCAAGCTTCCCCCCAAAGTTCAAGCTCATCCAGAAAAAATGAACTGGTAAATAACAATTTGAGACCGTAAATTCATCAGCCATAAAAGCCTTGGTCGTGTTTGTGCACCGTCACCTCCACTTTTCATTTGGCCGATCATTCACATCCACTTGATTGTTTACCTATTTTGAGGAACAGCTGCGAAGAGTGATCCCACCTAGCCATCCTTGTAATACTGCCGTGATTGGAAAATTCCAACCTGTACCTGGAATCTACTGCTATCCCTGTTTATCACTCGTTCCTCAAAATACGAGTCTTCTTTGAGCTCTTTTCACTGACTCGTAAAATATGAAAAGTTTGCCGAGTTTTGGCCTTCCAGCTCGTTAAAAAGACCGGAAGAGCTATCCCTCCTCTGGATTTTAATAATTTTTGGACCTGAGGGATTATTGCACAAAAAGATCGAGCGCTTGTCTGGTTCGGCTCGATAAAACTATCGAACATTCATCCCTTCTGTCTTGTTTTATACTTTTTCGGACTTAAGGGATTAGATGACGAAAAAGGACCTTTGGAGTTAACTTTATGTACCTTTTTAGACTCTCTAAAAATGAAAAGTACCGAGTTGTCTTTGTCGCTAGACTCGTTAAATACATTAAATAGCGACAAACTTGTCTTTAGACGAGAACGAGTTTCCCTATCGCTAGGCTCGTTAAAACATAGCGATGGGCTTGCCCGAAGGGCAGGTTATAGAACAAGCATATGTTATCCTCCTCAAGCTTGACAAAAATAAAGAGGTACTGGTCAGAAATGACTGGGGAAAAATTGGGAGAACCTCAAAGCTTAATGGTAGCAAGTCGCTCTTGAACATGACACTTTTGCCTCCGTAAATATCGGGTTGGGTTATTATCATTCACCGGTCCCTTCACCATGGTCTCGCCATACCATCCATACATGGGGTAATGCTACCGATCCATCACATCAGTGTCGTTATATGTTCAAGAGATGTCATTCAGAAAGTGTCAACCGGGTCCCATCCACTACCATACATCATCTTTCATCCTTCCATGACCGCCACCCTGAATCATATTTCACAGATCGTTTTCACCATCATCACTAGCTCCGTTCCGTGTCACTGATGTGGGATTCATTAAGGCCCTCCTTTGACGGATCACTTCTTGTCGACATCAGCTCATTATCCAAGAAGTTGATCTAGGAACACCCCCTCAGTACTTTGAAGCTTGCATGCCTCAATGGCAAGTTTCTCACTTCCGGCGATAGGTATACATTAATGACCTTCGACCAGGAGACTTTGCGTGGTGTTCGACGTCAGATCCTATATTCACGCCACGTGAATTGTGCTGCAGTACCTTGAGGGTCATCATCATTATCGGTGATTCCTCTCGCGCTTGTTAACAGTTTACATTATTGACTGGTAATCAAGCGATGTCTTTCCATGTTCGACTTCAAGAAATTCTCACATGGATCGACTTGTACTAGAGTGAAGATCGGACAAGTTTGAAGACCCCGGATCTAGTTTCATCCATCCGGGCTGCGATATATATTCAGGAGATAAAAACATAGACATGTGCAGCAGATGATCATCCTACTAAAAGGATGATAATTAAAAGCAGAGAATTATCAGTCTATTATCAGACGATCGTCTGTTTATGTACAGCAAATGTATTTATAAAGCTGAGCATGGGAAATGCCCGCATCAGCTAGATCATGAAAAGAAAGTATGAAAAGATAATGTATTGTATTGTATTTTGTTACAGGTCACCTCCCGATGATTGAATGAACTTCGGATCCTCCTAATAAAGTATTTCACCCGATAAACGACCTCATACTTTAGGGGGCAACTGTTATAGACATTTTTGTGCCTTACAGCATGGAGCATGAAATGTCAATAATCTAAGGGATCCAAAGTCCCTAAACATGTTGTTCCTACCCCTAGAGGAACAAGGTTAGCAAACCACAGCACTTCGGATCAGTTCTCCACTGAAAAACACTCAAAAACAGGTCAATTTTGGATCAAAGCAGCTGCTCCACTAAGCATCTGCGCTGAATGTCAAAAGCTCTATGGTGTACCTGCGCTTCATAGCAAGTGCAACAAAGGCTACCTGCGCTGGGCGTACTTTGACATGTGGAGGAATCTTTTCTCAATGTGCCAGGGCCCAGGAAGCTTCCAAAATGACACTTGGATCAGAAGATTCGCCTAATGATGAGTTAAGAGCTTCTAAAACTCCAAGTGGAAGGTAGAAACTCTGAGTGGACTCAAGGACTGAAGAACAACTGGAGTTGAAGAGGACAACAAGTCACACATCAAGCTGACTTATCTTCACTCCAAAACTCTATATAAGGATCTCATCCCATGGGATCTGGAGGCCGGAATTTTGTGCAAAGAATTGATGTTGGTTTACAGTTGAGAGTATTGGGTGATTGCTTGAGGGAGGTGAAGAGGAGATTTCTTTCCGTCGGGAAGGTGATGCTGGATTGGACCTCTCACGGTTGTATCACCGCCTGAACCTTACTTCCTTATATTAATAAAGCATTTGAGGTTCTTCTATTCGCATGTGTTTCAATGGTGTATTGTCTTACTTGCGTATTTGATTTATGCTAATCCTTGAATCAATTATGAATGCATGCTTCTTGTAGTTTTCCTTTTCTTGTCTTGTTCGCAGGATCTCGTGTAGCTGGACCCGTGAGAAGACTTGGAGCTGGGAGCGAGCGGCAAATAGAGGAGATTGGATCGACCATTTGCGCAAGACATCGGTAAGTGGATCTCTTCCTTTCATCTCTTGCATGTCATAAAGAAGTAACTTTAGATAGCTTTGCTTCGACTGTTGCTAAGGAACTATCACCCTTAGAGTGGGATAGGGTCATTCCGTGTTGGATACTTTTCCCCACAACACTACTTACAGTTATTAATATGGGATTTATTGACTCTTTACTTTAACTCTAACTATGACTCGATACTATTACATAAATAAGGGGGTTAGGGTGGGACCCTAACATGACCTCCCCCTTAAGAATAGCCTTGTCGTCAAGGCTGAAGCTGCGGAAACTACTGAAGAATAGTGGCTGGTTCCCAGGTTGCATCTTCCGGAGAGGTGTCTTTCCACTTAACAAAAAATCACTTCCTCCCCCTTGGATCTTAGGGACAACCTAAATTTTCTCCCAAGACTCTCCTTTCCTCTTTCCTCCTTGATGTTGTCCTTCATCCATTCCCTCCCATCTATTCCCCCTTCTCTCCCTATTACTTTTGCTTCCCTGCTACCCTCCTCCTCTTTAGTCTCCCCCCTTGTTACAGTTTATGATGCTCTGCTCGCATTTTTGTTTCCCCCTTCTTTGACTCGTCGAACATCCCTTTTTAGACTTTGGTAGAGGGTTGGGGCCTCATAGCAATGATAATCTAAATGTCCCTAAGGGAGGGGGAAAATCCTTTTTTTCAATGGAACATAAATATGCAAATTTTGAAATTTTCTCCATGAAGAAATATATATATATATATATATATATATATATATATATATATATATATATATATATATATATATATATATATATATATCATTTTGCACCTTAGAGCTTCAAACATTGAATCTCTTTCAAAATGAAAGTCGTATCCTTGAATTGCAAGTCCTTAGCCAACCCTATAAAAAACTTAGCTATAAACAGATTAATCAAGTTCACTACCCTCATATTGTGATTATACAAGAATCAATGGCGGAGGGGGAAAAGGGGATCCAATTACTATAGAATGCTCTCCCTCATCGGGGAAAAATCTGAAACTCTTCACATGGTTTAATTCAGATTGCACAGTGATTTAGTGATTTGTGAAAAATTGACCAAATTCATAAATTTGGAGGCAATAATTCAAATTAGTAAATTTGGAGGAAATAATTTAGAATCATTATACTCTTTATTTTGCATAAATAGATTTTATTTTTCTTTTACTCAAATTGTGGAGATATTGTGGTCACACAAGGAAGGTGCAAGAGAATGTAAAATTTTAAAATTTGAATTTTGGAAAAATTATGTGTATTTTTTTATTTATTTTTTGAAGTTTTTGACTATTAAAGATTGCTTTATTTATTTATTTTCAAGCTCATTGTCATTTAAGCAAGGATATTTTTTTAGGAAAGATAAAAAGGAAATGGGTTTGAAAGGTTGTACTCTTTGAGGATCGAATAGTTCTAATGGTCATTCATTGAGAAATGAAAACAAATTTATCACATAAAAGGACAGTTATTAAAACCCAACCCATTATTTGTTACCTCACCTAATTTTACATCTAATTATTTTAAACTATAATCTCGAAGGATTGCAATGTCTAACATTCTCCCCTTTAATTTGAAGGAGTTTTTGTTAGCCCAAGCATCATTTTGAACTTTTCGAATTTTTCTCTTCCTAGAGCTTTGGTGAATATGTCTACAATTTGCTTAGTCGTAGAACAATGTATTGGATGTATAGTTTTGGCCTCTACATGATATCGAATCAAATGATATTTCATATTGATGTGCTTGGTTCGATCAAAATCTTGGGTTCTTGGCCAACTTGATTGCAGAAGTATTATCTAAACGTAAAGGAGTTGAGTTCACTTGTTTCTCTTGCAAGCCTTCAATTATTTTCCTTAGCCACGCAATTTCCTTTGTCGCTTCTGTGAATGCCACATATTCTGCTTTTGTTGTTGAATCTATTGAAACTGATTGTTTGCATGGCCTCTAAGAGACCACGAGGGCTTCATTTGGGGAGCAATACCATACCACGTTCATTCATAATGGGGTTATATAATGTGATTTATAGAGGTGTTTTTCAATATGTAATCAAATTAGGGGTATCATTTAGTATGGCATGAACACATGTGAGATGTGAGAGGTTAATTGAGTGAAGCCCCATGCAGGAGACCATTGTTGATCCAAGACTCATGAGATATCCTGAAGTTGATACTATGTTTTCCTTGTCCCCATTGAAGTATGAATTAGAATGTGCAATAACACAAAAGTCATCCACCTTGGTGTACTTAAGCCCATAATCTTGAGTCCCCTTTAAGTATCTCATGACTCTTTTTGCAGCAAACCAATGTCCCTCACATGGTTTATGCATAAATCTAAAAAGTATGCTCACAAATTTGTAGATGACTCATATAAGGTACAAATTATGAGAGCCTTGAAGCTTTTGCTCAGCACACTGTGTGATCCTGAATTCTTTTAGGCAAGGGATTATAGTCAACTTCAGGGGATAGTGAATTCCTTGGTGGCAGTCTTTTAAGAAGGCTTGAACATTTCTCAAGAAGACTCATGAGATATGCAACATATTAAGGGTTACTTCTAATTCATGAATGGCCCTTTCTTTGGCATCAATGACAAACCTCTCAACACTCCACACATTCAAGCAACTCCTCGAATATCATAATCTTGAGCCTCTTTTTCTCCCTTGTGTCATGCACGGAAGAGTGCTCCTGATCTTAAACTTCAATCGATTTTGTTATACACTATCAGATAAGCTCCTCCAACCTCATAGTAGG
Source organism: Pinus tabuliformis (assembly GCA_031772625.1). Taxonomy (NCBI): domain Eukaryota; kingdom Viridiplantae; phylum Streptophyta; class Pinopsida; order Pinales; family Pinaceae; genus Pinus; species Pinus tabuliformis. Next base: position 386,042,794 of record CM062811.1, on the reverse strand, counting down.
GCCCTCCCTCCCCAAGCAACAACCTCCTTTTTCTAGTTCCTTATTTATCTCTTATTGTGTTTTTGTGCTTTAGTGTCCTTCCATGAATCACTTTCTCGCCCTTGGATCTTAGGGACAACCTAATTTTTCTCCCAGGACTCTCCTTTGCTATTTCCTCCTTAATGTTCTCCTTCATCCCTTCCCTCTCCTATATTCCCCCTTCTCCCCCTATTAATTTTGTTTCCTTCCTACCCTCCTCCTCTTTAGCCTCCCCCCTTGTTACAGTCTATGATGCTCTGCCCTCCTTTTTGTTTCCCCCTTTTTTGACTCATCAAACATTCCTTTTTTAGACTCTGGTAGAGGGTTGGGGCCTCATAGCAATTATCATCTAAATGTCCCCAAGAGAAGGGGAAAATCCCTTTTGTCAATGGAACATAAATATGCAAACTTTGAAATTTGCTCCCCATATATATATATATATATATATATATATATATATATATTTTTCCCCTTAGAGCTTCAAGCGTTGAATCTCTTTCAAACTGAAAATCTTATCCTTGAATTGCAAGGCACTAACCAACCATATAAAAAACTTAGCTATAAACAGTTTAATCAAGTTCACTACCCTCATATTGTCATTATACAAGAATCAATGGCAGATGGGGAAAAGGGGATCCAATTACTATAGAATTTTCTCCCTCATTGGGAGTTTTTATCTAATGATGTTATTGGCCATTTAGGGGGCCTTGTCATAGGATGAAATGTTGGTTTTGATTCGCCTAAAAAATGATTAGTCTATTCACTCACGAATCTTTGTTGATATTTAATTTGAGGTCCTGGACATGTCTTTTTGTTGATTAAACCTTTAAAAGCTTTACTTGAACTGATAATATTTCTAGCTCTCTTTCATAAAGCTTCCCTCCATTCACTTGGGTCACATTACTATTGAGGGAGATTAAAATTTCTCTTTGGGGGGCTTAACAAGGTTTTGAAGTTCTTTATAGATCTTTTTGACAACATTCTCCTCTGAGATATCCTCCCTACAAATCTTATGCCAACCTAGCCTAATTATAGATGAATAAATGCTCACATTGCAAAGAAACTATGTCGTTTTCTTTTATTTGAAGATCTCTTGGACACAAATCTTTAAAATTTTCAATTCATGTAGAATTTAATATCTCTAAACATGTGCAATAGAAAATGGTAGAGCTCTTATATGGCCCCTCTGACTTGAAGATTAAATTCCAATGACTAAAGATACTTCTCAACATATTAACCACTCAATCTTGCATGGTTAATATCCACTATTAGAGTTGCAAGTGCAAGTTCTTCACCAGCCTCCCAATTGACACCTTCATCCATTTCAATTATATGTGCATGTAGTCCAAAGATCCTCTTTGCAATTTTAGGAGAAATAAATATGTATAGGAGAGAAGTTACAATATAAAATTAAACAATACCAAAGTTCAAATAAAACACCACTACTTAATTAAGACTATCCAAAATGAGAATTTCTAAAGAAGAAACTAGAATCTCATCTTATTTTTTATATCATTGGTAAATGAACATGGGTTGATTATTCAATATCTCTTGTAATTGAAACAAACTAATGTATGAGATGAATAATTATAGGTAATAATTCCCATAAATGGTCATGATTACTATGTCACATATTGGTATCTTCTATTTCATAAATAGTTTCATCATATCTAATAGATAAAATAACGACGACTTTAGGTAGCACTTTTGATGGATTTTACTCATTGTTAACTAGATTTTTATTTCTTTGTGAATGAAGTTGAAAAGTGGAAATACAAAATATTTAATAAATGAGAGTAAAGATTATTTGAAGGGTGTTACCAAGCCTATGGCTTGAGGTTTTATATGAGAAAACTATATATTTCTAGAAGAATAAAGGTTGCAAGATAACAAGTGTAGCAATAGGAATCAACATATAACATGAAAATTTTTGAACACTTTTTAGATATTCCAAAATCTATAGTAGTATGAATTAGTCACTAAAGGAAAATATTAAACATTTTCCATACAACATATCTATGAAAAATATTTTCTTTTTAGGGGTTGTATTGAAGTGGCTTGGGAATTTATACATGGACCATGAACATTATGTTACACCTCTTTTGGGCCCTCATGAACTAGTTTTCATCCTTGAACAATGTTTAAAGCCCTAAAAATCATCCCTTAAATGGTCTTCATGAGCATCACTAAGCCAACTATTCACCTTAAAAGCACTTGATGGTGGTTTTGTACATTTTCATAGTCTATATTATTACTGAGCCTTAAAAACCACTTGTAAACCCTAGGATGGCAATGGTCTTTCTCCTTAAATAATGTGCAATGTCCAATTCCCCAACAAAAAACATCCAACTAAACAAATTATTCCGCTTAAATAATAAAATTTGTAAAATATTCCAAATTCTTTGAAAATCCATTTGATTAAAAGACAAATCTATGGTCATCGATGACATCATTGGACAATATATCCTGCCCTTAGATTCAAAACCTCTTGTAGTTTGCCACCATTGCATGTATCCCTCGACCTCGCAAGCCCGCATCTGAACAATATTGGTTTGCAATCGCATAAGCATTGCCCAGAATCGATCCCTGAGCCACTAGATCTCTTCGTGCATGGCTTCCAACAATTCATTTGTGATTCTTCACCGTCAAAACGAGTTCAGAAAAGGTAATTTTCTGCAAAAGGGTGCTAAAATTGCAAAGCGCCATTATTTTTCCTGTCGTCGTGATGAATCGTATAAGCTTTCTCCTGATGCAGTTATTTTGAGTTCTTGATTGGAAAAATTGGCTATATTTCGGATTTCTGGAAATATTTCATTAAATAATCCATTGTATTCTCTAAACTAAATCTGTCGAAAGAGGCCATGCTCAAAACAGTGTTTTAAGCGGAAGAATCAGAGATAAAAAAATATCATTAAGATATGTTCAAGGGTTCTTTCCAGTTCAGTTATTATGAGCTTTCAATGGAAATTTTCGACTCTATTTTGGCTTACAGGCAAGATTTCATAAATTAAGGCTCTCTATAAACGGACTAGAGGAGGCTGTGCTCAATTTTGTTTAAAAAAAACAGCAGAGTTTGGGAAGAAGTGCATTGAGTTAAGGATCATGATTTTGTAATTTGATTGAATGATTTATGTCTCACTTCTCCACATTTCAATGTTATTTGAGAATGGACATTCATTATTCTAGTATTTGATGGTGTTATGTTCAAATTACACAGAAGAAGATAGAAAGCTAGGGCTTTTAGAGGCTAAGCATACACAATGGCACAAACTTTACAGGTTTTTGTGAGATTTTTATGACTGACAAATAGGATAGAACATTAGGGCTTTCACTAAGCTAAGAAATCTAATGCCACATTCTTTACAGATTTACTTCAACGTTGTGAGACTGAAAATTTGTAATGTTCAGCTGGTTCGTAGATATCTTTTGGCGGTTTCTATTTGTATGGAACCAAGAATTTGAGACCTCAACATGAAATACTATGCTCTGGCAGATTTTTCCTTTCAACGCATCTTTGCGCAATGGAATACAATCTCTAATGCTCTTTAGTGTCTGGAGAAGCCAAAACCAATGGACCAGGAAGCAGGGGCTATCGGAACGGTCAGTAATGGAGGGAAACACTATCCTTCACAAGATAGCAACGTAGAGGAATAGGCTGTCCAAGCACGTCGTTAGAGATTTCAAACATAAGCTCTTTGTTTTCTTTAGCGTCGGCTGAAGTTCAGAACTTTTGCCACATTATCACCTGTGTCTGTTATATAAGGAGGTCTTGTAACCTGCTTTGAACTTCCAGTTTCTCTCTTTGAAAGTTTGTATGGAAAACTAGTGCTGGATCAAAGGTTTACTCATATGAAGGATGCGGAAAATGAGACTCCTTTAGTGAGTCCAAGAAAAATGCCTGGCGAAGAATTGATGCAAAATGATACCTGCAACACAGCCAACAAAGTTTCAAAATTAGAGCTAACCGCGCTAATTAAAAATTGCAAACAACCTGGAATCGTATCTTCAGGACAACATTGTTCGAAGCACCCCAAAAATTCAAGTATGTTGGCACAGTGCTACCTTTCTATAAACTGAAATTATTTATTTTATTGCTGTAATATCAGTGATACTAAATCTCAACGTCATAAGCAAAATTGACAACAGAAAAGGAGGAAATTAGGTTAGGTATTTACATGGCTAAGGAGTTCTATTAGAGTTTTTCCTACAACCTGATTGAAAATTCAATTGTACTTAACCAGATGTTATACAACTATTTATGATTTTTTATGAAAATCTATTGCCTTATATTTCAGTGTTGTACTTGATATCAATGTTTTTTTAGATCATTTTATCTTACTATTAATTTGTTTTGGGTAACAATGTTTGTTTTTGGTTCACACGCATGAGGATCTTTGCATCCCATTTGAAAGGTTTGGACCAGTAAAAGATGTTTACCTTCCAAAAAATTATTATATGGGGTATGGCCATCTTGTTTATTTTAGATATTGTTAATTATGCTTGTTTATAACTTTTGAGGTTTTAGCTTTATGAAATATTGACACAATGTTCATATTATGCATTAATTGGAAATTTATATGAACATCTAATGGTATTCGGTATCACTTTTGATTTTATGTGAGACCATGTTTTTTCATAATTATATTTTGTTTTTTAGTCTATTATCATGGTTTTACTTGTCTTTGTAATAAAAATCATATGTGGTTGATAAAGTAATAATGCTATTGAGTGTTGTAATTACTTTAAAGGGGCCATCACTAGGAGATATTTCTTAGCAAGGTGTAATAACCCTGGTTGCATTTCCCTGCTTATTTTAAGCATTAAAAATTTAAGTAAATTAAATGGGCTGAGTTGGGGTACACGGATTCCAGAGATGAGGTGGAAGGGGAAAACTGCTTGGAATGTGGACTTGTGTGGCATATTCTAGTAGGTAGATACAAAATAAACTAAGAATGACAAAACAAAAACTAACAAGAAAAAAGTCAGAGAGACAAGGGGCAACTCGCATGATTTCACTGTCTAAAGAGAGCTTAGCCAGGCAGGCAAAAATGAGGGAGGAAACAAAATGTGGAAGGCAGGTAAATGCTTCCATGTTTATCATCTCAGGGCTATCTAGGAGATGAGGGTCTATGTTAAAATTGGCAACTAGGGCCAAACCCCATGTGGGTCACCTTATTTATGGTAGCTGATATTTTTCTTGGATTCCTCTCTCCTAGAGGTGTAGGATTTGATCTAAAGATCATCTGATTCTGTTAAAATTGGCAACTAGGCCAAACTCCATATGGGTCATCTTATTAATGATAGATGATATTTTTATTGGATTCCTCTCATCGAGATGTGTAGGATTGATCTAAAGATCATCCAATTTTGACATGTATTCATGGAGATATGAATTTATTTGTGTTATGGGACTTCGTCAAGGTCGACCAACAACCAAATTGCCCCCACTTGTGCTCAACGTTTTAGTATAAAAAGAGGTGGCTTGCTAGTCATTTGGACACACACTCTTCTTGTGATCTCTTCCTCTCCACTTGTCTTTGGGTTTTGGTGGGAGGAGAGATCCTAAGAGACTACGCAGCCCTAAGAAGAAGATGCCCTAGCTCTATGCTGTCATGGAGAAGACATGCCCTAGATCTAGATGCAACCAAGGGAGAGAAGGCTCTATGTTGTCCTAATATGGTAGAAGCCTAACATGGAGGACAACTCTTATGGTGGATCTACACAAGGTTCTACATTGTCCTAAATGAGACCTTTCTACACAACAATAAGAAGCTTAAGTACGCTACCATAAATGATGTCATACCCTAATCACAAAGATACTAAGATGTTGCCTAAATTCCCTATGGAGATGACCTTAAGGCCTAATGCAATCATGAAGGAGGACAACCCTAACGCAGTTAAAGAGAAGTCTACACGCTGGTCTAAAAGAGACCTCACAACAGTTTTGTGTATGCCCTAGTCACAGTCCGAATGCACTCTAAATGTTGGTCGTATTCCGCAGCAAAAGAAGGGCTCCATGCTGCCCTAACCGAGGAGATATAATCCGCCGCAAGAAGAGGATTCCTATAAGCTGGAAAGAGGAGAGCCATATGATGCCTAATCTGAACGTTGTTTTGGACAGGGACAGTGTCCAACTTCAAGCATATGACATGAAGTAGAGTGCTGAAAGATGTGTGTTCAGCAAGATTGGACAACATATGATTAGGACTGTGTTGACATAAATGCAAATGCACAAATTGTTGTATGTTGCAGACTTTGATTTAGATGGATAGAGAAAGGGGTAAAGGCAATAAACAATGAAAGTAATCACTGCATTGAAGACCAGTTGAAGGGATCTGCAATTATAGCCTAGCTGCTCTGCTATGTTGCAAGCCATAGCAAGTAGATAAGGCTGGTGAGTGTAAATGGTGCAGCATAGTGCACAGTGATGGGTACAACAGTGATGGAGTGGTGCAACACAGTGCACAGTGATGGAATGGTGCAACATAGTGCACACTGATGGGTACAACAGTGATGGAGTGGTGCAACATAGTGCACAGTGTTGGAATGGTGCAACATAGTGCACATTGATGGGTACAACAGTGATGGAGTGGTGTAGCATAGTGCACAGTGATGGAATGGTGCATCATAGTGCACAGTGATGGGTACAACAATGATGGAGTGGTGCAGCATAGTGCACAGTGATGGGTACAACCGTGATTCGGTGCAGCTCAGTGATAAGAGCAACTTAGTGAATGGGTGCAGCATAGTGACGGGTGCAGCATGGTGATGAGGTGCATCACAATGAGGTGCAACATGGTGATGGAGTCACCTTGGAGGATCAGTTGAAGCAGTATGCCTTCACCTGAGTCCAGATCAACTACCTCATGTGACATCTTCTTTGAGAAGATCTTTGCTCTTATTTTGATAAGTCAAAATGTTGACTTCTGATGTATATGTACTATCTCTCTCTGTGGTGAACTATTGAAGAACATATAAGAAGAATTTATCAAGGGTTTCCTGACATTGGGGTTTGTCCTTGGCTGGTGCCACATCTTGTGTCCTCTTGTCTTGGCTAAGCCACATCAAAAGGAGCCCTAGCCGCAGCAAGAGAAGGAGCCCTAGCCGCGACTAAAGGAGAGACCCGAGTTGCAGCAAAGGGAGCCCTAATGCAGTAAGAAGAAGGCTGAAATAAGCATGAGAATTTCGGGTTACAATGCAACGATAGAGGTTGTTCCTAGGAATGGGTTAAGGACTGTTTGAAAGGCGGGGGAGCCGCAACAATAAGGTGAGGCAGTACGTTGAAGAGATCTGTCCTATAGGCTCAGAACAGATCAATGTAGGGCTAGATACATATGCGGATTGGGTGCTAGAAAGTGTTGACAGCAAGGCGAGTTCTTGTAGGCTAGATATTACTCCATTGATGGTGTTTGTAAGTTGTTTGATGGAGGACCGTAGGCCTAACTTGCTGCTTGGCTAGGTCGCAGGCCATAGCCAGCAACAAAGGTTGTTCTAAGGGTTGCATTAAGGGTAATCAAACCAAACTTGGACAACGTGGCAGTGGTGGAGTCTCACCTTGGTGCACCACTGATGAGCCTCATCATTGGGTAACGATGTGGGCCTTAATACACCTCCAAGCTTATTAAAATCAACTCTTTTCATAATTCCTTACATGTTTTAATTATATTTTTCTTAATGAGATGAGTAAAAGTAAGATGTATGTCTAGTGGTCTAATGTGCATTGATTGCAGGTTTTTGAGAGAAAATCATGGCAATTTTGGCTAAGTTGTTCCTAGGAATGGGTTAAGGACTATTTGAAAGGCGGGGGAGCCGCAACAATAAGGTGAGGCAGTACGTTGAAGAGATCTGTCCTATAGGCTCAAAACATATCAATGTAGGGCTAGATACATATGCGGATTGGGTGCTAGAAAGTGTTGACAGCAAGGCAAGTTCTTGTAGGCTAGATATTACTCCATTGATGGTGTTTGTAAGTTGTTTGATGGAGGACCGTAGGCCTAACTTGCTGCTTGGCTAGGTTGCAGGCCATAGCCAGCAACAAAGGTTGTTCTAAGGGTTGCATTAAGGGTAATCAAACCAAACTTGGACATCGTGGCAGTGGTGGAGTCTCACCTTGGTGCACCACTGATGAGCCTCATCATTGGGTAACGATGTGGGCCTTAATACACCTCCAAGCTTATTAAAATCAACTCTTCTCATAATTCCTTACATGTTTTAATTATATTTTTCTTAATGAGATGAGTAAAAGTAAGATGTATGTCTAGTGGTCTAATGTGCATTGATTGCAGGTTTTTGAGAGAAAATCATGGCAATTTTGGCTAATTAAGGGTAGGCACTCGAATGAGACAAGGAGGAGAGATGATAGGAGATAGATCCTCCTCATTAAATCTTTACTCATTCGAATATTCCTCAATCAAATCACACTAGCTCGAAGTTTCAAGCAGTCGAGTCATGGAGATCATGGGCAGCCGAGCCAGTGACAGTTAAGAGCCAGTTCATATTAAGTTTGGGAGCCAAGCCGCCATAGATTTAAGGAAGTTGTTGGAGACTTCAGTTGTATAAATAAGGAGGCTTAAAGCCTCATTAGGATTCAGATTTTTTATGTAAGAGCATTAAGCATTTTCGAGCTCAAACTTTGTGGAAAAACATTGTTATGTAATTTTTCTGATATGATAATGAGAATGAGCATTTCCTTGATTTGGCACTAAGTTGACTTTGAGGGCTGAAGCTCTTGGGTTAGGGCCCAACCCTAGCAACAAAGGCTCCTCTTTTTCTACTTGTATGTTTAGGTTATTTCATAGATCAAGTGTTGAATTGGTTTTAACATTGCTTCATTGCAAGCAGTGGTGAATTTGATTAGTTTGCTTCCATTTGTGCATTGCTTTAGCAATAGCTTTAGAGAGATAAAGGAATACCAAAAAGAATGATAACAGGTGGATTTGGCCTCACTCCTCCCTTTAGGGACCATGGTTTGAGGAAAAACTCCTATTCAGCCCCAAAAAGATAGAATTCTGATTTCTTATGGAATTTAGGGTTTTCTGCTACTTAGGCCAACATCTTTTCAGTTTTCAAGAATAGGTTTCAATTGTCATTTTTGATATCTTCAGTTTTCTATTAGGTACCATGGTGTTTCACAATATTCTGCAAGTATTTCCATGCATGAATTAGGCAACTAAATAATGAAATTTTGTTTTCTTAAGTTGATTAGAAATCTTCCTTGTTTGATATGATTTATGGATAAATGCCAGTAATGTATGTATTGTAGGAGTTTCAATAGTGCAGGAAGATCTCATGCCAACAACCCCAAGCTAACCTCATCCATCCATGATCACCAAAATCCACCAAGTCCCTCAACCAATTCGTCATTCCATAAGAACAACTTCCTAGGTTTGTTGAGAAAATCCAACCATCTTACAAACTTTGGGTTAAGCTCTGAGGAAGTCCTAGCCACTCCCTTGCCTTGTTTCTTCCATCGTTCACCTTCCCTAAGCCCTATACCACCTTCCAATTCACCCCTATTTCTCTTGGCTGGATCTTGTACGAGTACAAGGGATCTTGTAGGAGCATTAGGACATCCTGTAGGACGACTTATAGAGGCTTGTTTTGAGGTCGATTTGTGGAAAAAACATCTAGGAAGATAGGAAAAGACCCCTACTTGCCTCCCAAGCCATCTGATCTTCCATCACCATCTCTAACCTACCTGCCACATCACCAAGAAGATTCAGCATTGACATTTTCACAAAAAAAGGTCAAAAAGGAAAAAAGAGTTATTGTGTTCATTCATATGCGCAACAGTAGAATATTTGGTTATTTTAGATTGCATGCCTAGGACAATTAGGATTACAGACATATTAGCTTAGAATTCTTCTGAAGCAAGATGTCTTAGCAATTAGTTAGATGAGTGATGTGTTTAAAGCATTGATTTCAGTCTTTCCTTACTGCAGTAGGCAATATTTCAATTCTGCCAATTAGTGCAAATTTCCCTTTTCTTCATTAGTAATCAAACTCCTTTTGAATCAATAGAAGGCTGGTTTGAGAAACCAAAGTGGTCTATTTCCAGCTCAACAGTGACAAAAAGTGGACCCATCGCATCTACTTGTGTATACAGCACTGTCACCTCCAATTTTGTACAAACCCCGGGTTGATAAAGTAAAGTTGGTAGCCCCAGGAGTTGCAACATTCTTGCTGCAATACTGGTGTTCATCAACCGCAACCTAAGAAGGCATGCATTATTGACTGTGTGGAGAATGAGGGCTGAAGGTTGATGCCCTAACTCTTGAAGCAATGACAACAAGTGCAACAAGAAGACAACAACGTTTTGGGAGATGTATTGGGTCAAGGTTTGACCATGTTTGGCTCAGTTTAATGAGCATCCTGTTGGTGCCATATGAATGATCTTCAGAGAAAGTTTGTGTCCTATTTGACTAGCATTGACTTCTCTGGTCAAGGCTTTACTATTGTTGTCATAAAATATTAGATTTGTATATTAGTGGTTCATCCTTCTCTTGTTGAGACACAATCATAGGGTGAGTGGTCCAGCCTTCCCCTAGTGATTTGTTGTGTACAGGGTGAGTGGTTCAGCCTTCCCCTGTGATACCCCATGGCGACATGTAGGCAGGATGAGTGGTTCATCCTTCTCTTGCTGAGACATCCTACCCATGCAGTCTGGGACTGATGGGAAGTACCTCTCATCTGGCCAATGAGTAGGGAAATGAGGATAGGGACCACAGTACTATCGATGGACACATCGTGTACTACCATACTCCCTATGCTAGGATGACCTATATTGATCTGTGATCAATTGGAACTAACTTCGGTCCAGTAATAGTGGTATGAGACACTCTATTTTATTTGGGACTGACTTTGGGTCAGTAAGAGTGGTATGAGACACTCTGTTTATATGGGACTAACTTCGGGTTAGTAGAGAATGGAATGATACATTCTCGATCACTGCTTCTTCTTCATAGTTCAACAGAGCAAAGAAGAGCAGAGTAGTGCAGAGGAGTGCATTGATGGCAAAGATGGTACCGATTGAGAGATGGATTAGCAAATGGAGTTCTCCCTAGTTGAGAGGGAGTGTTAAAATTGGAAACTAGGGCCAAACTCCATGTGGGTCACCTTATTTATGGCAGCTGATATTTTTTCTTGGATTTGTCTCTCCGAGAGGTGTATGATTGATATAAAGATCATCTGATTCCGACATGTATTTATGGAGATATGAATTTATTTTTATTATTGACAATTTGTCAAGGTTATCCAGCAAGCAAATTACCCCCAGTTCAACCTCAACGTTGCATTTAAATAGAGGAGACCTCGAGTCATCTGAGGCGCACATCATCTCATGATCTCTCTTCACTTGTTTGGGTTTGTCTTCTATCAAGGAGAACGTAGTGGAAAGAGTCATCTAAGAGAGCCCTAACCTCAGTCATGAAGGAGATCTAGCTACAGTTGAAGAGAAGCCCTAGCCACAGATCTAAGGAGCCCTAATACGAAGCTGGAGGAGGAGCCCAAAGCCGCAACAAAAGGAGACCTAGCTACAACGAGAGAAGTGTTAGATAAACTTGACCCTATGGTGGAGTAAAGGTTATGTCAACAGTTATGGTTAACAGTTGTGGTTTTGGACACTAGTATTGGTGACTCATGGTATTGAGCCCATGGTATTACATGTAGTTGAAGCCCTTAAAAGGCTTGTGTATTCTCCATTGTAGGTAGCCATGGTTGAGCGGTGAAAGCTCAGGTTCTTGGCCAGCTTGGCTGTGTTTTGGCCAAGGACAATAATAGATCTATTGTTGGTTGGTTTTTCCCCAATTGGGGTTTTCCAGATAATCATGGTGTACATTGTTTAAATGTGTATTTCTTTATTTTTATATTTATTTGTCTTGAACCCTAAAAAGTGGTATCAGAGCTCTGGTTGGCAAGGGCCTTGGATAGCTATTCGAAATGTTTCCATTGACGAAATGTTCCCATCGACTAAGCAGTGGCACTGGTTGAAGCAATAGCTCGTTGCACAAACCATCGATGTTTTTGCCAAGGCCTCGTTTGATGAGGAGCAAGAAAAAAAATGCAAGCCCTGGGAATATTTTTTGGGAATTTAAAAAATCAAGAAAGTCAGAGCCATCATATTTCCCTGCCCGCAGTTGTGAAGGGAAAAAGGAGGCCCGCAGGTGGGAAGGGAAAGAAGGAGAAATCCGGGCTGCTTAGCAAAAGTCTGTGCCACTAGACATGCATCACAGCGCTGCCCCTGCACGTGAAGGAAGGGACCTTTCTGCTCTCTGCGTGGAGCCGTTGCTGGCCCTGTTCAGGCTATTGAGAAGCGAGGCGGCGAGGAGCCGTTGCAGCCATCAAGGAGTCTGCGTGCGAAGCCGTCGAAGAGGTTGTGTGCTTCTCTGCATGAAGAGGAAGACGGTTCCCATTGTTGGCTGAACCCGTTTCTGCATGGAAGGTGTGAAGCCTGGACCATTGCTACGTGTTACATATTGCTTCATTGTTGCGGTGGAAGGCGTGAAGCGTGGACCATTGCTGCGTGTTACATATTGCTTCTTTGCTGCGTGAGCGTTGCTGGTCTGTCCTGCATGCAGCCTACGTGGAACGCTGACAGAGCCTGTCTCTGTGTGAAGGCAAGTGCTACGTTCATCACATTGTTGTGTGGAGAGCCGAAACTCTGAGTGTGGAGCTCTTTGCTGCGTGAAGGAACCTGTCTTCTTCATTGCTGCGGTGGAAGGCGTGAAGCGTGGACCATTGCTGCGTGTTACATATTTCTTCTTTGTTGCGTGAGCGTTGCTGGTCTGTCCTCCATGCTGCCTGCGTGGAACGCTGACAGAGCCTGTCTCTGTGTGAAGGCAAGTGCTGTGTTCATCACGTTGCTGTGTGGAGAGCCGAAACTCTGAGTGTGGAGCTCTTTGTTGCATGAAGGAACCTGTCTTCTTCTCTGGAAGAGAACTAGAGCTGAGTTGTGTGTGGGTCAAGATAGCAACAAAATAAAAATAAAATGGAAATTTTCATGTAAATGGGTATAAGACTGTAAGACCTGGTAAAGCATGCGTACCCCAGTGAATCACTGGTAAAGTCTGAATGTCCGCTTGGGTGATATGGGGATGCATGTGGTAGTATGATGAAGCATGTTGAATATCAAATACCCTAACATTGACTGGGTAGGGCCTGGAGATGAGTGGTGGCTGGCTGGCTTGGTAGATTTGGCTAAATTTGGCCAAGGAAAACCCAAAGTCAAGTTTAAAGGGGGGATTGTTAGATAAACTTGACCCTATGGTGGAGTTAAGGTTATGTCAACAGTTATGGTTAACAGTTGTGGTTTTGGACACTAGTATTGGTGACTCATGGTATTGAGCCCATGGTATTACATGTAGTTGAAGCCCTTAAAAGGCTTGTGTATTCTCCATTGTAGATAGCCATGGTTGAGTGGTGAAAGCTCAGGTTGTTGGCCAGCTTGGCTGTGTTTTGGCCAAGGACAATAATAGATCTATTGTTGGTTGGTTTTTCCCCAATTGGGGTTTTCCAGATAATCATGGTGTACATTGTTTAAATGTGTATTTCTTTATTGTTATATTTATTTGTCTTGAACCCTAACAAGTGGTATCAGAGCTCTGGTTGGCAAGGGCCTTGGATAGCTATTCGAAATGTTCCCATTGACGAAATGTTCCCATCGACGAAGCAGTGGCGCTGGTTGAAGCAATAGCTCGTTGCACAAACCATCGATGTTTTTGCCAAGGCCTCGTTTGATGAGGAGCAAGAAAAAAAATGCAAGCCCTGGGAATATTTTTTGGGAATTTAAAAAATCAAGAAAGTCAGAGCCATCATATTTCCCTGCCCGCAGTTGTGAAGGGAAAAAGGAGGCCCGCAGGTGGGAAGGGAAAGAAGGAGAAATCCAGGCTGCTTAGCAAAAGTCTGTGCCACTAGACATGCATCACAGCGCTGCCCCTGCACGTGAAGGAAGGGACCTGTCTGCTCTCTGCGTGGAGCCGTTGCTGGCCCTGTTTAGGCTATTGAGAAGCGAGGCGGCAAGGAGCCGTTGCAGCCATCAAGGAGTCTGCGTGTGAAGCCGTCGAAGAGGCTGCGTGCTTCTCTGCATGAAGAGGAAGACGGTTCCCATTGCTGGCTGAACCCGTTTCTGCATGGAAGGTGTGAAGCCTGGACCATTGCTACGTGTTACATATTGCTTCATCGCTGCGGTGGAAGGCGTGAAGCGTGGACCATTACTGCGTGTTACATATTGCTTCTTTGCTGCGTGAGCGTTGCTGGTCTGTCCTGCGTGCAGCCTGCGTGGAACGCTGACAGAGCCTATCTCTGTGTGAAGGCAAGTGCTACGTTCATCACGTTGTTGTGTGGAGAGCTGAAACTCTGAGTGTGGAGCTCTTTGCTGCGTGAAGGAACCTGTCTTCTTCATTGCTGCGGTGGAAGGCGTGAAGCGTGGACCATTGCTGCGTGTTACATATTGCTTCTTTGCTGCGTGAGCATTGCTGGTCTGTCCTGCATGCTGCCTGCGTGGAATGCTGACAGAGCATGTCTCTGTGTGAAGGCAAGTGTTGCGTTCATCACGTTGCTGTGTGGAGAGCCGAAACTCTGAGTGTGGAGCTCTTTGCTGCGTGAAGGAACCTGTCTTCTTCTCTGGAAGAGAACCAGATCTGAGTTGTGTGTGGGTCAAGATAGCAACAAAATAAAAATAAAATGGAATTTTTCATGTAAATGGGTATAAGACTGTAAGACCTGGTAAAGCATGCGTACCCCGGTGAATCACTGGTAAAGTTTGGATGTCTGCTTGGGTGATATGGGGATGCATGTGGTAGTATGATGAAGCATGTTGAATATCAAATACCCTAACATTGACTGGGTAGGGCCTGGAGATGAGTGGTGGCTGGCTGGCTTGGCAGATTTGGCTAAATTTGGCCAAGAAAAACCCAAAGTCAAGTTTAAAGGGGGGATTGTTAGATAAACTTGACCCTATGGTGGAGTTAAGGTTATGTCAACAGTTATGGTTAACCGTTGTGGTTTTGGACACTAGTATTGGTGACTCATGGTATTGAGCCCATGGTATTACATGTAGTTGAAGCCCTTAAAAGGCTTGTGTATTCTCCATTGTAGGTAGCCATGGTTGAGCGGTGAAATCTCAGGTTGTTGGCCAGCTTGGCTGTGTTTTGGCCAAGGACAATAATAGATCATTTGTTGGTTGGTTTTTCCCCAATTGGGGTTTTCCAGATAATCATGGTGTACATTGTTTAAATGTGTATTTCTTTATTGTTATATTTATTTGTCTTGAACCCTAACAAGAAGGAGCCCTAGCCGCAACAAAAGGAGAGACCCTAGTCGCAGCAAGAAGAAGCCTGAAAGAAGCATGAGAATTTTGGGTTACATCACAGTGATATAGGTTGTTCCTAGGCATGTTTCAGGATTGTTTGCAAGGTAGGGGAGCTGCACGAATAAGGCGAGGTAGTACGTTGAAGGGATCTTCCCTATAGGTTCAGAACAGATCAATGTAGGGCTAGATACATATGCGGATTGGGTGCTAGAATGTGCTGACAGCAAGTCGAGTTCTTGTAGGCTAGATACTACTGCATTGATGGTGTTTGTAAGTTGTTTGATGGAGGATCGTAGGCCTAACTTGCTGCTGGGCTAGGCCGCAGGCCATAGCCAACAACAAATCTTGTTCTAAGGGTTGCATTAAGGGTAATCAAACCATACTTGGAAAGCATGGCAGTGGTGGAGTTTCACCTTGATACACTGCAGCTTAAGAAGGCCTGCATTATTGATTATGTGGAGAATGAGGTCTGAAGGTTGATTCCCTAACTCTTTAAGAAGTGACAGCAAGTGCATCACGAAGACAACAACGTTCTGGGAGATGTATTCGTGACCATGTTTGGCTCAGTTTAATGAGAATCTTGTTGGTGCCATATGAATGATCTTCAGAGGAATATTTTGTCCTGTTTGACCAACATTGACTTCTCTGGTGAAGGCTTTACTGCTGTTGTCATAAAATATCAGATTTGTATATTAGCACTATCTCTCTCTGTAGTGAACTATTGAAGAATATAAGAAAAATTGATCAAGGGTTTCCCCACATTGGGGTTTGTCCCTGGCTGGTGCCACATCTTGTGTCCTCTTGTCTTGGCTTGTATTCTAATGTTTGTGTTTATGTTCTATCTGCATTTTACTATCATGCTGATGTGATTGCTAAACTGGAAATTGATATTGGGATAACAAGAAAATTGAAGTAACTTGCTCTTAAGCATAGAACATACCAAACATTTAACATTCGACCTGCGGGGTTTACTCTTTGCCTGGTTCACTAGCCCTTTCCATGCTATTAGGTTTATTAGCATTCAGAACATGAATGCTCCTGACTTGTAGATTTGTAGAAAATCCATCCAAATACCAAGCCACTCATAGCACCAATATTGTGGAGAGTAGATATAGTATACGTATCAGTCAATACAACAGGGAGAATTCTTTCTGTAGCTTTTGGAAGCATATTTATTTTTGTAGTTTTCTAAAGTATACATATCTAATTATATCTCGTATACATATCAGTCAACTCAAGAATTCTCAAAGGTTTGAAGTGAAGAAAGAATTATCCCTGCTATCAAAGGCACTCCTATAAGCATACATGTACCAACAGTTGAAACATAGACAAATGTGGGTGTAACAGAGAAAACAAATTTTGTGATAGTTGATGTGTAAACATATTTTTATAGCCAACTACATTATGCTTGCCTCAAAATTTCTAGATTCCAAAGAAATCTTGTCTCCCAAGCTGCAATTTTAAGATCCTCCTAATTTTTAATGTCTCCGATGTGGCCTTAGTACTTTTGTCCTTTTATTCCATGATTCTGTTTTGGAATTTTTGTTGCAATTTTGTAACTGGGAAATTTGGCAACGTAACTGCCAATGAGGTTGCCAACCCTGAAAATGTTGTCAAGCCCAAGTTCTGATGTAGAATAATGAAGGTCATAACAACTTGAAGAGGTAAAATCCAAATACCATGCATATGCCAACAAAAAGCTCCAACATTTTGAACATTTGTACTCTCGTAGTTGATAATTTGTCCACGTGTATGCTTTTGTCTTGACTGACTGGAGAGCAAAAATCCCTTCTTGTATATAATAGTTGTTAATGTTGCTTTAGTCTGTGAAGCTAATTGGTGTTGTTTGTAATGCCCTTGTCGCTGTGACAAGGATCCTAATACCTTTTCCACAAAAAATGCACAAACTAGCACATAGCCTTGACTTTCAAATTGTTTCTTTCCATCTAGAAAAGGTACAAAGGCACTTATAAAATATGGACCTACATATGATGCAGAAGTTTCCAGTGCTGGTAAGGATGCAGTCAAAAGTACTTCCTTCCAGAGAGATAGCCATAAGGCTTTTGCTAATGACTCAGTATGACCTTATACCGAGATTTATCACCAGTGTACTCCTTTATGGATAGTAACTAAACTCTGCAAATGGACCTCATTTGTCAAAAGTGATCCTAAATGTGAATATGTTTTCTACTATGCCTGCAATTGTCAACTCTTTTTGTGCCTTTGTCTAAGAAAGGTTGAATTTTTATTTTGTATGAGCACAATGACGACTCAGAACTCTGTCTTGTGTGTCAGTGTCTGAGACTCTGATCTATGGAAAAAGATAAATATAGATTTTAATCACTCTTGAATAGACTGTAAAAAATTATTGCCATTGCATGATGTTGAAAATAGTTAGGTGGATTAGTGCAGAGCTTAAGAAGATATTGAGTTAATGGCACAACTGACACCATGAAAGAATCTTTGGAACAAGTGTTGGAGTAGATTGTGCCTGAGCAAAGGGTTGCAACAATGTATATGAATTTGGAAAATACCCCCATGTAATGGTGGGTGAGCACATCAAATCAAGTTTCACTCATGGCATGATATGATAGAGGTACTTAATGATAAAGGCCTACCAGAAATTGGGGTTCCACTAGGTAATGACATTTTGGAATCCAGTTCTGTCAACCAGCCCCTACAATTCGGTGGTACTTCCAATCCAATGGGATGCATGTATTACTGTGAAGTCATTAGGAGATATAGGAGGTTCCTATTAACTATGGGTTCATAAATTTATGCAAACCTTAGAGCCATTTCCAAAGAAGTGATATCTTGAGGTAAAAATGCAGTGGCAGACAACTAGCTAGGTTGAATTATGAGAAAGGTTCTACAACACTTTATATAACTCTACAAGGAGGAGGCACAGATTGCAAGTTTGATAGGGTTCATTTGGTGTTTCCAATAAATGGACCACCCACAAAGTCTAATAATAGGATCCCCAAAGGAGTACCCGTTAAAGGAACTTTTCCATCTGTGGTGTAAAGAAACTGATTACCTTTTGAAACTATTGATAATGTGGTAGGTGGTATTTCTCTGGAAATGAAAAGTATTGATCTCCTTGTTGTTTTGCGAGTTGTTGATAGTGTATGGGAAGATGGTGAAAATAGTGGGGAATAAGATAGATCTGCATTCTATTTGAAGGATCATTTTTCAGCAAGAAATGTGTTGTAGTGTAATTAAATCTGCATGTTGTTCCGAAGATTTCTCAATCAAATAGATCTGCAATCTATTTAAAGTTTATTTCCTTCCAAACTCAGTGAATATCCAGTGTTGGGTTGTGAAAGTGTGCTTGATATCTAACTTGGACGGATCCTAGCTGGTGTAGAGTATCCAGTGATGGGTTGTGAAAGTGTGCTTGATATCTAACTTGGACGGATCCTAGCTGGTGTAGAGTCACCCTGAGGGTCCACTCAAGCTCACTACTATGTTATTGCTAATTCATTAATTTTTTTTTGAATCAGCACTAGCAGTTCTAGTTCCAGTAGTATATCTAGTAGTATACCTAAGAACATATATATATGCATACCTAGCAGCAGAACAAACAGAGTAAGTATATGAACCTTGAACCAAGCTAGCATCATGATCAGCCTGTGTTAAGGAAATATCTCCACGTGTTGTGGGAGTCTCACTACACCAAATGCATCTTAGAGACCCTTGTCATGACCAGGTTAGCCTTGTAACTTCACTGCCTTCTAATGTGTTTGGAGGTTGTTGTTACCACTAGATATTGGTTTCATTCATTGTTCACAGGTAGCAAAGTTTCCTACCATATTTTGTTGAGAAATATCAGGAGCCCTGAAGGAGGAGGGTAGGGTCAAGCCATGCCTCCATGTACTCGAATATGGAAAATAAATGCAGCCTTGCAGCCATTTTCCTAGTCCGGGTTAAAATTGCAGTCAACCCACATTACTTTCACTGGCAAGTATTTGAATGCAGAGCTAATGTGATTCACAACAGGGGGACATGGGGGTCAAATGTGATTCACATGTTTACACTGTTACCTTGTATATGCAAACAATTTTCCCTTGTGCAGGTGTAAGGCCCTTAGTAGACATCGTTATACTTATTGCAGCCCCAATCCCCACTATCTCCTCGTGCAATGGATCCTAAACTTGTAACATGATTTTAAATATGATATTCACCATTAATATGAACATTTTCATGGGGTTTTGAGGTTGTTTCTATGGACATATCATATATGTGAAGATGCAATTGAATGCAAAGAAGTTGAGAATATGCAAAGATTTGCAAGAAACCCTTCTCCAAGAATTGAAACAAATCACACATTTTCCACTTGCAAACCATCACCTTGTACCTTCAAAAATTTACTCTCCAAACCTGCAGTAACACCCTACAGGACTATCTTTTTTTCAGAAGTTGATTTATACAACTTGCAAACTGACCCCCAAGGTCACAATGTCTTGTACTGTAGCTTCCTTTGTAATGCAAATCTTTGAACTTGATCTTAGAGATTTAAACCTCCCCCTTTGAAGTTTATGGTCACCATCAATTTCCAAGTAATGGTATTTATCTTGGGCTTAGTGTACCACTTGTTGGATCAACGATGCTATCATTTCTTCCTAACATGGAACGATTCTATCTCTCCTCATATAACAGAATCTGGATTGGGTTTTTGCACTTACTTTTGATGCAACATTTCTTGTTGATTAGGCTTTGCATTTAACCAGGGTGATGTGAATAACTACCCAGGTTTAAATTGAATATGCACCCATGTGCAATATGATGTCATTTTTTCCCATGTAACAAAGTTTGAAAGTACCCCACCCTCCGATCCTGTAGGCAAGGGTAAGATATTTTGTTTATCTGTTTTTGACTAAGTGGAGTGTTCACTATAAATATTGATGTTTCAAATTTTTTTATATAGTTTGTTTTGAGAAAGTCTGAGTAACAATATGAATAATTGTGAAAACTTACATTGTAACTTCGTTGGAACATCCAAAAATATTTCAAAAAATTGAAGTAATAACATGAATAACTATGAAAACATATACACAAGGAATTATAAATTCGTTTGAATATCCAAAGATGATAATTTATGTATCCAAAATTGAGTTGTTGTAAATTGATTTGTATACCTCATGCCTATAATTGATTATGTATGTATGCAAATTTATGAAGCATAGGTTCATTCATATATCAAATTTTCTGATGCACTTTGAGTTGTAGTAGACTATGGGAAACCTCCTCTGCTAGCACCAAAAAACTGTGAAGCTTGATCATAGTACTCTTTCCATGCTTTATTGTGTGGTAAATGGGTTGTTATTACATATGTCCTCTCCTAGGTGCCTGCTTGCCAAAACCCATGAATCATGATAATGGATGGAGGAAACACTTTTTTTTTGCAAAGCATGTGGAATTCCAAAGGGATCAGTGGGTGGAGGTGTGTCTCCAGGATCTCCTAGATGGCTTGAGACTGGTTTGATTTAATTGCAACGAAGGGTATGTGAAGAGATAAGGATGACACACTATGAGTTAATCCTTGAAGTTTGAAGTTAGACATTTGGACAGATTGGATTACCTCTTTATTGATTTAACTTGGTGAAAGAGAGACATCTATTTCTATTGCTGCATTATGAGACTCACGAAATTGCCTAAATTAGGTGTGTTTTTCCTAAGAAGAGAGAGACATTTGTTGCTACATTATGAGACTGAAGAAATCGCCTAAATTGAGTGTTACCTGAGAAGGGTATGAGGTGGAAGATATGACTAGGTTGCCTGATAAGATGAGGCAACTTCAATTTTTAAAATCCATAGGCAAATTCAGTACATAAATCTATTTTCTCTCATGGAAGCTATGGGATATTTAAAACTTCAGCATAGAAATCTAATGGCTTTGCAATAATTGGTGAGAAACAAACAAAAAGAGTGAGTTCTAAATGTTCAAATCCAGAATTGAGATTGCTATGGTCTTGTATTCCATTTGTATTTGTTCAATCTCCAAAGAAAATTAGGAAGTGATAATTAATGAGAAACAATCATGTTATGATCAACAAAGTAAAATTAGTTGTTGGGAGTAGGGTGCTTGAGCAATATTTTAGACTTTCAGCTAAATAAGTCACAAGGTTTATCATTATGAACATTAATGTAGGAAAGATGGTTCTTTTTGGTTGTGCAGAAAAAATAGATTTATAATTCAAAACTGTAGAAATGTTATCACGCATATCGAGAATGTTTATGATTAAATTTAATAACAAGGTTCCAAGTCATTATGACAAAAAAATCCCAATTATTCAAGACAAACTCAATTAATTATCAATTTAATAATAATAAAATAATTTCCATTTTTTCCTTATTACTTTATAAAAGGGATATTGTGTCCTTATTCTTTTTTATTTCTTTGGAATTTTTGGTTGGAAACATTTATTTTTGGGTGAAATCTTGCTTTTTGTTTTTGAATTCAGCTCTTAAAAAACCGCCACTATTATACAAAATTCACAAATCAAATTTTTGATTCCAATGAATTGTGAACAAATTGCGTAGGCAAATTTGACCAAACAAATATAGCCAAAAACTGTCGAAAACATACACTACGACCTATAAAAATGCACATCGGATTGTAAACACACTTGGCCTCTTCGAATGCAATTATTTTTTCATTTGGTTCTTTGTTTGCTTATCTCAAATTCTTATGATGTGAGTCTTCTATAGTTGTGTTGTATGTGCCTTAGCATATCGTTTTCTTATGTTCTTGTCACTGATAGCATCCATCCATTAACCAACCAACAATATATGTGTTTAGTGACTTGCAAAAAATTGACATGGGACATTGCCATGAAAACGTCCATGTAGTTGGAGAGAGGATAGAAAATTTTGCAGTGCATTACCTATGGTTGTGGGTATTTTTCCTACTCTATATGTTGTGATCCTTGTTAGGTAGGTTTAATTTTTTATTTTTGGAGGTTGTGGTGCTACTTGCAAGTAATTTATTATTTTTTGGAAATTTAGAATTCAATTATATTATTAAAGTTATTATAATTTTAAATATTTTATTTAAAATGAAATAGTTTTTTTTTTAATAAATAATTTTAGTAAGCTTGGCGGATCCTTTCTATTCCATTTTAAAAAACAGGCAGGAATTACATAAACATCATCCATAATTAGATGGCCTCAACTTGCTCATTGGGAAACCCTGTATGTTGGCCATTTGACAACATTATATGCAATCCAAAATCTGAAAAGCCTGAGAATGTTAAGCAAGGCTATATAAACCTGAGTGTCTATGCGTCTCCTATTTACTCTATGTCTATAACAGAAATATAAAAAATGCATGCTATTCATTTATACATAGGAAAATTAAGATTCAAAACTATGTTAAGAAAAATGATAATCATCAAAAGATTCAATTGGCGTCAAGTCTTTGGCATTGGAGCCTGATAGTTCAGTTTGTGGAAGGCAGGGAAGATGATTCTCAATACGACTTAAACGAGCATTTTGTTGTTGAATTTGGCATTGAATGAGTTGGAATTCCTTGTCGATTTCCTGTATTTTTGTTGCTAACTATGAAATTCCTTCAAAGCTGGATGTTAAAGCTTTTGCCAAGAGATTTTTCATCATCCAGAAAAGGTAAAGGGTCTGCGGAACTGGGTGTATCGGCCTTTGGTATGGCTTGGGTTAGGGATGAGATCCTGTGATTCATTTAGCTCCAATTCATTATATGTTTCATGCTTCAATTCATTCTCCCAACCCAAAATAATCTAACGAGCATGTGGGTGTGCATTAGTTTGCTAAGACAGAGTTTTTTCCATGTCTAAATCATTGTTATTTTTGCGACCTTGATTTCGGGTAGTTCAAGGTTGAGCTTGAGTTATAACACGACCACAACCCTGGCCCTGGCTATGACCTTGACCACCTCTTGCATTTCTCCCTCGGGACGAAAGAGTGAGGAGAAAAAACATTAGGGAAAATATTGGACTTGAGGGCTGCACTTGGAGGGAAAGTAAATATGATAGATGGACTAACAACCCAATAGACTACAAACTCAAAGAGTTAGAGACCAAACCAACCGTGGGATACTATATGAAATTTCATTATATGGAAATATACCTGAATGTCTTTGTGTTAAGGAGAGAAAGCTCCTTGAGATTTAAACAAACTCTACTACCAGTGATACCCTGCCAAAGGTTGTCGAATAAAGCATAGGAGTTTGTTGGCAAGGAAACATAACACAAAGAGGTAAAGGGACGAGGATAGGAGGGATTGGTCCTTCAACTTTCTTGGTTGTTATTGGGAAATATGCAAAGATTTTTCCCCTTCATGCTTTGATAATGCCATGCCCTTTAGTGCAAATAAAAAAAACAGAAAGAACATTCTCAAACACCTCCTAAAATTCCCATAGAATACATTAGGATCAACACTATATTCAATGACATCATCCATTTTCTTCAGTGCTTTCGTTATGGAGTGAATGCAAAGAGATGATTGTATGCTCGAATGAAGGTTTGTGCAAAGCTGATTCAATGCGATTTGCAAACTCTCCTTGATTTGATGAATTCAGTGACGCATCATGTAAGCCAACCTCAATTGGATACAACTACCCAACTTTTTGATCCTCTTCACTCATGCCCAACATAACAGTTTGAAAGTATCACAATCTAAAAATGTGAAGGTATGTAAAGTCTACTATAAGGGGGCCTATCTAAAAATGTGAAAGTATGTAAAGTCTACTATAAGGGGGCCTATCTAAATGTGAAAGTATGTAAAGTCTACTATAAGGGGGCCTTCTAATGCCCCCAGAAGTTGCCACGGGTGGGGGGGGGCTCTTAACGCCCCCAAAAGTTAGTACGAGGGGGGCGCCCAACGTCCCTAAACTTTGAAACAAGGTGGTTTTAAACCATCCTCATAAGTTGCTACAAGGGGGTTGTAAGCTGCCCTTGTACATTGCTATGAGGGGGATTTTAAATTACCCACATAGGTCAATTTTCGAGGGGGTTTCAAATCGCCCTCAAAAGTGACTTTTTTTAGGCGATTTACAACCAACCTTGAAAGATGACTTTTGAGGGCTATTTCAATCACCCCTAAAAGTCACTTTTGTGGCTGGTTCATATCTCTTAAAAAACCTTTTTGTTTGTCCTCACAACGCCCTTAGTCTAGCCCACATGAAGGGCCCTCATGCCTAATCGACCCAACTTTTGGGGCTTGACCCTAACGAAGCCAAGGAGAATTAAACCAACGCCTCATAACAGAGGGCCAATGACTTGGCAGATAGGCTTCAACCAACCATTTTGGCTACCCATCAACGCTATCTCTTCAAAAACCTTCCCTAAAAGGCTTGACATTTAGAGGTGATGCTTTGAAGGGAGGGGAGTTCTAAAAAATTCCACCCAAAAGTCACTTTTCAAGTTTGGAACCCCCCTTGAAAAGTGACACATTTGGGGGCAGTTCATATCTCTTAAAAAACCGCCCCTAAAAGGCTTGAATTTTAGAGGTGATGCTTTTAGGGGCAGGGGGAGGAGGTGTGATGGAGGTTTTAAAAAATTGCAGCTAATGTTAATATTGCTTTTAATTCCCACTTTTGGAGGCAGATTACGACCCCCAAAATTATTTTTTTTGTAGTAGTGGTAGTTATAATTTTTGTCTCCAGAAGTCATTCTTTTTTAATGATTAACTATGCTTTGCTTCTTTCTAGGATATCCTCTCAAGCACATGTTTCAACCAATTCTCAAGTTCATTCTTCAAATTACTTTTATATTTATTTTTGAGATTTATACTTCTCTAATCTTTTGTAAGAAAAGGTCTTTCATTTTATACAGGGTAGGTGATTCCTTGAGTTAGAGGAAAGGAATATCCTTCCCTCACTAGTAAAGGGATTTCCCTATAGAAAAGGAAAATGATTTCCTTTCTGGAGAGAGATACAAGATTTTCCTTATCAATACCGATTGCATCACCAGCAGATGCATCGTCAACATTACAAATAGCTGGTGAAGTCTCTTTTTTAATCTTTGACTCTCGAGTAATCTTCTTGTTATTCCGAGGAAATCCTCGGCCTCTCCCCTTGGCATTAGCATTATGAGATACAACCTTAATTGCTTTTGGTTTTTTCAAGCAATCAATCAAGGGTGCTTCCTTAGAGATATTAGACACATCTGATAACACTGCACATTGTTTAAGGGGTTCAACAACAACACTGGATCCATAAATATTTGACTCCATTCCTACATGCTTTCCTTTTGGTTTACTTTGGGCCGGTGGAAGAGGTTGAAGGGGATTGTTCAACGTGAACTTTGCAACCCTTGCCCGTGTAATGTGAACATTAGATGTCTGGGTTCCAGTCATTGTTATTTTGTAAAGTTGTGAACAACATGACTTTACACCTTTGAATTTGTGTAAACCTAGTAGCAGAATTCAGAGATGTAGTCGCGAAAGTTTACCAGTTATTGCAGCTCACCCAAAGTTCAACTAGAATGCTCAAATGTTAAAGTGCATAGTGAATTAAAGTGTGTACTTCTCAAACTTTTTTCTAATCCAAAATAGTGGTTGAGTCATATGCTTTATTACTAAGCTACGGTTGGTTTGAAAAAATAAATGGATATTTTTTTGATAGAATGGTCACATCTTTGGCTTCCATATAACGACAATACTAATCAAATTAAAATAACAAGCAAGAGGTATATGAAGCACATGATCACTGATTTGAATGATTCAAATGTGTTCATTGTGTTCTTTAATTCTACACTTTTTAACTACTATTTTGACTCTCTTTTTTGGAAATTTATTGTTGAATGTTCACCTTTTGTAGATGTGTGTAATCAATCTAAGATCTTTCACTCAAATTAGCTTGTTGTAAATAATCTATATATTATGCAAGAACATGTACAAAGTTATTTTCAAAATTAGTAAATTTAGATGTAAATTAGAATGTATGGTTTTTATTTTTTGATGGCTCTAAGTCGAGTTCATTGGAAAGGTCTAGATGCACTCTTCGAGATCTTAAAGGGTACGAATATTTAATGTCTTGTCGCTTGGATTGCCCATGCACAAATAATGTCACTAAGTATGAGGCTTTGATACACTAAAATCATTCAGGATGTGATATAATTCAATAATTATATGATCCTATTCAACAAACATTCTTAGATAGGTATTCAACAATATAATAACAAATGAAAATGAAACTCAATAAGTTTTTGGAGGAAAAAATAATATTTGTCATTCATCATGTGCTAGAATTCTTTTAGCATGCAATGTTGTTATGCTCTTGTATTTGTGCTAGAAGGAAATCTAGCACACGTTAGATTTATTGTACCTTGCAATGTTGTTATTGCTAAGATGATTATATTTGCGATGGAAGAAAATTTATTGTGTGTTAAATTTATTTTACCTTGGAATGTTGTTGTTGGCAATATAATTGTGGTTGTACTAAAAGTAAATCTAACGTGTGTTGAATTTATTTAATCCTACAATTTTGTTATGTGCTTGTGGTTGTGCTAGAAGAAAATATAGCACATTCTAGATTTGTTTTGCCCTGCAGTGTTGTTGGAACCATGCTCATGTTTATGTTAGAAGTAGTCTAACAAGCACTAGATATGTTTGAAGCTATAATGTTGTTATGTTATTATTTGTGCTAAAGAAAATCTAACACTTGTTAGATTTGTTTCATCTTACAATGTTGTTATTAGGAATACACTTGAGTTTATTATAGAATGAAATCTAGCATGTGTTAGATTTCCTTTGCTTGATAATGTTGTTGTTGGCAATATACTTGTATTTCTGCTAAAATTAAATATAACACATGTTAGACTTTTTTCACCTTACGTTGTTTTTATGTGCTTGTGTTTGAGCTAGAAGGAAATTTAGCACACACGATGTTTCTTTCAAAATGCAATGTTGTGGTTTGAAATTTGGTTGTTTGTGCTAGAAAGAAACATGATAGAATTCTTTGACCTTGCAATGTTATTAGAATTTTACATGTGATTGCGTTAGAAGGAAATTTAGCACATGTTAGATTTCTTTATTGCAATGTTGTTATTGACAATATACTTCATTTTGTGCTAGAACTAAATTTAGTGTGTGTTATATTTCTTTAACCCTAGGGACAATGTTGTTATGTTCCTTTGTTTGTGCTAGAAGGAAATCTAGCACAGGAGATTTGTTTCATCTTGTGATGTGCTTTTGTGTGTTAGAAAGAAATGTAGCATTTGCTAGATTTCCTTGCCCTGTAATGTTGTTGTTGTCAACATGGTTGTGTTTGTGTTAGAAGTAAATCTATCATGTGCTATAATTCTTTCACGTTACAATGTTTTTGTCTGCTTGTGTTTATATAAGAAGGAAATCTAAAACACATTAGATTTCTTTCACCTGGCAATGTTGTTATTGGCAATGTGTTTATCTTTGGGCTAGAAGGAAATCTTGCATGCACTAGATTTATTTTACAATGAAATGTTACTGTTGGAAATATGGTTGCTTGTGCTAGAAGGAATTTAGCATGTGTTTTGTTTCCTTTAGCTTGCAATCTACTTGTGTTTGTGATAGAATGAATCCAGCATGCACTAGACTTCTTTAGTCCTACAATGTTGTCATGTGCTTGTGTTTGTGCTAGAATAAAATATAGCATATGTTAGATTTCTATCAAATTGAAATGTGCTTGTGTTTGTGTTGGAAGAAAATTTAGCATAGGCTAGATTTTTTATACTCTACAATGTTGTTGTTAGCAACGTGCTTGTATTTGTTGTAGACATAAATCTAACACATGCTAGATTTCTCACTCTACAATGTTGCTATGTGCTTGTGTTTGCGCTAAAAGGAAATCTAACACATGTTAGATTTTTTTTACCTTGCAATGTTGTTATTGCTAATATGTTTTTCTTTGGGCGAAAATGAAACCTAGCTTGTGCTAGATATGTTTTGTCTTGTAATGTTGTCATTGGAAATATTTATATGTTTGTTTTAGAAGTAAATATATTGGAATTTTTTCTCACCCTACAATGTTTTTTTCTAGAAAAAAAGAGCGTAATTTTGATTAATAAATAACAAAATTACATGTTGTACTGGCTAGAAACCGCATCATCAAGTCGGAGACCAAATGATAGGCAAGAGATAAGTAGAAGAAACAAGATAAAAATACATGGTGGGGGAAGCTAAGCTTTTCGCCCCTTCTTTTTCTCTACCCTGCGCCATTCCCCTTGGGATGGCGTCGAAGAGACAAGAGCAAGATGGTTTCCTGCCTCCAATTTGGCGATGTCCTTGTCAGAGTCTGAGTTATCTGATGTGTGGTTGCTCATATTCCCACTGATGTCCCCCTCGTCAGGGATCAAGTCGGCCTGAACCCTGTGGTTCTTGGCATCTGATTAGTCTTGTGGAGATCCCCCTTGTGTAACAGGTTCCATTGGATTCTGACTTTCCTCTTGTGGGGATGGTTCATCTAGAGCTTCATCCTCCTTTTCAGTTTCAGGCGGGGGGTATTGCCAACCTTTGGGTTTTTTCCCGAGATTCTTTTTCCTTCTAGTGTCCTTTTTGGCTTCTGGACACATGTTGTGTAAATGCCCTGTTTGTCTACAATTCCTGCATCTAAAAGCTGTGTTCTCATAATCCAAGTTCTGTGTCCAAATTCGCTTATTGTGAATTAATCGGATGTTGTCTGAAAGTCCTTTGTTGAGGTCTACCTCTACGCATATGCGTGCGTAGGTGAAAATCCTTTCCTCTATTCTTTGGGAGTCCTTTTTTATGAACTGTCCAAGGCTGTTGCCAATACCAGCCAGAACTCTGTCCTCCTAGAAATGAAGGGGAAGGTTGTGCATTCAGACCCAGACTGGCATTTTGGAGACGACCATGGTGTTTGCGTCGAAGTCGGGGAACCAGGGAGTGGTAAACAGGCCGATTGAACCCCAGAACCATGGTCCTTCCTGCAGAATCTTGTCTCTAGCTTCAGGGGATGGGAATTTTACAACAAAGAATCCTTTGGAGCAGAGGTGGATGTCGCATTCTAATGACTAGTTTGTTAAAATCCAATGGAAGAGCTCTACTGGTTTTGGCCAGAAACAATTAAATCGACAAATAATTGCTAGAGATTCAAGGGAGGCACATTGCTCATCAGATTCTGGCAAATCAATATTTAATTCTGGGTTGTAATTCAACTGCTTCACTATATAGGGGTTTGGAGTGTTTCCTGCCTGTTTGGATGGTCCAGGGGCTTTCTTTTTCCCCTGTAGAATGTTCTTGAATGATAGACCCTCATGTGCTTGCTTCTGTTTTGATCCTGAACCTAACTGTGTGCTGCCTCCCAGCCCTGTTCTACCCTTGGATGCAGCCCCCCCCTGTGCATTCTTAGGTTTAGAATGATGGTGGAATCAACATGAATATGATACAACGACAAGGACTGTTGGTCTTGTAGTATTTTTCCTTCAAAAATCAAGCTCTGTGAATGGCCAGGGTATCTGAATTTCGACATGATGCGTTGTTTTAGGTCTAGAACTGTGTCTGTGTTTTTGACCCATGCCTGAAACCTCATCTGGAGTTAAAAAAAATTTGAAAACAGAATGGGCTTACCTGGTTCACAGGTCCCGACTGATCTTTCGGGTGCGAGGAGGCAGCTTCACCTTTAAAGGTAGAGACTATTCGTGCAGGATGGTGAGGGTCGATCTTCACCAAGAGTTGGACCGAACAGAGTGTCTTGGGCCTAACCGAGCAGGGGTATGCCAAAAACCCTTCATCCCAATAAAGGTTGTCCTGTAGCTTCTTGGGGAGCTCGCAATGGTTCAATCCCCTTGCTGCTGTAGAGAACTCAGGGGCGTTAATCTTTTGGAGGGCGAAAGGAGCGCTAAATTCACCCTGTGGCCGCCGCAGAACCCCTTGCAGTCAGCCTCGGGCAAGAGAAGGCCGAGCCTGTCTGTCTGTGTAATCGAAAAGCAGAACCCCATCAAAATCCATCTCTTGTGTTCGAAGCTGCCCAGTTTTTGATGTCTGCCATAGTCGTCGGGGAGCTGGAATCATCTGGGACAATGAGCGGCTGCATGAGGATGACCTCGGGGGGTAGTCCATAGGGAGCTCGCTGGGTAAGTCGAGAGGAGTGGCCGCACATGCCCTGCCCAGTCCTTTCTTCCTTGCACAGGGGTCTTCGTGTCTGTTCTTTGGGCTCGCCAAGCAGCCAAAAGTGGCTGTCGAAACCTGAGATCCGTTTGCACGCAGAGTAAACCCTAGCTCCATTCTCGCTCACCTCTCACCCTACAATGTTGTTATGTGATTATGTTTGCATTAGAAGGAAATATAGTATGCATTATATTTCTTTCACCTTGTAATGTTTTTATTTGCAAGGTGCTTGTGTTTTTTATAGGAGGAAATCTAACATGTGTTGGATTTTTTTTGTCTAGTAATGTTGTTGTTGGCAATATGTTTGTGAATTTGCACTAGAAGGAAATCTAGTACGTGTTATATTTTTTTTCACAATGCAATATTATTTTTGACAATATAGTTGTTTGTGCTAGAAGGAAATCAAATATTGTCTTGCATATTTTTATTTTGTAATATGCTTTTGTCTATGCTAGAAGGAAATTTAGCTTGCGCTAGATCTCTTTTTTTCTTGCAGTGTTGTTGTTGACAATATGATTGTGTTTGTGATAGAAGTAAATCTAGCACATAGTAGATTTATGAGACCTTGCAATGTTTTTACATTCTTGTGTTTATGATAGAATGAAATATAGCACACATTAGATTTCTTTCATCTTACAATGTTATTATTCGCAATGTGTTTTTGTTTTTGCTAGAAGAAAATCTTGTGGGTACTAGATTCTTTTTGCCTTACAATTATGTTATTGGTAATATGTTCGTGTTTGTGCTAGAAGTAAATCCAACATGTATTAGGTTTATTTAGCCATATAATAATGTTATTTACTTAGGTTTGTGCTAGAAAGAAATATAACATGTGTTAGATTTTCCTTTACCCTGCTGTAATGATGTTGTTCACAACATATTTGTGTTTGTGCTAGAAGCAAATCTAGCACATGTAAGATTTCTTTCACATACCAATGCTGATATGAGTTTTTCTTTTTTTTTGTCCTCCAGAAGGAAGAGTGCAATGCTTAAATTTATGTCCCTTTCTAATGTTTTATTGGCAATGTGCTTGTGTTTGTATTAGAAATAAATCTAGCATGTCCTACATTTAATTTTCTTTGCAATATTGTCGTTGGAAACATGTTTGTATTTTTGCTAAAAGTAATTCTAGCACATGATAAATTTATTTCACCTTACAATGTTGTTATGTGTTTGTTTTTATGCTAAAATGAAATTTAACTTACGATATATTTATTTCACTTTGCAATGTTTTTATTGGCAATGTGCTTGTGTTTGTGATAGAGGGTAATATAGAATGTTTTTTTTCACAATGCAATGTTGTTGTTGGAAACATGCTTATGTTTGTACCATATCCCATTCTTAGGCCACATATTCCATATGAAGGGCCTTCTAATCATTTTAGGGTTACATTTTTTATATTGTAACAATAGTTTATGTAGCCATGGACTAAAACCTCATTGTCTCTAAAAGGAAATGTCAAATTACATAAGCATGGAGATGTCTCAAGAAAGATTATTATTGTAATGTTTTTATTGACAATGTTTTTGTGTTTGTGATAGAAGGAAATTTAGCAATGTTGTTGTTGGCAATCTTCTTTTATGCGATAGAAGGGAGTCTAGCATGTGTTACATTTCCATTGCCTTGGAAATATTTTTAATGACAATGTGCTTGTGTTTGTGCTAGATTTCTTTCGGTTTGCAATGTTTTTCTTGGAAATATGCATGTGTTCGTGCTCAAAATAATTCTAGCATGTGCTAGATTTATTTCACCATACAATGTTTTTATTGGCAATATCCATGTGTTTGTGATAAAAAGAAATCTAGGATACAAATATTTCTTTTTCTTTGCAACATTTGTGTTGGCAATATGCTTGTCTTTCTGCTAGAAGTAATTCTATCACATTCTCTATTTCTTTCACCTTGCAATGTTGTTATGTGTTTTTTATTTGTGCTAGACAAAGATCTAGAAGAAAATCTAATAATTGCCATAGTTAATGTTCTTTCATTGTGTTTTGATTTTATGGTTTCTAAAGCAAGCTAAGGATATACATGACTATAAAAGATAAATTTTCTGTAAATATGATGTTGTTATAGTCTCTACAGTTTTATTTATTTATTCACAATGTAATGTTTTTTGGAAATGTGTTTATGCTCATGCTAGAAGGAAAGCTAGTAGGTGATGACTTGCCTATAGTCACGATTAAAAGAACATAATAAATTATTTGGGGGTTCCCTTTTTCTAATCAACACCATGATTAGCTATTATTGTGAGTTCTACACTTGTTATCGTTCTTGTTCATTTTTGTTACACATACAATGATGCAATTGGTTATAGTATTTATAAATTCATACTTTCTTCAATAATTCGAAACTATGTTAATAATTTTTTACTTATTTATTTATTTATTTATTTATTATTATCAGAAACCATAGACTATGAAGCTAGTGAGAATTCAAAGGAAGCATCCAAGGAAAAAGAATGTTCAAGAAACATGACACCAAAATATTTAAATAGTATGACAATTTTATAATTAGTTTATACTTTGTTACAATGGTTAGACATTATGCTAATAAATGGTTGTTGATTAGCTTATATTTATTATTTTATCAGGTCGATGATGAAATGTTGTGCACCTCCTTCGAGTGTCTAATTAGATTTTTTTTTTTTTTTTTTTGATAAAAATATTCTCTTATATCTTGATCAACCTATTTGGGATAAATGGTACCCTATTTTTAACTATTACCAACTAGGAACATTAAAGTGTTCTCCAAGTCAACCCGATTTTGAGACTACAAGAGAAATAGTTTACATTATTTGACAACATGTACTATTCGGCCCATAAGGGATTAACCATGGAAGAAATTTCTTCAGTAGCAGATAACTGGATGAAACCATTTGGTTTTTTATTCCACTTAATCATCCAACAAATGCCACAAAATTAAAAGATTATTGTTCTAAATTGAAAACCAACAGAACATTATTGGAGGCAATCGTTACATATTGTCAAAGTCACGATGAGAAATTGAATGAGAATACTTTTACCACATTCAACATTCTTGAGAATTATGAAATGAACGATATTATATTTTCCAACTTTTGCAACATGGTGGAGGGGTTTACTTATGTAAAAAGAACACATAATACAAAGATAGAGTCCCTTTCTCAGCAAGCGTGTGGAGTCTTTGATAGAATGATAAAGGGATCAACAAGTGTTCAACGAGTTGACAACAATTTTGAATTTGGTTGTCATTTTGGGGGCTTTGATATTTTGTCAACACTTTTGCACTCTTTTCCAATGTCAATTGCAAGCAATTTTACATACTAACCTTATTGTTCCGGATACACTTGCTTTGAAAAAAGAACCATTCCACAAGGATATAATATTGATTTTTTTTTCGATAGTTATGATATAGTTTTTACTATACATTTCTATACTTAAGAATTACAAATTTTGGAAGCTTCAAAATACTTTCACACATTTGCAGACACATTTGATGAAAATGAGGCAGATTATGATTTTTGAATGGACTTATTGGAAAAACACCAAAAATGTAGTGATGCAAAAGTGGTTATTACTCTTTATGCAGGGACAAATTTAATCAAGGCTTGTTGTACATATGGAAGAAGAATTGCATGTGTTTTGAAAACATAGTCACAAAGGATAATCATGTTGAATAATTACAAATATTTTCAACTATCAAATCCAGGATCTATTAACTACTTAGAAAATTCAGGTACTACAGTTTCTTTGTTGTTTCTCTTATAATACTTTGGATAATATTTTGTTTATATTTTTAATTGTCAAAGTGTTTACTAAAATGATTAATGATGGAGATTCTAAAACAAAGAATGATGAATGTGGCAAGCAAAAAAATAATCAATATAGTGCTTATGATGTTGAAAAAAGTTTAGAAATGGAAACAGGAGGAGAAGAAGTTATCATACCAGGAACATAATTTGTTTAGTTGTTTCTCTTGTTACTTTTTGAATTTATTTAATTTCCATACTCATAACATTTATGGATGTCTATTATAGGGAATTATGAGAAGAATGAAATTAATCAAGATAATGACCATGGAATGATGGGGATAGAAATGGGTATTAATCATTGTAACTCTTTTTTTTAATCTAAATTATTATTTTTATTATCTTGAGTCATTATAGTTGGAAATAAAGAGAATGAATATAGTGACAAAGGGAATGTCCCACAAAACTACAATCAAGACCAAAATATTATATGGACAATTAAAGATGATTCGTTTTTTGTATAGTTTTTAATGAATTTTGTTCATTGTCACAATTTATAACATTTTTTTATGTTTATTATAGAGACAAGCAAGGAGAACAAAGACATTGATCAAATGAATGTGAAACAAAGCTTTAATCAAGGACAAAATATAATATCAGGTACTTATAATTTTTCCACTTGTTTTCCTTATTATTTAATGATTTTATTCATTTTCACAATTCAAAATATTTTATATGTTTAATTTAGAGAAAAATAAAGGTAACAAAGATGATGATGAGGTGCAAAGTTACAAATATGAAGATAATGTCATGGAAAATATTTATAACTTGTCTTCTTATTTATTTTATTATTCTTTGAACTCTAATGCCTGTAACTACCATAACGTTGTACATTTTTATTATAGGAACTAATAGAAAGGACAAAATTAACAATCAAAATAATGTTAAAAGTGTGTGTGGGTGTGTTTCTTTTGAAAGGTTTCATTACTAATGTTTTTTTTGGTATTGGTATTTGATTGAATGTTTAATAAGAAGTGCTATTGGCAGTTGATTGAATGTTTAATATGTTTACTCCAAGTTCTATCAAAAAACATTTATTGAAATGTGTTTCAAAAATGAATATCTTGACATTGCAATTTGGACGACAGCTTTGAAAGAAAGCACAACAAGAGTTTTAAAAAAGTTGGTTTCAGAAACATTCAAGATAAACTTGTGTTTATGTGGACTTCTTAAGATTGTAAACCACAAAAGGGACATAAGGTCATTGATAATCCAAGCAAAGTTATACACACTAAATCATTGAAAAAAGTATGGGAAATGCATACCCAATATGATGCAACCAATACTATTACACTGGATTGTTCACTTGAGAGTGTGAAAGGTAATCCCAAAGAAAATGTTATTCTTGCCCCTCCAGTCATTGGAACAAATCAAGAGGATAATTGGTTGATCAATGTGCTATGGAGAATGTTGCATAAACTCAAGAAGGCTATAGATGTGCGAGCTACTCTTAAAGATGTTCAATTACATTTAGAAGTACCTTAATATGACCGATGTCTATTTCATGTTATTATATGTATAACATCACGAATTATTAGTTTTATTTCACAACACTAATAAAATAATTGTTGATTTAGTTTGTCATTAATAAAAGCAAAATAATTTTATTTTCCTTATTTTTGGTGAGATATTGTGTTGATAATAATTATTGATTTGAATGGCCATTTAATGTTTTCATATCAAAATTTCCCATGCTATAGAATTTTTTACAATGGATTACATTAAATGTAAAAATTAATAGATAACTGGTATATTTGTTTGAATTAGATCATTGCAATTATTTGTTTCAATTTTGGTTTAAGTTATCATTATACCTCTTAGAAATTAGTAATGTGAAGGATGGCCCATTGTATTTTTATAACATTTTTTAATCCATGTAAGTTGAAAAACTATATTAGGTTGTAGGTAGCACCAACAATAAACATACAATTTGTACTAAAAGAAGCACCAAAAGAAACTAAGGTAGAGACTCTAGAAATTAGCATATAAATAATTAGGTTTGAAATTTAAAAATTGTATTATATTGTATGTGGAAAATAATATATAATTTATTTGTTTCAATTTTGGTTTAAGTTATCATTATACCTCTTAGAAATTATTAATGTGAAGGATGGCCCATTGTATTTTTATAACATTTTTTAATCCATGTAAGTTGAAAAACTATATTAGGTTGTAGGTAGCACCAACAATAAACATAAAACTATATTAGGTTGTAGGTAGCACCAACAATAAACATACAATTTGTACTAAAAGAAGCACCAAAAGAAACTAAGGTAGAGACTCTAGAAATTAGCATATAAATAATTAGGTTTGAAATTTAAAAATTGTATTATATTGTATGTGGAAATTAAAATATAATTTATTTGTTTCAATTTTGGTTTAAGTTATCATTATACCTCTTAGAAATTAGTAATGTGAAGGATGGCCCATTGTATTTTTATAACATTTTTTAATCCATGTAATTTGAAAAACTATATTAGGTTGTAGGTAGCACCAACAATAAACATGAAACTATATTAGGTTGTAGGTAGCACCAACAATAAACATACAATTTGTACTAAAAGAAGCACCGAAAGAAACTAAGGTAGAGACTCTAGAAATTAGCATATAAATAATTAGGTCTGAAATTTAAAAATTGTATTATATTGTATGTGGAAATTAATATATAATTTATTTGTTTACTTTGACTAGACCATTGTAATTATATTTTTCAATTGCAATTAAAGAAATCATTATAAGTATTAAAACCAATGATTTAAATGGTGGGCCAATGTGTTCTTAGAATATTTTTATTCCATACAAATTAAATAAAGGTATTATGTTGTATGTATAAAGTAAACATATCATTAGTTTGTTCATTTTAATGGTCCATTGTATTTGTATTTTGTGATTACTATTAACTCATTGTAAAATTCCCTTTGCATACAAATGGAAATAATTCATAATAAATATTAACATCATTTTTAAATTGGTAGGTTTTTATGTCCTTAATCAATGAAGTGTTGAAGTGGAGATGTGTTAATATCATACATGTGGTTGCAGTGTAGATGCAGATGAGCATTACTACAAGTCAAAAGATGGTGATATTTGAAATGGGAGGAGTATTCTTCCAATCATATGCCAAAGATGAACTAAATTTTCATATTCAAAGAGAACCAGATTGGAAATTTGGTGATGGGTCCTATTTTTTAAGGCCTTTCCAGTCAAATATGAAAATGTTGCTTAAAAAATTATGATGTCGCAATATGGACATTAAATGTCACTGACAAGTACATCCGAAAAGTACTAGAAAAATCAAATACTGATATAGAGGACTTTAAATTTGCACGGGACAGGTCTCATTGTCATTTGCAAACAAAATTGGATGCAAGGAGAACAAGACAATTTTATGAGAAAACGTTGACTGATTTGTGGTCCCAATATGGAGATAATTATGAAGAATCAAATGTATTGTTAATAGATACAACAAAGCATACTTCTCAATTCATTGGATATCAATCAAACTGCATGTTGATAAAATCCTATACAGGAAAAGACCAAGATACTTGGCTTATGCAAGTTTTATTCCCCTTTCTTAAGACACTTCATCTTATCAATAAAAAATATTAGTACATTCAAATGTTTAATAGAACATGTACTTCATTGCATTGGATGGAGATAATTTCCTTTATAAATTTGTGGAAAAGTAGATTCCAAATTTTTGATACATTTTGGACATAGTTTTTGTTGAATCAATTTGTATGATTTTATATTTTTTGAAATATATGGGAATTGCCAATTATATTAATACGTATATTTCTTATTATTTATAATTTCTTTTGCAATGACTTTGTTGTATCGATTTTTTCTAAGATGTGTGCGTGCATTTTTAAATGAATTGTTTGTCATTTAAATTATCTTGCATGAACCATCGAGGCATTTTATTTTTAATGACGTATGTTTACTTATATGCATCAATAATCATAATATATAAATGTGAAATATAAGTTTTGAAATAGAAATCCTTGCAAACGAAGGTGTAATTATTGCTAAAGAAAGTATAATAATTTACTTGATAAATTTTATGTGCACTATTCACTATTCACAATGCATTTTTCACCATTAAGGCCAATGGGAAATGTGTCATAGGTGAATGATTTGAACTTTTTGAAGCATAAGATATGTGATTTCTTAATCCATAATTTTCATAAATTTATATGCTTAAATCAACTAATGGTTGTAACTGCAATCATATCATATTGAAAATCAATAAGGGACAAATATGAGCGCATAAATGTGATTTGTAATTTTTGAAATAAAAATCTATTGTAAATAATTTTGCATTTATTAAAAAAAACATATAATTAATGATAATGATTGCTAAGTGGACTATCAAGGTTTGATTAGACACTATCATCGATGAATTATGTCTTTGAACTGTAAGGCATCGAATTTCATTACTTAAAAGTTAATTTTTTGTAAATTTGTATTTTAAATACACTGAAATCATATGATTTGAGCTAGAATTATATTATTGACTTGTACTTAGTTATGTCCATTAATATGATTGTATAAATGTGATATATAATATTCGTATAATATGATGCATTTCTTCCAAAAATAACTCTTATAATTTGTTGATAATAAGTATTAAGTGGACACTTTAGGCTAATGGGTGATGGCTCATAGGTGAATACTACTCATTAAATTGTAGGGCATTCGATTTTTAATCCATAACATTTTTTATATATTCTTAAATCAACTATTAGTATATGCAATCATCTCATCTCACATAATTTAATAAGGAATCGATTTATTGACTTGTATTTTGTTATCACTTAACTTATTAAGAGTGTATTAATGTCATATTGTATTGCTTTGAAACAAAACTCTATGTAAAGAAAAATTATCTTCTTAATAAAACATGGAATAATTAATTAACAATGTGTTAAGTGGATGATCTATACTCATTAAAGAGATGGGTAAAAAATAGTTGTATTTAAACTTTTTGCACCATAAGACATTGGTTTTCTCATTCATATTAACATTTTGTCATTTTCAATTCTTAAATAGTTTATTTGTGATTTAAATAATTTCATATAAACCAATATGACTTGAAGAATTCTATTTGGTTATATGCATTGATAGAAGTCTATAAATGTGATGCATTTTTGAAATGTAGCTCTTAATGTAAGTAAATAAATATATATTTTACAAAACAAATTATAAGTAATTGATAATGAGTTCTAAGTGGCCTATATAAATCCGTTTATCGACTTTTATTTTCCTATCATGAGGTTTAATATAAGTGTATAAATGTGACATCTTTTTTTTTTTGAAATAAAACTCCATGTAAAATTAAATGTTTTTCATAACAACACATGGAATAATTATTTGGTAATGAATGTTAAGTATATCGTTCAAGTTCATTCAGTATACGAGTTATAAATAAATGAATTTAAACTTTTTGCAACATACGACATTTGATTTTCCCACCCCTATTAACATTTGGTAAATTTCAAATTTTAAATAAATTATTTGTAATCGAAATAATCTCATAGAAGCCAACAAGACAAGTATGTATTAAATTATACTTAGTATGTATGTATGTATGTATAAATGAAATTTATTTTTGAAATCAAGTTCTTAATGTAAGTAAAAATATATTTTTTAGAAAATTAATAATTTAAAATCAATTGTTGATGAGTTTTAACTCGTTTATTTTATTTTGAATCAACAACCTTTTCTAACTATGCATTCTTAAATCGATTATTTCTATATGAAATCATGCCATATAAGTCAATAAGTCAAGAAACCATTAATTGATTTTTATTTAACTATCATGTGGTTTAATATGAATGTATAAATGTGACATTGCTATTTCTAGAATAAAAATCCATGTAAACAAAATGCATTTTCAAATAAAACATGGATTAATGAATTTACAATGAGCATTAAGTAGACTATTTAAGCTCATTCAAGAGTTGGGCCACAAATGGATGTCTTCAAAAGTTTTGCACCTTTGGACATGATTTTCCCATCAAGATTAACATTTTGTAAATTTCAATTCTAAAATAAATTATTTGTACTTAAAATAATCTCATAGAATCCAACAAGACTTAGAAGCTATTTATTCAATTCCATTTAATTATATGTATTGATATAAGTTTATAAATGTAATTTATTTTTGATAAAAAGCTCTTAACGTAAGTAAAGATATATCTTTTACAAAACTAATTAGAATTAATTGATAATGACCTTTAAGTGGTTTATTCAGACTACATGAAAAATCAAGTGTCATAGATGAATGCCTTTTAATACATATTTAATATGTAAAATAAATATCTTAATGATAATTTATTTGTATTTAGATTAAGTATTTAGTAATTAAAGAACACGTGGACTTATATAAATTTCAACTAAAATCCATGAGTTATGTTTCACAATTATTTCTTCCTCATTAAAAATTCTTATCATTTCTCCTCTTAGTGAAAGTAATGATCGATCATGGTTTTCCATACAATTGGTTGGTGCTATTACATCGAGACTATTATTGGTTTCGACAATGTTGACAAGGAGAGATAAATATCCACACTACCATCAACTATACTAATCTTTGAAAACTCTTGCCTCCACTACTTACAAGAAGACTGGTAATTCTTGTTTACTTCAATTTGTGACAATGTCCATCACAATGGAATGACTCAAATACCCATTTAAGAACTCTCATTTGATGTACTTGGCTTTGAGTGGAGATAGATCAATGGTGCCTAACCTTCTTGAAATACCTAGATCAACAGTGCATAACTTTTATAATGGATGCTTGGATGCTATGAAGACGAATGATCACCCCCTCATTAGTGCTTCATAAAGGCACAAAGGGACTATAGGAAATTGAACTCAAAAACATTTTACTAAGTTTTTAGTAGACTAGTTTCAATGCAATGCAAGGGACGCACATCCTTTCCATTTACACTAAGATCCTCGTATCAACATCATTCAATCAAAAAGTCCTCCATAGGTTGTGGGAAAGGGGTTTAGAGTTGTCAGACACAAAATGCAAACATCGAGGAATCTAGTTCGTTATCCATAACTATAATATCTTTATTGGATGTTAGACATACTAATATGATTTAGCTTGAATCAATTGCTTCTAAGAGTTTGATTTCATATTCCTATTGTGTATTGATACTATTGTACATAACAACTCATGTTTGACCTATTCATGATCTCTACTTGGTTTGAAATTATTAAATTATTTTTATGTTGAATTAAGTTAATATGGAGATTTACAAAAGAATGAATGTTGTTGAAGGCCTTGTAATAGAATACTTCCAAATTTAATGAAATATGTGTTAGAAGAGTTTGTGTTCCATTGATTTGGCTGAACATTGATTGTAAATGCTAGTGCGATAATCTTGGAAATGATAATGAGATCTTGACCATTTATTGCGAGGAGGATTGATGGTTGAAAAGGGATGGGAACTAAATGAAAAGTCACCAAATTGAGTGTTCTAAATGGAGCAGATTTCAAATTGAAAATTCTACATGAAGATTGTTTGGTTTTTCACTTAGGACCATGTATGTATGTAGATTTAGGGTAGACTTGTCTTGAATATCCAAATAATTTGAATGTTAGCATAGTAGTGTTGTAAGTTTTTTGGTTGTTTGAAGTCTTGGAGAAAAAGTGTTATGCAACTAGCATACAAAACAAAAGAAAAGATAGATCAATGCCTTAAAAATTAGCCTCTTCAAGCGGACAACCTCCTTTACAAATGATAACACCTGCTTGGTATATACAGGAGTCTAAGGGGTCACAAAATAATCAAAACCTTTATAAAAATAATAATGTAAGGGCACAACAGTAACAATAATGGGATTTTGTGGAGCACAACAATAAAATATGAGGTCTACATGGCCACTACAATAACAATAGGGGCCTAACCTAATAATAAAAATAATGGGGCTACACATGTAATATAGGGATCTAATATGCCCCTCTCCTTCAAAAAATATGGTGTCCTCAATGCTTGAGTAGTTCTAGATGCTTCTGTATAAAATTTGCATCCTCCCATGTGGAATCGTCAGTGGAAAAGTTCTTTCGCTTAATGAGATGCTCTGAAATTGATCGATTATGTAGCTGTCAGGTTCTTGTTTTTGTGAGGCTTTATGCTCCAATATGATTTTTCCTTCTTCTTCAAGTTTTGGAAACACTGTTTGAAATGGTAGCTTGTCACTAATAACCTTTTTTAAGCATGAAACATGGAAAATTGGCTGTACTTAGGAATATGCAGGCAACTCCAATTTGTATGCCATAGTACCAAT
This sequence comes from Pinus tabuliformis, assembly GCA_031772625.1. NCBI lineage: Eukaryota > Viridiplantae > Streptophyta > Pinopsida > Pinales > Pinaceae > Pinus > Pinus tabuliformis. The sequence continues at coordinate 386,000,292 of CM062811.1, read as the reverse complement.
ATTTTGCAACATTTTCTAAGGACCATAATACTTGGGTGATAATTTATTATTCTTCTTAGCTTGCTTGAGATACATTTGTTTGTATGTTTGTAGCCTTAAAAATGTCTAGTCACCTACATCAAAATTTCTTTCATTGCAATGCTAATATGCTTGTTGTTTCATTTGATTTTGCATGAGAGTGACGTTATCCTTTAAGAGTTTGAGAACTTGTTTTTGATTCTTGATGTAATCTTCCACTACTTGAACCTTAGAATTTTCTTTTAAAGATGATGTGATGGATGGTGAATGATATCCATAGAGTGCCATAAATGAAGTCATTTTTGTTGCAGTATGGAAAGAAAATTTATAGCACGATTAACCCATTGTGTTTGTTTATTAGTTGTAAAACAAAAACAAATATGCTTTCAACTTTTATAAATTTGAAAATTATTACTTTAAATATTATAATTTATTTGTTATAAAATAAAATTAATTACATTTTAAAATTTAATATTTTATTAAAGTAAATTTTATAAATTAAATTATTATCACTCTAATATAGATAAATTTGAGGACATTTTAGTGATAAATGGAACTAAACCATCATTATGGGAGGATTTTTTTTTAAATTTATTAAAACTCATTTCAACATGTGGTTGTAAAGTTTCAAATTTTTAAATTGGAAATGATTTTCTAAATTAAAGAAAAAAATTATTTAAAATTAAATTTCTAATTTTTAATTTTAAAAAGTTGAAAATAATGTAAAATTTTATTTTAATAAGTTCAAAGTATATAGAAATTTGAATGAGAAATTAGATCAATTTTTTAAATTAATTTATAATTCACAAAAAAGCATACAAAAACAAAAATTAATTTATAATTCAAAAAAAATATATAGAAAAACAAAAGTTAAAGGATGATCTATTTAATATTAATATTGGGAGGTTATGTGGTCAAATCTTTTTGACGCCTTTGAAGTTAGGCGTTGCTAATTTGGCTTGTCAAATCTCTTTGATGCCCTTGGGATTAGGCCTTGCTAATTTGGCTTGTCAAATCTCCTTGACGCCCTTGAGATTAGGCCTTGCTAATTTAACCTATAGGTAAATCTATACATAATTTTGAATCATATTTTTTAAAAGAATATATAACATTAACAAAGAGTTAAATTTAATGTGAAAACAAATCAACTTTTAATATAAATTTAAATTAATAAAAAAATATAATTAAATATTAAATTGAAAATAAAGTATCTAATTTAAATACATAAATAAATATAACATGATATAAGTTTTATAAATCCTGATCTTAATTTTCAAATAATACCAAATTTATAATTGAATTTGTTAAATAAATATAACTTGATCTGTAACATTTATAAACAAATTTAAATTTAAAATTTTATAAAAATACATTTAAAAATCCTACGGTTCACTTAAGTAGGTAGTGCATACTCCTGCTTGTGGAAGAGGTCATGCCCTCGTTCTGAATTTGCTCATTGTTCAAGTCAAGTTCAAATAGGAATTGAGTTTGATGTTGCTGTTAAATATTTTATTTGTTGGGGGGTTGTGTAGATTCGGGGAAGAAATACGAAGTTCTCCCCTATGATATTGGGATGTATTCGACTCCCATAATTTAATTATGTTTTTGTTATTTTGGGATGTTATAAATCTAAATGTAACTGTTATCTTCGATTCCCTCTCAACACATTGTATATTTTGTTTATGGTTAATCTGTCTTTGAGAGAGTTTTTCATCGCTTTAATACTTAGTTTCCAAATTCCCTATCTATTGTTGTAATTGTTCATTGCTCTGCCTTGTAGTGATATAATTACGCATATTTATTTACGCTTCAAATGTAGTATGGCACGGTTGTGGTGTGAGCGGTTTTAATTTTCTTTTCTTTTCGTTTTATCTTAAATATTTTTAGTTTAACATTGACTTCGTAGTTCTGGTGAACGCAAGGAGTCTTATTCTAATTTTCTTAGAAAATGCTGTTATTATTTGTGCCTTCAACATTTTTGTGAAAATTCTTCTTTTGGTGAGCACTGAGCCATTTTCGATTTTTTTGTAGCTTTGGTTATCTCTGCCATATAAAAGTTGGGTGTTTTAGGCTTCGGTGCCAATGTAATTAGTTTCATCATAACTATTCTACATGCAGTTATTTTTCTTTTTTAATTACAGTAAGCCTGTATGTTTAGCTATGCATGCTCAATAGATCTAGTCCATCATAATCAACCATGTAACTAGTGAATGACTTCCTGTGCGAATAGTGCTTTGTACAACCAAATCGAATAGTGCTTTGTACTTTCTGCTTTTTTCCAGATTATCTACAGTTCTAGATTGATACTTTTACTTTTACCATTACAGAAATAAGAAATATGTAATTTAGAGTGTACAACTACATACTACAAACGTAGTGAAATGTTTTGTACTCCAAATCTAACCCATCCACTCACGAATGGAATAAATTTTTACCCTTAAAGATGTTAATGTGTAAGTGTCAAATCGACCACTATCACATTATATGGTTAAGGAATTTCATTTTCCCAGTGTATTAAATTTCCTCAAGATATCCTCTAATTATTACTAATTATATTTTTCTTTGTAATATATAGATATAAACCAAACAGTAAAATTGACATGAGGTGTTTCCTCAACACCACCTTTGATCCTTGTGATATATATTTTTTTTCTCAAAATCAATACCCATAAACCTGTATAGAACAGTCTTCATGGACAAACCATTTAAATCGTAAATGTAAATTTCCCATAGCTCAACAAACAACAAAATGTTCTTGTTGTAAACAATCTAATATTAAATATATCTCCGTAGCTCAACAAAACAACACAATAATTTTTATGCACGATAATAAAAAAATAAATAAACCTTTTAAAATCAGTAACACAACATAAAAGATTTACGGCAAGATAATAAGTTATCAACTAGAATCTCTAACCATAAATCAACTGGATCTTTTTGGGATGAACAACTTTCCACCCAACTTTGAAACTTCACCACTCGTTCCAGTGAGCTGAGATCTTAATACCCTTTGTATCAACAACCCATTGTGATTCCAAACAAGGTATTTCTATGCCTTTACTTTCCTAACATGCTTTCCTCAGTGGTGTCGTGATTTCTAGGGTCTGCCAACCCTAATACCCTTTGTATCAACAACCCATTGTGATTCCAAACAGGTATTTCTATGCCTTTACTTTCCTAACATGCTTTCCTCAGTGGTGTCCTTGTGATTCCAAACAAGGTATTTCTATGCCTTTACTTTCCTAACATGCTTTCCTCGGTGGTGTCTTTATTTCTAGGGTCTACCAACCCTAATAGCCTGGGCTTTTTCCTAGTTTCCCAAAAATTATCTTCCATTTTTCTTTAAATCACACATTTTTCTTGGGCAGTGTTTTATTCACCCTTGCTCAATGTTCTTTCCACATGGAGTGATTTAATACTTTTTTTCTCCCAATCATATTAAATCACATTAAACAACCCCTAGAGATTTTTTTAGGAGTAATTAAGGGAAGTTTATCTTAATCTTATCCTTCCACATTAGTTTCCAGATTCAAATAAGGATCTCATTAAGAAATTTGGGTAAGGATCTCACTAACTCAAATGCTCTTTCCCAAGATGTATTTTTATTATTAAAATGTATTTACTACATCGCCATATTTTTTTTCAAATTAAGTTCACTATGGATATCTAGCCGTCACAACTGAAAATAATCCATTCTAAAAATAATAAACAACTGAAAATAATCCATTCTAAAAATAATAATAATTACATGAACATAGAGGGGTATTATATCAGCATTTGACATTTTCTCTGCCAACTCGATGAGCCTTTCTGTCGCCATAGCACTACTACTTTCTCTATATACTCCCCTCCATCACTAATCCATCGTTTGCTACCACCACTACTCTGCCTCATGAGGACTCCATGACTGGAAGTTCATTGAATTTGGTTATATGACTTTTGTTGTGGAGGGTATGAAATGTGTTGCAACTAGTTTGAAGAGCCTCCAGTGGTAATGATAATATGTGGATGCTTTTCATCACCTTACCTAATACTATCTCTATTTTGTATCACTTCTGTTAACACCTAATCATGGGGTTGGGTGAACAGTTGTAAATAGTGTAAATAACAAATAATGGAAAAGGAAGAGTCATTGGGAGATGAAACCCAAGAGTCACTTCCTGATGTATATAACTATGAGCAATTTAAATGAATAAAAAGATTTCATTTGAGGAGTTACCTCTTGGCCTAACATGGTATCAGAGCCAACCTCTATTTTTAGTTTTCTGCTCTTATAACTCCCTTACGCCATTATTCTGGAAACTTTAGAATCTGTCATTTCTGTCAATTTCTTTGTGTGTTATCATTTTCTGAGTTCTATCCTATCTGAATTGGCTGTTAAAATCATAACTTATGTGTTGAATAAGTTCTGTAATGTTGGTTAAATCGTGTTGAGTGTGAAGACCATGGTGCGAACTATATGTTAACGATATCTATGCATTAAGACTGCATTGGAAGACTGACAATTGTGTTCAAATACTGCGATGGTCATGTTCTTGCATCCTGCCAAGACGAACCATGGTGTTGAGAGCTACGCAACAGAACCGTGGTGTCAAGAATGGGATCCACAGTACATTGCATTGATGAGCAGAGTCCTAGTGTGCATCACGTGAGGTATCATAGTACATTGCATTGTTTCTTTTAATGCTGCCATTACTGTATAACAACACTACCCATCCCGGTAGGACATCGTGCAAACATTGTTCATTTTAATATATTGGTCTGTGTGTTTTGTTTAACAATGCCACTATTCTTCCCACGCCCCCTCATTCATATAAGTCTAGTGCTACAAAACCACCCTCCATGGCTCTCCGTTGCCTCACCCTCCAGTCGAACATTCCACTACAAAGTCGGCCCCAAAATATTTGTGTTGTCCGACATCCAACATATATTTATGTTGTCTGATTTCTAGCATATATTAATGTTGTACCTACATGCACAGTCTCCTCGCGGTATACCATTACATGACTGGTCGAATGCTGGTTGGTTTTGGCATTGCATCTCCCGCCATTTCCGTCCACTACCTTGTCGTTATGTACTGTGTCCGCCATAATACAACCCGTGGTAATACAATTCTAGTTGGGTCCAGCCCCGCAGTTGGCTCCCTTCTCCATATTAAGCCACCTCTGTGCTGAAACCACCTATGTGCACAATATTAAACCATAACGCTGTCATAACATACCATTCCACTCCCTTCTTAATACATGAATTTTTTAATATATAACGTTGACCTCCATTGTGGCATCGCCCTCCGATGTGTCAGTCCCGAACCCACGTCCTCCAAACACGCTGCTATGTAACTCTGCCTTCACATGTAATGCATCCCCCTATAAAACCCCTCCACCATATAATAGCCTCCCCATATAATACCTCTACTCCTTATATATCAAATTGTAATTTTTTACACCAGAACTGCATTTTATGCGAAGTGCAAATTTTATACATGGGCAACAAAAGTATTTTTTTATAGTACAAAGATTTTAAAATGCATTCATTGATATCTATTGTGGGAGTGGTTATCACTGGCAAGGAGAACTATCCTGAATGGTCACGAAAGATCAAATAAACTCTCATTTTTAATGAGCTGTGGAAATGAATGTGTGTTGGAGAAAGAGAGAAAGAACCGGAAATGCCTATCTCAGACAAGGAATTTTCCATTTGGGAAAAAAGAACAAAAATAATTATGTGGAAATGAATGTGTGTTGGAGAAAGAGAGAAAGAACCGGAAATGCCTATCTCAGACAAGGAATTTTCCATTTGGGAAAAAAGAACAAAAATAATTATGCCTTCATTGCAGCATCGGTAAATGAATAGGTGAGTCACTATATTTCACCATTTTCAAATGTTTTCGAAGCCTTACAAAAATTGAAGAAACTCTATGACTCACAGTTTGCACTTGAAGTTGTTAAACTCATGATTAAATTGTTCAGCCTTGAATTACAAAATGATGATCCTCTTGCTCTTTCATCAGAAGTAAAATCTATTATGTATTATATCAAAGTCACTAATGTTGAACTGGACATTCCTCTGATAGATTTTGTCAAGGCATTTTATCCCACTTACTCAAATTATCTTGAGACATGCAAGAAAATTGAAATCTCAAAGAAATTACCGTTGACTCCCTTGTGAATAGATTTGCTGAGAGAGAGAAAGCTTTTGGGAAGAAGACAACTCCTCAGTTTTCTGAAGAGGCTGCGTGTCTTGCACATAGAGAGAAGAATCTTGCTCAAGATTCTTCCAGAGGAAGAGGAAGAGGAAGAAAAAATTTCAGAGGCGGGGGGGGCAGGCACTCTCAAGGAGAAAAGCTAGATTTACATTGCATACATTGCAATAGAGATGGATCACATGATGCATCCACATACAAGTTGCCTTGGGAAAGAATTGAGCAGGAAAGAAATCAACCTAAAGGTAAAACTAATAACAAAGAGAAAGGTAAAGCACCTAAATTTGCTCACTATGTTGTGGCACATTGTAATATTGGAGTAAATGAATACTTATTTAACACTTCACTTGCTTCTTAGGAGAAACAATGCCAAGACACATTACCATAAGAATCCCACAAAAATAGTTGCAAACCCTAATTTATTTCCTTTGCCAAACTACTGTAGTGATGTACAATGAAGCTCAAAGCATCCACAAGATTCGAACCTTTAAAAATGACTAAGAGAGAACATAATATAGGCATCAAACAACTCATGCTGACCTTTAGGGGTCGAATCCATGAGAAAAGGGGCAATTCCAACCATATCTAAACTAAGAATAAGAATATAGGCAGTGGAACAGCTTGCCTCTAAAACTAAGGAAATTCATACATTCAGTGTTAAACCACTTTTCATTGATGTATCTACCCATTCAAGTCATTTTTTATCAAATTTACATCACATTACATCATTTACCATCACACATTTACCAAGGAGGAGAAAAATTCAACTGGTAGTCAAACAAGGAAAAATTTCGGAGTTTTGGGCAAAATTGGCAAAATCAGCTATATGCGTAGTGCCATCTCCTGTATGCGTAGCACTGCTTCTAGCTAGTTTTTGAAGGTCTTATACTCCACAAAATTAGACCCAAGATAGCTTGTTGGAAAGCTTTGTCTGTCTAGTTTCTGAAACATCTTGAATTTCCTAATTTGGAGGTCATTTCCCCTTAAAAAATGAATTCTCTCAATACTGCTTCCTATGGGTGCAAAAAGTGGCAGAGAGGGCAAGTTTTGAGTGTTTTTTGCCGTTTAGATGACCTAGTTTTGCTCCAAATGAGATGAAACTTTCAGGGATTAATGTCCTCTTGATGTTGAATCCAGATCTATAAGCCATTTCTCCTAAGGATGCACCAATCAAGTGCACAACGCCAATGGCGCTGCGCATATACCACAATTTCCTGTGTTGCATAATTCAAAAATTTGAAATTGACAAAATTGTTTCAAAATTTGCCTAGTTTTGGCTCAAAGCTGCTTCATGGGTTACTTTGTTGGGCTAGAGTAACATCAGCCAAAATGTTGAGCTTATCATCCTTCTTTTTTCCTTTTAAGGCCCTCCTTAATCTTGCCTTAAGGTGCTTGATCCTCCTGTTGCATATCCTATTCTGGGTCAAATAATGGTGGGCCATATGCCTTAGCATCTTATTGTCTCTATTTAATTTCTTTAGAAGCCCCTCAAGGTGAATGTTAACTCTTTCAAGCCATATTTTTCTATCATGCTCTACTTCTTTTTCAATAGGAGTTAAGGGAACTGGGTGCTCTTTATTTCTTTGCCTTTCAATCTTTAGCATCTCTAACTCCATTTGGCTTTGTTTACCCTCTAACTGCTTATTCTCCTGCTCTAGGTAATTGATAATATATCTTCCTCTAGCTATCTTGTCCTCTAGCATGTTAATGTAAGCCTCCTGTTCTTTCAAAAGCATTCTTTGATCAAAAGAAGGGCTATCTAGGTCTGTTACCTGAGTATGATGAGGTGGCACATCAGAATCATGCTCCTCAAGCTGAAAATCCCTCTCAACATCATCACCAAGATTTTCTCCTGGGACCTCTCCTTTCCCTTTTTCTAGCTACTACAAATTCCTTTCCCTAGAGTTGTCACTTAGGGTGTCCTCCTCAAAATCAGGGTCAATGTCTCTTTCCATGCTTATCTCTATAGGATGATGTGGTGATGATATGGTGAATGGTGGATAATAGATGGGAGAAAAGATGAGTATGAAGAGATTTGTGAAAGGAACAATAGTGACGAGGTGAGGTAGGGGAGTGAGAGGGATGGATAGAGGACCTAGGGTTTTGATGTATGAGGGGCTTAGGGTTTCATAAATGGATTAGTTTCTTAGGGAAAATAGGGAAAGGGAAAATAGGTTAGGGAAAATGGGATCAAGGGGTAGATTTAGGGAAAATGAAGTTGGGAAAAGGGACAAGGGATTATGGTTTGCAATGGTATGAAATAATGTATAGAAGCAAACTAGGGTTTGACTTTTAGGAGACAAAAATCATGAACCATACATGAAAACCCTATTTAAGCTCAAGATATGTTGATACTTACTTGTTGGGAGGTGAATGCAGCAAAAGAAGTGATGGAGGATGAATTTGGGTGATTTACAAGCTTGGCAGCTCAATGCACAGCGCAGTCCACCCAATGCATGGTGCCTTACCAATGCACAGTGTTAGTGCAATTTTGTGAAGGAGAAATGGCTCTGATGTGCAGCGCCTGCCCAATGCACAGCGCTAGCCTCCCAATGCGCAGCGCCTTTTTGCAGACAACTTTTGGAGGCCTTCCTAGTGTCCAAATTGGGCATGTGATAGCGCGTTGGAAATCTTGTCAAGTATAATTTCCATAACATCTTGAATTTTTCAATTTGGAGTTCATTTGTCCTATCAAAGGTCAAATCTCCCAAGACTTGTCAAAATGTGCAAGATGAGGCTGCCTAAATGCAGAGTGCTGTTGCAATCAAATTTTGAAGGTTTTTCTCAACTCCAAATTAAGCTCATGATAGCTCTTTGGAAAGCTCTCTTTGTCTAGTTATCAGTTGACTCATCAAGCAAGTCATTTGGTCATCCCAGCTAGGTTAAATCTTGATTTTCCCAAGGTCACTCCAGAAGTGCATCAATCCTCCTGAGGCCAATGATGTTTTCGACATTTCTCCCAAACCATGAAACCTGTGTAAAAACTGAAAGAGGTTTTTCTTCTTGGGTCAAGGATGGACAAAACCTCTCTCACTTTTGTCAAATTCATCTTTTCTTGCTCAGAAACACAATTTGAAGAAAAACCATCCCTCATGTGTGATGAATGGCTTGTTCCTTGGAATGACCTCTCGAAAAATGGTGGAGACCTGATGTTTTATGATATGAGATGGCCTCATTCCTTCTAATATCTCTCATGCCACCTCTGCTCATATATCTCTGATCCCATGGCCAACCCTAGCTCAGTGGGAGAGGAAATTTGGGTTTTTTCTCTTTTGCTTTTGCAGGCGAATTGGTGCTCAAGATAAATTGATTTTTGCAGTGGTAGGTGCTTGGAAATATCACCGGGTGACCAGGAGCAGCATGGAACCATTTATTACATATGAGAATGATAAAATTACATCAAATTTAACTATGTAATCCAAATGCTCTGTTTTCACCTCAAAACTAGTTTTGAGGTGAGCCCTTCATTAAGCTTACAAATTAACACATTTTGACTTTTTTGACTGTTATCAACCTCCTCATGTCTTTGCTGACCATTATTAGCAATAATCACTGAAATTTGACCATGGAGAAAACCCTAGACCTAATGAGACTGAAACCCTAAAACCTAAGACCTATTTAAACATGAACCATTGACCTAAAAAGTATGAACAGAGGTTAGCAGATATATGTCATGAGGGAAAAAATTGAATTGAATCCTACCATCAGTTGATCCATGACCTAATTGAATGCAACTCATTAGAATGGGACACCTAGTATGAAATGGAAAAGAGTAATTTTGATCATTGATGGTAGTGTGAAGACACTGACACTAACATACTCAAGGCATTGAAGTATGGGAATTAGTAATTACTGATAACATGATGAATGGATTACATAATACAAGAGCAGTTAAAAAAATCTTGAATGGGCTACCTGATTCTATAAAGAACAATTTAGGAAAATGTTCATTAGCGAAGGGTATATGGGACAAACTTCATGACCTTCACTCAAAAGGAGCATTGACCATGATCACTAATCAAGAAGATGATGGAAACCAAGAAGGAAATCCAGAACCAATCATAGAAGCTGAGAATGAGAATGATGACATCAAGGCTAAAGAAGACCTAGAAGATGAAGAGAATGAAAAATATTTTGAAGAAGATCTCCTCACTAAACTTATGGCTGCCATGGAAGAGATTATCAAATTGAAAATTGAAAATGAGGAACTTATTAAGAAAGCACTAGTTAGTGACTAGGCCCAAAAAAAAAGAAAGTTGACCTTGTCGAGCTTCAAGTACAAGGGATGAAGAGCTTGCTAAGCTTAAGAAGGAATTTCATCAAATCAAAATAAAGCATCATGAAGAAGTCATATCCATGAAAAATCAATTGGATAAAGCATAGAAATGGGAAGATAACTTGTCAAGCCACCTTGAACAGAGGCACCAAAGCTTGAACAAACTTGAAGCAGGGATTGGTCAATACAAGGAAGATGTCTCCTCCCTTAGATCACAACTAGAAGAAGCAAGGAAACAAGCACAAGGAGCTGAGAAGACAATGGAAGCATGGAAATCATAGAAGGACAGGTTGATGAAGAAGAAAAGGAGAGAAACACCATGATATGTCAACTAAAAGAAAAGGATGGAGAGATCTTCAAATCAAAATCTAACATCAACCTTCTCAAGGCTGAAACATGTAAATCTATAAGGATCAAGGAAGAAATGGAGAGCAGTCTAGCAAAGGAAAATTAAGAAAACTTCAAAATGAAGTAAAATATCATCTCGCTTAAAATAGAAGCAAATGAAGCAACACGTAACAAGGAAGAATTTGAGACACAACTTTGTAAGAATAATAATGATTGCGAAAGATTGGAAGAAGACATTGTCTCCCTTAGGAAAAAGGTTGAAGGAATGGACAAGATCTTGAAGAGCCCTCAAGCCTTGGATGACATGCTCAACCATGAAAGATCTCCATTTGATAAATCAGGTCTTGGCTATGAAGGCGAATCCTCAAGCAAGAATGATAACACTTCAAACAATAGAGATGTGAGGAAGTCAGAAAGAAATGTTGATGCTCCTAGTTTCAGCAATGGTAAGCATAAGAGTCAAGGCAATAATGAAGGAAGTCATGTTGCAAGAAGAAATGTAGATGATGTCAAGGATGCAAGAAGAAATGGTTATCATCAAAGGATCTCAAGGCAGAAAGACTTCAGAAGTACATCAAGGAAATCTCCATTTCTTAGGTACCAAAGTTTATTTCTTGGTTACTGTTATGCTTGTACAAAATTTGGACACATGGCAAAAGATTGTATGACATATCATAAAGATAGATATTATGGTCCCCAAAAATCTTCGAGGAATAATTTTGCAGGAAGAAACCATAAGTTCTTATTCATGAACAACATAGAATGCTTCAAGTGTCATAACATTGGTCATATGGCACATGATTGTAACTTGACTTGGAATCCTACACAACTAGAACCATGCCAAAGAAGAATGTCACACAAATATGGAGAAGAAAGAAATTACAATCCAAAAATCTCCTGAACTATCCAGCCAAAAACACATGTTGTTGACTTGATAAAGATATCCTTGATATTTCGAGTGTTTGATGATGTGATTATGCCAAAAGGAGACCATGCATACAGTTAGGGGGAGCTTGTGATTCTTGATCATTATTGTAGAAGCTATCCATAAAAGGGTCCATATGAAATCCTTGATGAGCTATACTAACAATCATTCTTTGATAGATCATTTCTGAGAAACACTCCATTGAAGAACATGATCTCTTATCTATCCAAAGGCTGTCCACATTGAACAATGGGTGCAAACCAAGGAATGGGGGAATGCTGAGGTCAAATGCATTGTCTTCCACAGCCTTGGTAATGGTGTAAGGACCATATCAGAGTGGTCTTAGTTTCTGATAGGCTCCTGTAAGGCGTTCCTTTTGCAAATGCAACCAGACTTTGTCACCCAACTGAAACTTGTGTGGCACCCGATGTTGATCATGTCGCTGCTTGTACTTGGAATTTGATTTCTCTCGAATATTGTGGACCTGCTGGTGGATATGTTGGATGTGCTCAATAAATTTGTTTTCCTTATCTGTTTCATATTGGACATGCATTTGGCTGAGTAGATGGAAATGGCATGGCCACATTAATGGGACATAATGGCTGGAATCCCAAGCATACCTGAAAAGGGTTGTGGCCAATCAAGTTGTGGAGAGACCAGTTATAGCTATGATGAAAATTGGGGAGGCTCTCATCCCATTTGCATGGATGCTTTGAGTTGTACATGCACAAAATGTGTATGATCATCATGTTGACAACCTCTGACTGGGCATCAGTTTAGGGATGAAAGGATGTGGACTTAGTGAGTTTGGTGTCTAGCATCGACCAGAGATTGGACCAAAATGTACTGAGGAATCTGTTATCTTGATCTGAGATGATAAACTGTGGGATCCCAAAGTGTACCCATACTCATTCAGAGAAGAGTTTAGTAGTGGCTTCTGTTGTGATATTCTTCTTGCAGGCCGCCATAATGGCCATCTTTGAGAACCTGTCGATGACCACAAAAACACAATCATTTCCATTCTTAGTAGAAGGAAGGCCCAACATGTAATCCATGGAGATGGATTCCCAAGGTCGACTATGGGTAGGCAATGGAGTATAGAGGCCTTGCTTCTTGATGGTCTATTTGGAAATGGTGCAGACAGTGTAGGATTTGATGTACTTCCCACACCCTGTCAAAGATTTGGCCAATAGAAATACTTCTACACTACTGCCACCATTTCCTCAAACTCGAAATTCCCAATAGCTTAAATGTAGTATGCTTCCCAAATCATCTTGGCACACTCAGTTGAAGAACCACAAAGGTGACCTAGGTGGCATAATAGGGCATCCTGGAGGTGAAAATCTAGAACATGCTGACCCTCCAAGAGTGTCTGGTATGTGTGGCCGAATTCTAGGCCACTTTTGTAGAGAAGTGGCCAATCAAAAGTCTCGTGCCCACAAGAGTTGAGCTCGGGGGTTAACGCCATGATCGGTGGTTGACTGAGGGAATCTACAACATTATTGGTGCTACCCTTCTTATACTTGATATTCAAATGGAACTATCATAGGTATGTGGACCACTTCTGATGGTGATCATTCTGCAACTTCCCTTGCGTCTGTATGAACTTCAGGGGCCGGTGGTCTGTGTGGATGACCGTTTCCTTCCCCAAAATGTAATGCTTCCATTGTCGGTATACCTGCATAATGGAATATATCTCTTTGTTATAAGTGGGATACTTCCGGGCAGTGTTTGAAAGTGTCTCACAGTGATATGCCATTGGATGCCCGTGTTGAGTAAGCACTGCCCCAATAACATAGTCGAGGCATTTGTCTCGATCTCAAATGGTAGTTACAAGTCTGGTAATGTAAGCATTAGTCTCGAGCAGAGGCGATGTCTCAACTTTGTGAATTCTTTCTGTTGAGATTCAAACCAAAATAATTTTGCTTTCGCTCCTCCCTTGGTGACTTGACTCAAAGGCCAAGTGATATGAGAAAATCCCAACACGAACCTGTGGTAGAAGTTGGCCAGACCCAGAAAGCTGTGGATCTCTATCAGAGTGGTTAGAGATGGCCAATCCTAAATGACTTGGATCTTGGTTGGATCCACATGCACCCCTTGTTCATCAATAATGTATCCCAGATACTAAACTTGGGTGATGCCAAAAGTGCATTTCTCTAAATTGGCACATAACTTGTGTTGCCACAATGTTTGGAGAACCTGTCAGATGTGGTGGAGGTGCTCTTCCAAACTCTGGCTGAGGATTAGGATGTCATCCAAGTATACCACTACAAATGAGTTGGTGAATGGCCGCAATATGTCATCCATTAGCCTCATGAAGGTTGCAGGAGCATTCATCAACCCAAAAGGCATGACCAACCATTCGGAAGTTCCCTCCTTGGCTTTGAAGGCCGTCTTCCACACATCGGAGGGTTTGATTGGTACCTGGTGATATCCTAACTTCAAATGGATCTTGCTGAAATATTTTGACGCCTTTAGTTTGTCCAAAAGGTCATCAATCCGTGGGATCAGGTACCTATTTCAGACAGTGATCTTGTTCAATGCCCTATAGTCAATACAAAGTGTCCAAGTCCCATCCTTCTTCTGTACCACCACGATCAGGCTCCCACAAGGCAATGAAATCAGTTGGATGTGACGTTTTTGAAGTAGCTCTTGAATCTGCCTCTTGATTTCATCATTCTCTAGAACGAAGCACCGATAGATTGGTCCATTAGACAGCGGAACACCTGGGGACATATTGATGGAGTGCTTGACCTCAAAGTGTAGAGGAACCCCTGCGGGGGAGGTGAAGATGTCCTCGTATTCCTCCATGACCTCGTTCATTTGTAGTTGTCGTGCGGAGGGGCACTGTCTGGAGGTTGTGGCCACCGTCTTCTTCTTTCCTTGAGGGCATATCATCAGGAAAACAAATTTCCTGGTTTTGGAAATGTGTTTACTACATTGTTTTATAGTAACCAAAGAGATGGCGATAGGCGGTGTTACCTCCAGTATCCTATACAGCTTGTTTCCCAAAGTCACAATAACAGCACGAGGCTTTGACGCATACACGACATATCACTTCCACAAGTATGGTTGGCCTAATAATACATCACAAACATCAAGGGGAGAAACGCCACATAATACCTCATTTATGAAGGGCTTGATGTTGTATGGAAGGTGACATTGTTGGCTCACACGAAGATCTCGTTCTTGGTGAAGCCACCTGATGGTGTACATTTGTGGATGTACTGTGGTCAGTAAGCCTAGCCGCTTCATGACCTCTACCAAAATGAGGTTCTTTTGGCTCCCGCTGTTGACAATGAACTATAGCTGGGAGCCCTTTACTCACATCTGGGAGTGGAAGAGGCACTTCTCCTCCTTTGTATCTTCAGGTTCCTCCTTCTGGATCTTTGTGGTGGAAACGATGGCATTGGGATCCACATCGATAATCTGCTTCCCTTTGTCATTCCCCTTATCGGGTTTTAACTGAGAGTCGACACATGCATCTGATTCTGAAGACTTTAGCTCGGCCACTAGTGACTACTTGGCCCGACACTCACTTGTGTTGTGAGTGGAGCTCTTGTGGAACTCACACCACTTTCCCATGTCCTTCTTCAGCTTTGCGGTGTTGTTCTTTGCTTGTGGCTTTGGCGGGTTGTCATGGGCCACCCCGCCTTGGCTTTGTCCTTTGTTAATCGGTTTGGGGGTGCCTTTCCCTTGCTTTGAATTTGCAGATCCAAAGTCTTGCTTCTTCTGTTTAAACTTCTGCTCGATCTTGAAAGCGTATTTGTTCACTATGCTGAGCGAGGAGATGTCAAGGGACTCCATCTCGTCCTAATCTACTTGTGTAGGAAGCCACAGTATTTGAGTACCAAATTCAGCTCAAAATCCTTGATACCCAACTTTGTGCGAAGGGTATGAAAAAAATTGGTAAACTCTGACACGTCTTGGTCCCTTCCTTGCTGTAGCGTGGTCCACTTTATGTATTTATCCTCATAGCTTCTGACAAGGTAGTATTGCACCTTGATGGCATTCTGGAATGAATTCCAAGTGGGTGTGGCTGAAAATAGTGAGGTCGTACTTTCATCCTTCTACTCGTAGTAGGTTTCCCACCAGTCCTTGACATTGGGGGCAGCTTTGAGAAGAGCGAAAGTAATCTTTTCCCAGCCGGAAAAATCATGAACATAAAAATACCCATCTAGCAGATTTAATCATTTACCTACAATGTCTGCATCTATCTAGCACTCAAATATTGGAATGTCAAAGTTAACATGTACCTTAAAGGGTGTGGTGCCTCGAGAGTAGCTGCTGGAAGTAGATGTGTCACCCTTGGGTAACCGTTGAAGGATCTGGGCAAAGTTGTCCATCACCGCATTCCTTTCTCGCTCGAGGGCCTCTTCAAGCAAGATTTTGATAGGATCTCCTACCCCCTTGTCTTTCTTTTCATCCGCCATGGGAGGCTGTCAGGATTTGCGAGACTGGTCTTGCAAAGGTTCGACCAGTTCAAGCCCTAACTCCTTATATCCCGGCCTCGTTGGGGACATGCAAAGAAAAACAGAGAAAGAACAAACCACTCTGATACCACTGATCAAGATTTAAACAAGAACACAATAAATTACAGAGATAACCATAAATAGAGAGATGCAACAGAAATAACACTTCGTTTCATTAATGTAAAATACTGAAATATGCTTACAAACAGAAATGGAAATAAACTAGCTCGGGTGATGGTAGCTTATCTCTGAGGAGAGATGTGGCGGCTACATGCCTCTAAACTATCTTAAAATGGCTCGAAGGCCTATTTATTTCTTAGAAACAATGGAAAACCCTAAACATCTAAAAACCTAACCCTAGGAGATGAAGTGCCAAACTATGGGCCCCGTTTTGGGTAAATTGGTACATCAACTTCCTGGGGTCGTAACTTTGGCATAGGATCTCTGTTTGATGTGCACAATACGTTGTTAGAAAGATCAATCCAAGGACTACAACTTTGGGAGGAGAAAAATTGGTCCATTGACCAATGTTGCTTTGATTTTTCCCAAAGACATCGTTTGGGGCCTCAAAATGGCTCCGAAAGTTCAGGACCCGAAAAACTGCTAAAAATAGTAAACCGTGCTACAATTAAGGAAACTGAAAAACTAAAAGGAACAATGGTGGGTTCCAAGTGGAAGTGGTGGGTGGTCACCAATATCCACCTAGATCAGTGAATACCCTCCTAAGGGACATGTGTGCATTTCCAAAGGAATCTTTTATTTGAGTTGGGAATTCTTACAGAGGTATAAGCGATCTTTGTACCATAACGAATCATTTTTCCAACTAAATGTATCAGATGTACTGGGATCTTGCTGCAACTTTTGAATGAGTTCCCACACTTCTTCATCATTCTTCCATTCATCCCTTGCTTCATTTATCCAATCTAGCTGGATAATAGAAATGGCATAAAGCAATGCTTCCACATCCTCATCCTTTTTTGAGAGTGCATCTGCAACAACTTTTTGCTGCCTTTTTTTGTAGATGATTTCAAAGTCATAACCCAACATTTTTTTGACCCATTTTTCTTGCACTTCTGAAGATAATATTTTTTCTAAAAAGTATTTAAGACTATCGTGATCCGTTTTTACCTTGAAGTGTCTTCCTATTAGGTAAGGTCACCATTTCTTAAGTGCATGTAGTATTTCTAACATTTCCTTCTCATAAATAGCTTTGTGTAAATACTTTCCTTTGATTGGAAGACTTTCAAAAGTAATGGGTCTTTCTTCTTGCATTAAAACAACACCAATTCCATTTCCTGAGGCATAACATTCCACAATAAAGGTTTTTGTGAAGTCTGGCATAGCTAAGATTGGTGCTTGGCACATTTCCTCTTTAAGATGCTCAAAGACCTTAGTTGCTTCTTGAGTCCAAGAAAATGTGTCTTTCTTTAGTAATGTTGTTAGAGGTGATGCGATTCTCCCATAATTCTTAACAAACTTGCGATAATACCCTGTCAACCTAAGAAATCCTCATATATTATTTATGGATGTGGGTATTTTCCATTCCTTAATGGCTTTAATTTTGTTAGGGTCTAACTTAACACCCTCATGAGATATAATATGACCCAGATATTCCACCTCCTATACTCCAAAGAAACATTTGGAGGTTTTTTCATATAATTGTTTCTCCTCCAATAGCTTGAATACCCTGTCAACATGTTGAACATGATCCTTCGAAGACTTGTCATAGAATGGTATATCATCAAAAAATACTAACACAAATTTTCTAAGGAAGGGTTTGAAAATGGAATTCATCAAACCCTTAAATGTAGAAGGTGAATTGGTAAGGCCAAAAGGCACAACAAAAAATTCGTAATGATCCTCATGAGTCCTAAATTCTGTTTTCTGAATGCATTCAATCTTCATTCTGATGTGATGATATCCTAAATGAAGGTCCAACTCGGTGAAGTAAATTGCTCCATGCAATTCATCCAATAATTCATCAATAACAGGAATGGGAAATTTATCTTTAAAAGTGAGCTTGTTGAGCTCCCTATAATCTGGACGCATCTGCCATGATCTATCCTTCTTGTGCACCAATACTACTGGAGTAAAGAAAGAACTTTGACTAGGTTGCATTATACCATCCTCTAGCATTTCTGCAACCATATGTTCAATTTCACTCTTTTGGGCATAGGGATATCTATAAGGCCCGATGTTTGGAGGAAAACTTCCTAGAATCACATGAATAGCATGATCATGATCACTCATAGGTGGGAGGCCTTTGGGAGTCTCAAATACCTTGTAATGATTGTCCTATACTTTTTGTAGATCTGGAGAAATAGATGATTTCGATGTGGGAATCTCTAGCGAACATAACTGTGCAATTACAATACATTGTTATTTCTTTAGAAGATTTTTCATATCATTAGAGTTGATTATATTTCCCTATTTCCCTGCGATACCCCTTAATTCAACTTCCTTTCCTTCTAAAAATAATTTCAAGGAAAGTTCTTGAAAATTAATAGCTATTGTACCGAAAGATTGTAGCCATTGCACTCCTAGTACAACATCAACACCAACCATTGGAATGGAAAGCATTGGACTATTCAACACATATTCCCCCATGTATATCTGGATATTATGGCACTTTCCAGAGAAATTTATGGCTCCTCCATTTGCAACCATCACATGACACTCTCGTGCTGGATATAAGAAGCAATTCAATTCCTTTGCTATCTTAAAATGAATAAAATTATGGGTACTACCCGAATCAATCAACACTATCACCTTTTTCTTCTTGATATGTCCTTCTATCTTGATAGTTTGAGGAGTGGTAATTCTGACCAATGCATTACAAGATATGGTCGGATTCATTTCTTCTTTCTCTAAGGTTTTTTACTGGTGTGTATCATTTTCTTTTGATGTTTCTTGTTCCTTTTCTTCTTCTTCTTCACAATCTATGTAAAATAATTTCTTCTCAGCACACTTATGACCTTTAGTGTATTTGCTATCACAACTGTAACAAAGCCTGTTTGCTCTTTTTTATTCCAATTTTTGTGGTGTAACCCTTGTAGGTTGTGGAAGGCTAGGGGAAACAACACTTCCATCTTTATAGTTGTGATTGGTAGGCTTCCTTGTTTTCATAATTTTCTTTAAATTTTTCTTGCCAACCTAAATGCCTTCTCCAATGAATTAGGTTCCCAAAGGTGAAACTCATGTTGGATTTTCTCCTTTAAAGTCCCTATGAACACCTCAATCCTATGCTCCTCTGGAATATCTTTTACCTTTATATTCAATTTTTGGAAGTCCTCAATGTGCTCCACCATTGAACCCTTTTGTTTGAGATTTATCAATTGGCTAAAAAAGTGTTTCTTTTTGTATCCTCATAATGTGCTATCATTTCATCCGTAAAAATTTCCTAAGTGATAATTTTTTTATGAGTGCAAATCCATTGATACTATGCAAACTGATTAGGTTCTAAATATAAAGTCACAATGTGTACCGTTTGTGTGTTTTGCACATTGTGGAGATCGAAATATTGCTCCATATGTAGTATCCATGTTAAAATATCCTTGCCATCAAACTTCCCCATATCAATCTTTGGAACATGGTGGGTATTCAATCCAACATTATAGTCTATGAAATCATGACTAAAATTTCTTTTGTTCTCATCATGAGTTTCCTCTACTACCTTTTCGCCATTAGGAAGCATTTCTTGTAGCAATGTTGCCAAAACTCCTTTCAAATATTCCATGTTTCTCTTCAAATATTCAATGTTTACTTCTAAATCATCCATCTTAGCTTCCATGCCATTCATCTTAGCTTCCATGCCTTTATTTAATCCATCCATCTTAGCTTCTATTACTTTTTGTGAGAGTGAAATTTGTTGCACTTGGTCTCCTAATTTTGATATATCATGTTGCATTTCTTCCTCTTCTTCATGAGTCATGCTAGAGATTTCAGTTTTTTAACTAGGTGTTTCCATTTTCTTTCTTCGTGGTATCAATAATAACAATTATGTTTCACTATTTCCTTTGAATCACTTCAAACTAATTTTTCAAACCAAACTTATGTAAATTAAAAAAAAAAAAAATACACACATTTTTTCACTTTGTAGGAGCTCGATATTGAATCTATTGTATCTATGCAATTTAAGATCTCCAAGTTCTGAAATTGGGTCCTATGGTAGCCCTTTGAGTCCTCTTTCTAACCCAAGAGTTTGATCAATATTGGATTCTTCAAAAATGTGTGATGCCAAATATTCCATGATGACCTGATTATAGACTCATTCAGTAGAATGGACTTGTATGACTTGCCAAGTGTCCCTATTTCGACCTTTGGACCTGAAATGATACAAAAAAAACTACAAGTCATCTTTTTTCTATAACTTCGTACAAAATTTCAATGTTATGCTCAGAGAGAGTTATGACAATTTTCCCAAGGTGACCTATTTGAGATCAAATTCGAGAGCCTGTGAAAACTCTAACTTCCTCAATTCATATCTCCGAAAATATAGTGAGACAAGATCACAAATTTAGTGCCGAGGTTCATCATGATTTTGCCTCAAATGGCTTTTAATTTCCACTTTTTAAGCTTTGTATAAAAAATGTTATAGTGAAAATTCCACGATGACTAGTTTGAAGCAGAGAAACCCTAGAATCCAAAGATATGATACCAATTGTTATGCAACCAGCTCACAAAAATAGAATAATGAGATAGATCAACAAATTCAAAAGTAACCTCTTCGAGGAGGCAACCTCCTTTACATTACACAATTGAACAATTCTTGGATGATACAAATGACAAAACCTCATTTCTATGTACATGAGTCTAAGGGATCCCAATATAATCAGAGCTGACATAATAATAATAATGTAAGGGCACAACAATAACGATAGTGGGGTTCTATAGGGTGCAATAATAACAATATGGGGACAACATGGAAACAACAATAAAAATAAGAGGCTACAATGACAATAATAATAAGGGAATACACTAGTATTATAGGGACCTAGAAGAATGACACTCGCTAGGTTATCTTCTATAGAATACTAGGATCTATAAATTATTTCCTTCAATGTGTTTTAATAATTCTTGTGAGAATAGTGCTTTGTACCACCAAATCGAATATTGAAGATAGATATATCTTTTTTCTTTTACATTTCTGTTATTTTTCAGATTATCGTGAACATCACAATTCTAGGTTGATACTTTTACCATTACAGAAATAAGAAATATGTAATTTAGAGTGCACAATTACATACTACAAACATAGTGAAATGATCTGTACTCCAAATCTAACCCTTCCACTCACGAATTGAATATTTTTTTACCCTTAAATATGTTAATGTGTAAGTCTAAAATCCACCACTATCACATTATATGGGCAAGGAATTTCATTTCTTCAGCATATTAAATTTCCTCAAGTTATCCTCTTACTATTACGAATTATATTTAGCTTGTAATATATATATATATATACACACACATGACAATAAAATTGACATGAAGTGTTTCCTCAAGACCACTATTGATCCTCATGATATTTTTTTTTCTCAAATCAATATCCATAAACTTGTACATAACCGTCTTCATGGACAAACCATTTAAATCTCCCTTACACTACTGCTAATCATAAAGGTAAATTTCCCATAGCTCAAGAAACAACAAAATGTTCCTTTTGTAAACAATCTAATCTTAAATATATCTTTTCTACAACTCAACAAAACAACATAATAATTTTTATGCACAATAATAAACAAATAAATAAACATTTTAAAATTAGTAACCATAAATTCCAGGTATCAAAGTTTTTCTAATATAAACAACATAAAAGTTTTTTCTACAAGATAATAAGTTATCAACCAAAATCTCTAACTGTAAATCAACTGGAATTTCTTGGTATGAACAACTTTCCACCCAACCTTGAACCTTCACCACTCACTCCCCTGAGCCGAGATCTCAATACCCTATGAATCAACCACCCCTTGTGATTCCAAACAAGGTATTTTTAAGCCTTGCTTCCCTAGTAGACTTTCTTAGCGGAATCCCGCTTTCTAGGGTCTCCAAAACCCAATAGCCTTGTCTTTTTTCTATTTGTCCAAAAACTATCTTCCATTTTTTGTTAAATTACACATTTTTCTGGTGCAATGCTTTATTCACCCTTACTCAATGTTCTTTCCACATGGAGTGATTTAATATATTTTTTTCTCGTAATCATATTAAATCGCATTAAACAACCCCTAAGGAATTTTTTAGGAGTAATTAAGAGAAGTTTATCTTAATCTTATCTTTCCACATCAGTTTCCGAATTTAGGTAAAGATCTCATTAAAGAATTTGGGTAAGAATATCATTAACTCAAGTTCTCTTTCCCAAGTGATTTTCCAATATATTTTTATTATTCAAATTTATTTACTACATCACCAAACTTTATTTCAAATTAAATTCATTATCGCTTCAAATTTATTTACTACATCACCATACTTTATTTCAAATTAAGTTCACTATAGAGTTCTAGCAGTCACAACTAAAAATAGTCCATTCTATGACTTAAAATTTATTTACTACATCACCCTACTTTATTTCAAATTAAGTTCACTATGGCTTTCTAGCCGTCACAAATAAAAATAATCCATTCTAAAAATAATAATATTTACATGAACACAGAGGGTTGTTCCATGAGCATTTGACATTTTCTCTGCCATCTTGATGAGCCTTTCCATAGCTCTACTACTTTCCAGGTATACATGATCATATATACATTGGATTATCTTGGAAGCTACCCATTTGTACGGGCGGTTCAATCCTACTCCCCTCCATCACTAATCCATCATTTTCTTCCATCACTACTCCAACCTCATGAGGGCTCCATGACTGGAAGTTCATTGAATTTGGTTAGATGAAAATTTGATGTGGAGAATATGGACTGTGTTGCCACTAGTTTAAAGAGCCTCCAATTAAGGAAACTGTAATATAAAGGTCATATAGGGATGACGCAACCCATGTTCATGCACTGAATTTGGATTTTCATTGAAAGCAAGCTCCATAAAATTTTCCCCTTCTTAAAGAATTGAAAACAGGCTCCAAAAAATTTTCCTCTTCTTAAAGTCCCGAATTTTATATTGATATAACAATTGGGAATATTGGAGAAGGCTATGG
This sequence comes from Pinus tabuliformis, assembly GCA_031772625.1. Lineage (NCBI taxonomy): Eukaryota > Viridiplantae > Streptophyta > Pinopsida > Pinales > Pinaceae > Pinus > Pinus tabuliformis. The sequence continues at coordinate 385,976,910 of CM062811.1, read as the reverse complement.
GAAAAATCGAGTTGCTATCATTATCTGGACTGAGATATGTTTCATTGAAGCTACCATCTGTGAAGGGAAAAGCGAAATTCATTGCTGTGATCGGTTGAATGGCTTGTTGTGGCCACATTGCAAATAACCAATATTTTCTAAATATCCATTCAATGGTGTCACCATAGGATTTGAGAGCGAGTTTTTGAGTTAAGAGGATAAGCTACGATATGCATATGTCGGGCGCTCTTACTCTTCTATCGTGCCTATCCTCTGTGAGGCAGTGCCTGTCTTTTGGTTTTGGCATCCCCACCGATCGCTTTTTCCGCGACGGTGTCTTCATGATGATAACATATTGCTAGGGGGTTTCGATGAGCAGGTCATTATAAGAGGAACACTTGTGGGGATCTTGATCTTTGTCTTGGTACGACACTAACTATTGGATTAGCCATTCAACAATCAGGCCATCGCTTTTGAAATCTAGTTGCTTCATCAGCTCAAAGAGGTGCTATGCAAATCTCGCAGGTAATCGGACTCTCATATGAAATGATTTCTTGGTAGTAGATGACGGAGAAGGAGCTGATTCTTCCCCTCCAACTTCATCCTTTTTTTCATCCATAATCAATACTTCCTCCCTGCATCAGTCTCGCTCTTGTGCCATTGCCTGGACTCCTTAGGTCTCGGTCAGGAGCTAAGAAACCTCAGTCAGATAAAATGATTGCATCTTAAAAAATATTGCTTTAGGGTTAGGTTTCAGAGTACTTATAGAACTAGGTTTCGTCAACATGGCTGGTTGACGCTGACTGGTAAGGTTGGCGTCTCCTCACCACTGTTATCAATTTTGATGTGGGACCTTTGGAAGTTTCAATACAACGTTGCTAATTCCTAATTTTATGCGGAAGTACGCCCAACGAAGCCATCTAATACCATTAGAGGCATGATCTAACTACTGTAAGTTTTGTTTTCAACGTTGGAATTTGGTGATATAAATTTTTGACATATTTTTGTTTTTAAAAGTTAAATTTATCATATAATTGTGATTTTCCATTTTGATGTTAGGACTGTAGTCACAATCTAGTGGTATAATTTTTTATTTTGTGAGGTATTATGACATAATTTGTAAATTTTATAATTTTAATAAATTATTATAGGATTTTGAGTAAATTTGATCGAAAAATATTATGAAAAAACAATCAAAATTATAATTTGAACCAATTATTATAGGATTTTGAGTAAATTTGATTGAAAAATATGATAAATAAAAGCTCAAAATTTAAAAGTGTTAAACTTCCGTAAAGGAAATCTATATCACATTAATCAAATACGATATTACATATATACAGGAAGTGTTGTCTAAAGATAGGGAAACTATCTTGGACACATAGTCAGTAGGTTGAGAGAATATCTTGACCACACACCAAACTAGGGAAACCACTCCTATAGAATAGGAACAAACTCTTTACATAGAAAGTCACAACTTAGACAAGTGGAATTACATTTTCCAACACTCCCCCTTAATGACTATTTGGCTCGATATCAATCTACAAGATCTATATCTGGTCCAATCTCGTAATTACACCTTGTACCTTGTTCATGAAATTGTCGATGTCTATATAAAGGAACAACCATCTACCGGAATGCATGGGTTCCCAACCGCTGCAACCGCTAGTGTACTAGGAAGTCTTGAACATACATGGTTCATCCAACCTCTTGATTAACTCCCCAATATAAAATTTCACCTCATGGAGTCTAAAACCAATATGGCCCACCCAAGTGTATCCATCCTACATGACATACTTTTCTAGGGTGTTAAAAATCTCTAACAGAAGGAACACATAACAAAGGGTATGCATGTCTCTCTGGGTCTTACTGTAGGTACATAAAACATTTCAAGACCACAACTAACCATTACAAAGGAGTATATGATATGTAGATTTTTTCTATTTAGAATATGTGACTCATACTACACCATGAATTTGTTCCACAAACTCACACTAATTCACACAAACTCGATTGTCCATCATCCTTCAATTTCTGATGCAACTCCTCTAATGCCATCTTCATTGTCATGTCTTCATTATATCTCATGGTTAATCATTCCTGCAGTTAAATTTGTCTATTGTTGGAATGGCCAATTCCAACAAAAACACAAACTCGTGACAATAGTTGGCCACACTAATTATCACAAAACATCCAATTTTTAACCAGATTTACAATATTTATGCCTTTACATCATCCACACCCAACATACACAAGAGATTAATGTAAATCAAAATAATTTCACAAATCCAATAGCAAGTATGTTCCTCCAAAGATAAAATGCATGGAGTTCCATAACACAACTCAACAATGTGTAGATTGTTCTTTTCCTAGATGCTGAGATCCACCATCGCTGCCAGCCATCAGAATTGATCACCAAACTCCGCTGCCTTGCAAAACCGCCTAGTCAAGCTCAGCGAATCCTTGCTTCTTTTTGTGGTCGATAGCTTCATGAGAAGAATTCATAAACACATGATCATTTCCAGAGTGAATCAGATCTGGGCCTCCGAAAAGAGTGTAGAGGGCAGAACCACTAATCATAGGATCCGAACTGGAAACAGTCAAAGTCAAATGTTGATAGCAAACAATGATTTTCCATGACATTCAACTTGGTTAAAGTTCACTACTTTGTAGCTAAACGTGCCTCACCAAATCAATTTTTCAGCGAGGCCACCGCACCATGCTTCCCCTGACATCAAAGTATGTGACCTCTCAAAAAAAATGGAATGACTCTGCTGCTTGCCGATTTCAACTGGTAGAAAATCTCCCACAACACTCTCACATGGGGCCAGAAGTGAACCCATGACCAGAGTCAAACCTCAGTGTGTCATAAGATGCCAAGGAATTCACTGCCCTAGCTATCATCCATTGCAAATAGCTCCTACAATGACCACTTTCTCTGAATTTCATCTCCACAAATTGACTCACGATCAAACCTAAGACCCTTAAATTCATCAAATATAATATTAGAGGGACTCTTGAAATTCGAATTATTGATAGAAGAGCTACAACCACTAGATCCCTGAGACTCCCAGCCATGGTTTTTCTTAAAAACAAGATAATAGCATTCTGTATGTTCTTAGAAAAGTTGGTTCGAGATCTGCCTATAACTTTCTCCTTGATTTTACTTTTACTAAGGAACCAGAACTTCATGTGTTTGAAATTGCAGTCACTAGAAATCGTCTCCTCCCAAATGATAAGGATGAGTTGCTGGAACTACAATTATCCCTTAATTAAGGAGATAAGGATGAGTTGTATTTGAATTGTAATTAGTTAGCTTAGTTAATTGAGTTAAGTCCAGTTAAATTATTTCCAAATAGTTGGAGGAACTAACTGTGAGTTCAGTCAGTTAATGCATGCATGCATGCAACTAGTGTTCTTGAGATAACTTAATATTCTCTCATAAATAACCAATGCATGTCAGTTCAGAGAAAGACCCAGTTGAGATTAAAGACAGGGACATTGTACTATCGGTTGGAGGAATTTTTCTATAAAGGAAACTCATCCATGCAGAAGGAAATATCTCCTTCAGGACTATGCAACTACTTTTGAGTTTGATGTGTTGTATGAGAGGTCAATTCACACAGGTGGCAGCACTGGACTCTAAGGAAAACTGTGCAAGGAAATAGGAGGCTTGGAGGGCAGAGGAGAAGGTTTGTGAGAAGCCTTTGACTGTCTATGAGCAGCAGTTTGATTATAGAGAGAGCATGATAGCTTGTGAGCTAATCCTTTTTGTAATTTGAACATATTTCCACTTGTATGATAATACAGAGATTGGGGTTTTAGGTTGAGGCTTTCCTTGGGTTATTCTTCTATGTTCATGTGTTATTGATTTCTCATTCTCAGATATATGTGTTCTATTTGATCTTACTCATATTCGATTAAGTTTTTGCAAGTTTGTTGTAGAAGTAGATCTTGTATTTTGCTTTAGTATATTGCATAATCTATTGATCTACAGCAGGAATTTCTACATGGCATCAGAGCAAAGGTGATCAAAGCGAAGAACAATATACAAGATGGGAGAAGTTCGAAGTTTGAGGTTCCTGAGTATAGAAATCGAGTTCTTATCACATCTCAATTTCACCAATGTTGTTCAACGGTTTAAGACTCGAGTATGCCCTTGATGGCAACTCGAATTATATAGCCTGGAAGGATCGCATGGAAGTAGTATTAGAGGATAACGGTCTAAAGGACTTCATTAATGAAGAAGTCCCCAAGCTAGCAGCAGCTGATGCTATAGAATTGGCGGAATGGAAGAAATGTGTGGCTAAAGCAAGGAGAATCCTCTTGGAGGGAGTTCGAGACCATATTGTCTCGAGCCTCCATGGGAAGGAGACACCATTTTCGATGTGGAAAACATTAAAAGATCTATATTAGAACAACAACGATCAGAGGAAGCTGGCGCTGAAAGACAATCTTCAGAAAATCAAGTGTGAAAATGGCGACACGATCTCTACATATCTAAACAAGCTCACCACCTGTAGGGATGAGCTTGGAAGTGTAGGGATCATGACAGCCGATGATGACATGGTGAGTCTTTCTGTCCTCAGTCTTCCTAAGAACCGGCATAGCTACCAAGACTCGATAAATGGAAGAGAGAAACTGCCAGATTGGGAACTACCAGTTGGATTTCTCTCTTATCACATGCATGGTTTCATCCATGGTGGGAAGAAGTTTGACAAATCGAAAGTGTGATGCTTTCATTTTCATGAGGTGGGCCATTTTACTACAAGTTTTCCACTGAAGAAATCCAAGATGGGATCCAAGGAAGGATCTGATGGTGAGGCACTGGCCTCACAGTTTGAGTTGGATTTCTCTCTTATCACATGCATGGTTTCATCCATGGTGGGATGTGGTTGGTTTCTTGATAGTGGAGCTTCTTTCCACATGACTGGCGACAAGAGTTTGTTCAGTACCTTGGAGGAGAAAGATCTCCAGATACTCATAATGATGGGTAATGATGAAAAGTATACTGTCTCAGGGGTAGGCATAGTTGTTTTTCAGAGGGAGCATGGAGCTCGCATTACCTTGACCAATGTCAAGTACGTACCGGGACTAAGGAAAACTTTGGTGTCGATCGCAATGCTAGAAGACAAAGGCTATGATGTAGTCTTCAGTAAGGGAAACGTTTTCCTTCAACACATCACCACGAGACAAGTGAAACAGATTAGCTCACGAGTCAAGAACCTGTATGCTCTTGAGGTTCAAGATGCATGCAAAGCCTTAAGGAGCAAGGAAAATGATGAAGAGTTGGTGTTTGAATGGGAGAGTAAATTACCTATGAACATGTAGCCATAGAAGAAGTCTCAGATAATTGTGGAGGAGCCATAATTGGAGAAGCAACTTCAGGAAGTTGTAGAGCAGCCACAACTAGAGAAGCTGAGAGTAGACTGAATGGAGGCATCCACTCATGCAGAGATCTTCAGTAGGGGTAAATTTCAAGCCAAGTGGGCAGAAGGATCACATGCAGCCATACATCTAGGTGTGAGGTGGCATGATGTGAAGTGATAGTCCCAAGAAGGCTGAAATAGGGGCAGGATCCTTGAGGTACCCAACCTCTTTGATTAGACTTTGCTATGGGAGCCCCGACAAGGAGTAGCAAGACTGGCTGAGTGGGTATAGACGGATGCGGATGGAGTGGAAGAGAGAGCTACAGTGCAAAAGTCCCAAGAAAATGTAGAGCTAGCATGTTGCAGCAATGTGAGAGGCACAACAGTGTTGCACCAATGCAGGATGGCACAGAGAGGTGTGCAACGGTGCAAGATGCAGGGATTTGTTGCAGTAGCGCATAGGTCAGAGAGGGAGCACTTGTCAACGGCAGAGAGAGCTTTAGCATCAGAGGGTGTTTCTAGCCCAATAGGAAGGTCAGTTGGGAGATCAGTTACTTACTTCTCAGTAACTGAGTTACACTGTAGTAATGGGAAGCACAATGCAACATGATGAGAGGAGGTGCAATACGAATGCAGTGCTGGGAGACAGGACCAACAACAACACAGATGCAGAAGGAGGAATCAATGTGAATGATGCAGTTAGAGATCAAAGTAACAGAGGCTAGAGCAGTCAGATACTGAAGAGCATAGAGGTGCAGAGTTTTCAGTCGACAGAGGCAATAACAGTCAGAGACTTTGATGACAGAGGCATCATTCTGATTCAGGTTGGATATTTTTTGTGTTCCTAGAGTTGTTGGAGAAACAACAGTTGACAGAAGTGTTGCATGCAAAGCATTCCAAAGGTTGAGGATCGGGTTCGAGTTGAATGTCTTTCTTGTTGAGAGGGAGTGTTGAAAATGGCAACAAGAAATGCTAAAAATAGCATTGTTATAAATAACGTTTCAGGATATACTCCAACTCTGTTGGAAATAGCAAAAGATATAAATGCTAAAAATAGCATTGCTATAAATAGCATTTCAAGATAGATTCCAATTTTAATTAGTCCCTGAATTAAAATTGAGAATTAAAATTCGAATTTGGTCTCAGCAGTTGTTTGAAAAATGATTAATTAATTCATCTTGAGTTAATTAGTTGGATAAAATCAAACATGAAGTCTTTGTGAAGACATGCAACAGTTATCCCTTTGATTGAGGAAGATATCCCTTAATTAAGGAGATAAGGATGAGTTGTATTTGAGTTGTAATTAGTTAGCTTAGTTAAGTGAGTTAAGTCCATTTAAATTAGTTCCAAACAGTTGGATGAACTAATTGTGAGTTTAGTCAGTTAATGCATGCATGCATGCAACTAGTGTTCTCCAAATAACTAAATATTATCTCATAAATAACCAATGCATGTCAGTTTAAAGAAAGACCCAGTTGAGATTAAAGACATGGACATTTTACTATCGATTGGAGGATTTTGCCTATAAAGGAAACTCATCCATACAGAAGGAATTATCTCCTTCAGGATTGCATAGTTACTTTTGAGTTTGATAGGTTGTGTGAGAGGTCAATTCACACGGGTGGCAGCACTGGACCCCAAGGAAAACTCCGCAAGGAAATAGGATGCTTGGAGGGCAGAGGAGAAGGTTTGTGAGAAGCCTTTGACTGTCTATGAGTAGCAGTTTAATTGCAGAGAGAGCAGGATAGCTTGTGAGCTAATTCTTTTTGTAATTTGAACATATTTCCACTTGTATGATAATACAGAGATTGGGGTTTTAGGCTGAGGCTTTCCCTGGGTTATTCTTCTGTGTTCATACGTGATTGATTTCTCATTCTCAGTTATATGTGTTCTATTTGATCTTGCTCATATTCGATTAATCTTCTGCAAGTTTGTTGTAGAAGTAGATCTTGTATTTTGCTTTAGTATATTAAATAATCTGTTGATCTACAACAGGAACTTCTACAGCGGAAACCATGTATATATATATATATATATATATATATATATAACTTTCATTCGTGATCTTTTTTATATAGAATGATATGCAAACAATTTTTAATATAGTTTATCATATTTATTAATTATATTGATAATAGTTGTGGTTTGTTTTGGAACATAGCTTCTAGAATTCCAAGTTTTTTAAAATATTTTTTTTCAATGATCTAGATTTAATAGTCTAAGAATAGTTTTTGTTGTATCTACGATTGAAAGGATATCGTGCAAAGGATGAAATCAAAAATTTCCAAGTCATTTTTCCATTTACTTCCTCTACTTTTATCATAGTGTTACAAATGCTAAACATTACAGATTGATACATAATTATTTATAATTATTTAGATGAATACAATTTATATAATTGTGCTAATTTAATAATATCAAGTACATTGAATTAATTATTTATTATATAAAACACTTAAACATGTTTGAATACAAAATTTCTATTTTTCCATTTTTCAGTGTCTATGATGTTTATTTCTTTTAATACTAACTATTTCAATAATATTAGATACAATGATTAATTAATTATTTCTATTTGGCATATACTTAATAACATATACCCTTTTTCATTATTATTTAACACCATTTCATTTGCTGCATATTATATTATATTATATTTATATATATATATATATATATATATATATTCATTTTTCTCAATTATTTATTTAAATACTTTTCTATACATTTAGTGATGTTTTTTTTGTTTCTTGTTTTTTAATTATTATTAATGTGTAGTTTAATTTTTCTAATTTTTTAATTTAATGGAAATTGGGTAAGAATTTGTTTAAATTTCAAATTTTGGTTGTTTTCTTACATAATTGATTATTCCAAGAGTAATGTAACACCCTTAGTTATAGAAATATTGTATTTACTCATATAATAGGTGATTGGGTAAATTTTGGATCGGTGAAAGTCTAAGTAAGGAACTTTAGATGACCAAAAGATATTTTTATTTTTATTTCTTTTAAAAAAAATTAATGATGAGTAAGTTAAGGAATTACAAGAAATGATTAAAAAAAATCAAGTAGTTGAGGCACTTACCTCTTCCTCCTCCCTCGAGGATTATAACAAGGGAGGGAAGGGAGGTAAGAGAGGAAGATAGGAAAGAGAAAATAAGACAAGAAAACCTTGATCACAATGTTGTTAAAGTCAACAGATGTTGTTGTGGGTGTTCTTGAGCCGGACACGAGCAAATGGACGAACAAAAATCTGAAAGATCTTTGCTGGACTGGGAGTCTTGAGGACCAAGAATCTTACTACTGCTAGAAAATATTCTAGAAATTAAGGAGGCGCGGGGGAGACTTAGATGTCATTTCCAAATATCGTTGGTTGGGTAGTCAAGTCCTCTTCCAGGATAATTTATTAAGTAAATTAATGCAGATAAGTGTCTTTGAACTTCCAGAGTTATTTCATTTAGTAAATATTGTAGGGTGAAGGTTTTCTTATGAATGTAAAATGATATCTGCTATAATCATAAAACTCAGATAAGATTTCATTGGCAAGCTAAAGTAGCCCTTGTGATTATTATGCTATGATTAAAAGATGGTCACGTATCTAAATCAAGGATTTCCTGATATGTTTATGTTTGTTGTATTCTTATTTAATCAAAACTTGGGGTGGGAACTATATTTCAACTAAACTGTGTAAAGAACCAAGATAAATAGGTTCCCTAACAAAATATAGAAAAGGGAAAGAGACAATAGAGAACTTGTTTGAGAGGTTCCAGGATTGGGATAACACTGGTAAGCAGTAACTACTAAAGAAAAGAGGGACCAGTTAACTCTCGAAGGGACGAATGGGAATTCGTTGAAGGAGTATTCCATAACAAATAGGTGATGAATCTTTATACCACATGGGAAAAGAGTAGGTCCCAAGACATTCCAACAAGAAAAACTAATATAAATGTATATATATGAAATATAAGAATTTTGTCTTGGAGTTTTCATTGAGTTATAAGTGAATCTCACTAAAAGTATAATAAATAAAAGCCATAGAAAATAGTGCCATCACAACACTCTGAACCATTATGGAAAACAAGAGCCTAACATAAAATATGATTTTATAGTTGAACATTCATAATGTAATTACGAACAATTTTCTTGCTAAACCCTCAAATATGTAAACTATACCCATGAACAGACAATATCAACACATGTGTCGATTCAAAAGAGTGTGTTTCTAAAAACATTCATCATAGAAGTTAAGGAAACACACATACAAATACTCAAAAATAATACCTTAAATTCATATACGCCAAAAGGTATGGCTATAATCCTTAAAAAATAATAAAATACATAATGAATCCTAAGTATAAGAAATATTTTATAAATCCTAATAGGTTCCGCAAATGTGTCGAGCACAATCCATACAAAATCTACAAGAATGAGGTTATGAAATTCTTGGCTTGAGGATAGCCACATTTTATTTCTTCTTTCAAATATTCAGAACTGGAAACAATATCTTATGAAAACACCATGACTTATGGAATTCGTGGCCAGTATGGCACACCAATTTCCTTGAAACCCCTATGCTAAAGTAAGGAAAGTGAAAATGGCACTTGGAAAAGATGAATGGATTTCATAAGCTCTTACAGAAGCCCACATGAGAAAGAATATTCAATATTATCTAGATTGTAATCGTATTTACCTATAATATTAAAAAAAAAACACTAATCATTGAGACCCTATGCAAAAAAGAATGGAATCCTAGAACTCAAGCAAATGGAAAGGGTAAGGGTAATACCTATTAAAAGTATAGGGACCCTTTCGCCAAATTGTTGGAGAAAAACATAATTTGTATTAGAAACCATATATATCTCTTGAAGAAAAAGAAGTTCATGACTGAAGGGATGGACCGTCTTTTACTTGTTTGTTCATCCACCTTTTCTTTCCTACACCAAAAAGTAGAACTGAAGACCTTGTTTCCATCTATGCAGATACAAAACAAAAGAAGAAATAGAGACGAAAAATATAGCAAGAATGACCACAGGTAAAAATCAAAGGAGAGTTTAAACTATCACAAAATGCATACCTAGAAAGACTAGGTATTTCAAACCCTAGCAGTGAACCCTGTTGTACAGCCTGACAACCCTTAATGTTATGGAAAAATGACTAATTGAACAACTGGAGGAGGAGGGTTAGTTCCTTGAACCATACTAAGTTGTCGACCATAGGATTAAACCCTCAAAGAATATCGGTCCTCTTGCCTAGTCTTGTCTTGGATGCCCTACACATACTAAAAGAGTATCGAATGCCAAATTATTACCTAATCCTCCCATTCTGTCTTCCCAATTGAAGACAAGAATGTTGTATCTATCATGTGTCTTCATTTCCATCCATGGCCTTCACCTAGACTTATGGTTGTTAGTCCCGGTCTAGTGCATGAAACATGAAACTGAAAAACACAATTGTCACTCCTCTGTAGTCGGGGGTGATCTAATCCAAGGTCCCTATTGATTAGGGACCTATTAGAGCTCCTTCTTAGCTAGGGACTCTTCTATACATCTCAACTTCTTCTTCGTGGGTCCTTCAGCTGCTAGATCAACTTTTCTCCTTGATGTCATGAAAATTAGTTGAGCTTCTTTCTTGTAGGGAAACAATCATCGATCACTTTCCTCCTTATTTCGTCAAGTCATTCCTTTCTTCATGGAAAGTGGCCTTCTTCATATCTGGAACCTTTTTCATATGACTACTTCTTTCTCATCATACTTCTTGCATTCATCACATGAATGCTAGTTGTATTTGTAAGTAGCCCTCCATGAACTTATCCAGATATTATTCAAGAAATCAAATATATCGTTAAATCAAATGATACCTTACTAGATGAATCTTCATCATGACGTATTTCTATAGGTATCAACATCTTGCACACATATTGACATATCTCCCAAAGATATCCATTGTAGAGGGTCTTCATCTTTTTCCTACTTTCATTAGAGTCTTCATGTCTTTCTAGGAGATTTCCTGGTCAACTTTTCTTGATCTTTGGATGTTGATTTCCTTCAACATGGTGGCATAGCTCACAATCTCTTCCTTCCTCAAACATTTTATTCTCTTGGGTTCCAAATCCAAGTCTTGTAATCATAGTCAACCACCTCATACTTTATATGAGGACATATTAGGTTGATTTCGTCTTAGTGTGACTTATGCCTTTCTACATCCTTTCAGAGGAGGAGACCCTTTTCCTTTGATTATGCTTCTTAATATAAAAGTAATGATCCATACTATCTACAACCATACGACATGATATTATAAAATTTAAACATAAGCATGCATACCTCATTTTACCATTAGGTCATACAGGCTTCTTCTAACAGCTTCCTTGATTGAGGTGTCTTCAACCCCTTGATCTTCTTTTCTTCTTATGTCATCATAACATCATCCATGAATTCCATAAATTGGAGTTCTTGATGAACACTTTCTTTCTCTCTAGATTATTAAATCCTCTGATAAGGATTGCATCACAAAATCTTGAGGATCTTGCATATCCCCATCTGGAAAATATTTATTTTTTGTCTTAATTTATGATGAGACCTGTCCTGGATGACTTCTTCTTTTCCTTCAACATCCATTTAGGTTCCTACAATATCCTTTAATGTTTTACTATCGTGGATTTTGTTCTTCATGATTCCCATCAGCTCTTGCTCCAATGATTTTATGATTCCATGATGCATCTTATTATCATGATCATATATAAAGATTTAGGATCTTATGACAGGACCCCTTTTGTGAGGAACACCATCTCACTCATAGTGGATATTCGTTACTCCCTCTTTCCTCAGCCCTTTTCTTCACCTTCCTTCATCTTTATGGCAATATGAGCTTCTTTACATATAGCATTTAACCTTATACTATTTTGTCTTGATTGAGGACCAAACCTTTCTTTTCTTTCTGTACATGATTGAGTTCTCTAACCTTTAATAATTTTGTTAGCAACTTGTCTTTCTCTATCTAGCATGGAGACCACAAATTTTTGGATGAGGTAACCTTCTTGTTCACCGACATTAGTTACCTTGCTTATCAATGATGACTACCTTCTTATCATCTTTCGTAGATCTCCCAATTGAGATCTCATGAAGATATTCTTTGATACCTTTAACCATGTCTACGTGATATGACCTTCTTTACTTTATTTCAGAGTGCATATCTTCTAGTATTTCACATATCATTTTTTATGTCCCCTTTCTTGCTACATAAGGATGAGAGAACCTTAAGAGTTCCCTCCCATGAATTCAAAGAAGACCGTTATATGTTCACTAACTTCTGTTAACTATGAGGATAATTACAATCCTCCATTTTCCATGCAAGGACCTTTAAGTGATTTCATACGAATATTATGAGTCTTCTTGATGTATTCAAATAATGCTTGATCTTCTTAGACATTTTGCATAGACATCAATGACTTCTCTTCCAGGGATTGTATCTATCCTCCTTTATTATGCAAGGAATTTCGATGACCCAACTAATTCATATATTTCCTTGTAGACATGAAGTCACTTAAATTAACTTGTTTATAAAAAGAGAGATACTTATTTGGCACATGAAGATAAAATATTCACCTTGATGTTTTCAAGAATGATCTCCTTCAATGAGATTCTTGCTTGAGATGCCTATCACAACTGAGTTCCAAGACTTCCTTTGAGACTTTAGCAATTTTCAACACCAAGCACTGCTTCTTTTATAAGATGTTGAGATATGATATCGATATTAAGAACTTTGGGAGCATTGTTATGATGCCTGTATGAGATGTGGCACTACGTTCTTCTTTTGAAGTGATATCACAGTGTGATGTGGTTGTGTTGACACATCCTTGTGACATTCCGTGTTATGTAATTTATAAAGGTATGCCTTCGAACTGTGGGTGGCATTGAGATACTGATACCTTCCATTGATTTTGGTTCATGTGCATGACTATACATCATATTTTAACACCGAGCTACATCATGGAATTACTGAGATTGTATTGTAGAGATCCTTTTTCTAATTGAGACTTGTGTACTTCTTGATTATATAAACAAAAACCTCTTTTTTTGTATGTTGTTGTTGTAGACTGATTCATCAGTCTTTGATGTAGGTCTTCAACTTGCTTTGATGCCCTTGAAAACTGATCCTTGTATGTCTCTTTACTTCCCATGATTATAGTTATGTCTTTAGACTACCGAGACAAGGTAAGTTATGAGATCCTTTGTATAATGAAACTGACTCTAGAATTCCTTAATTACTGGACTGAGGTAATACTTCACCAATCCATGTAGACGAAATAAATCATGAGGATAGCCTTCAAATTGAATAAGTGTCACTTAAATGCTCATGATGAGTTGATCTTCTTTATGCCTTGTACTAACCATAGCTCTGATACCATGTTGAATAATCTTGGGCAATCCATAGTTTAATGATTCTTCTCAACCTTATTGAAAATAGTTTGTATTGTGTTCGTCATTTTAACTTTAGTTAAGTTAGTGTATTCTTCTTTTGAAACAATTATAAAATTAGAAGATCAATAATAGAACATGTACACACGATGTTGGCTCCAAGCTAGGGCAAAACCTATCCTCTTGAGAGTAAAACCCTTGAATCTCTTCTTATAGATATTTAGATGTTGAATACCAGAACTATTAACATGATAGATGCAAAGTTACCTCCAAGATATTTGTCACTATCTTCTGCACTACTTGATTCAATGTCACCACTGTTCTTCTTCTCCTTATGCCTTTCACTATCTTGTCATTATATTCGATGATTTTTATTCATATTGTCACAATCCTTCGGTGATTACACCAGGGATAAGATGTGCCACTGCTTCATTACTTATGTATACCAAGGCAAAATTCTGTAGAGTATATATATTACAGAGAGCATTTGAACAACGAATGTCTTGGCTAATGAATCTTCGTATGACTAAGATGTTCTTACAGGATTTCAGAAAGTTTGTCCACCTTTACGTATAGATATATCAAGACCCTGAGATATGTACTGAGACTTCTTTAAGAGAGGTGTCAACACTTATGAAATCAATACCGAGGCTTTGAGATAATATTTGAATCCCACCGAGACTTCTGAGATCTTCTTCAAGACTTACCGAGACTTCTGAGATATATACAAATGTTCTGAGATATTCTTCAGGACTTCTGAGATAGATAATGATTCACCTTCCTTTGTGATATGTTTTCATCATTCAAATATATATGTTGAGACCCCTCTCCTCTACCGTGTATTCGATTGTGATTCGAAGACTTGTATTTGATTGAATCTGCATTACCTATATATATATATATATATATATGGGTCAATGATAATACCTTTAAGCTGACAAGATATTTTTCCAAAACTGCACTGACATATCAAGGAGACATGATGTGATTTGTAGAGTGAATTTGCATGAAGATAGTGACCTTTATCTTAGAGTGTTTTCCTTTGATATTTGACTTTATGACTTTCATAATATTTATGATGAAACATAAAAATCCTAAAGAGATCAAGAAGAAGTCTTTGAGCTATGGTAAACACATCTTTCTCATGAAACCCATGATTCAAGGAATAACAAATTTTTCTTCATAAAATTATCATTACAAGTCATAATGAAAATCGATCATGGTTACCTTTCCTTCAACAAATCTCACTAGTCCCTAATATGCAAACTATAAAATGTTTATTGATGTATTTGTAATATTATTCAAATTTATAATGATTTTATATATACTCTCTACATAATGTTGGTGATTTTGAAGGTAAAATGTTTTTTTATTGTAATATTCGGGCAAATAAATTTTATAAAAAAAGGAAATTGGAAAAATAAAAAAATTCTCTGAAAAATTATGGAAAATTAGCCCATGTTCAAATATTAGCCGCTAAAATTTTCCATGCTTAATTGAACCTCATCCCTTGGTTCATGGATCAAACTCTCTTTCTTTAGGGAACCTTAATCCCTCTCTTTATGTATCTCATCCCTTGAGAAGAGGATCTCAAACCTCCTCATCTTGGCCTATAAATTCATCACATACCAGAGGAGAAAAAAGGGACTTTTGGATTAAAACTTATGCTATCAAATTGAGGATTGGAAGATTGTCACTTAAGGGAGTATTGGAGATTATTGGAAGGAGGCTTGAAACATCAAGGCCAAGGTTGTATTGCTCCTTTTCATTCAGTTATAAAGCAAAATATTGTTTCTTTCTCACTATATTTTTCAATGGATTTAATTTATTGTGTGTTTACTTCCATTATTCCATTGATAATGATATTAGGTACTAGTCTCCTTGATTACTAGTATGGATTTTATTGACTCATTTATATATCATATACCTGTAATACATTGTTGATATTGTGCTTGCAGGTCTAGATTCCAAGAATTAAGGAGCTGCATCAAACCATATCAAGGATCTTCATTAGGAATTTCGTTTTAAAGGTATGGATTTCATATTCTAGTACTCTTTCTTATGATTCAAGAGGAATGGACCTAGACAAATATTTACTAGTTGATTTGTTTGTTACTAGATTCAATCATTGAATCTAGGGAGATATTGTCTTTTCTGCAAGATGATATTTTTTCCTTCCTAACATCATGAGTGGTAGTAGTAGGTGACTTATACAACTTTCCTTTAGGTAGCCCTGTATCAACCCATCTAATTTTTTCTCAAAAATCAAAATTCAACATCAATTCAAAGGTACCTTTTGTGATGGCCTTTCATCATGACATTTGCTTGCTCACAACATCAACATCCTACACATTCATAAACACATCTCCAATATTTTTAATGCCAAGGGCCTCTAAAATTCATTAGATTGTTCATACCTTTTCCATGGAGATTTCCTAGCCAATTATTTTAGTCATCTGATGTTTGATCACTTTCTCTTATCTTTTCTTATGTTACTATAGTTTCATATTCCATGATCTCCTCTTTATTTATTCACATATTGCTTCTCAGGAACTTCCATCCATAGCCCTTTCATTTTTTCAACCACCTCACATTCCATATGAGGACATATGATGTTGATTTCATCTTGTCAATATGTGAACCATGCCTTCATGCATCTTTCGAGAGGAAGAGATTCCTTTTCTCTGATCATGCTCATGAGGTAGAGCATTCACCCATGCAATCTTCACCTATATGAAAAGATTTACGCACTTGTCTCTAGCCGCAGATCAATGCATATATCCATATGCTAAGTATGTATCTAAAGGAGGTTGAACTCTCCTATTTATATAGGCTTCAAAATGGCTTGAATGGCCTCTCTACGCCAACATGAAGGGGACTATCCAACTTAGTATTGGGGACTCTTTAGAGACTTCTAGACATCAAATAATATTTTTTTTCCTTGATACAATCCCAATGGGTCTTTTACATCATTGATTGTGACTCAAGAATAAATCCCTAGAGTGCTTAATGGGCATTGGACCTAGGACCAATTACCATGGGAAAGAAACCCATTCTAAAAATGAATAATTTTTCTTTTACAAAAATATTTTATTTTTCTTTCCTTTGGCAAGTAAAAAAATAATTACATCTAGTCATGAGCAAAATACAATTATGAAGACCGAAACTAGTTACAACTCTCAACACTCTTTACCCTTTTGAGGAGCAATTGGCTTGGGGGGGGACTTGGTCTTTAGTACTAGTGCATCCTACATATCCCATGTCCTCCTAATTTCACCTTGTAAGGTTGCAATTTTGCAGGCTCTTACCCATCCACGCAAGGCTTCTTACATGCCTTTTATGAACAACATAACTATCTGGGCCATTGACAAGTTAATGACCATTACTATCAATCTCTAAAAATCAGTAGTATAGGCTTCGACACTTCCTATTTGCTGAAGATTACTTAATTATGTGAATTAAAACTTAGGATCCTTCTCGTGAAATCTCTCTATCACCCTCCATGTGAACTTTGTATAAGAAGTGATGTTTTTATGCCCTAGTGTGGTCATTCCATGTTGCTATGATTCGTGTGCTTCTCCATCAAGGCGTAGAGTGGCATATTTGATAGAATCCATCTGACATAAGGGGTTAAGCTGGAAATATGTGTCCAGATTTTGCACCCATGATTTAGCTGAACATTTTTCCAACCCTTCAAAATACAAAATAGTTACTTTCCCCACATCCTTCTGCAAACCTTGTTTTGGCAAAGAACCTCCATATGTTGTTTCCTTCTTTTATTTTTTTCTCCTCTTACAATAATAGTCATTTATGGTCAAGGTTTCCTTTACTTCAAGAGGTGATGTTTGGTAATCCCTCATCCAAGATGTGATCGTTCCTACTATGGATGCAAAGGATTCCTGTTCCTTGGACGAATCATCCAAAAATGGAAACATAGTTGACTTGCTTCCATAAATGTGTGGGTTGTTCTAGGGGTTGGTATGCACTAGTGCAGGGAAAATTTTAAGGACGGAAAATTATCTTGAAGTTTAAAAACATTGGCGAACATCACTAGTCCCTAATATGAAAACTATAAAATGTTTACTGATTTATTTGTAAAATTCTTCAAATTTATAATGATTTTATATATACAATTTATATAATGTTGGTGATTTTAATGTATAATAATTTTATATTGTAAAATTTGGCCTAATCATTTTTATAAAAAATTGGAAATTGACGAATCTTTTTTTTAGAAAAATCATGGAAAATTATCCCACCTGCGAATATTAGCCCCTAAAATTTTCCATGCACATGTGTATGGCTGCCCCCACTAGAATGTGAACCACCTTCTCTAATGTTGCTCTACTAGTTAGAATTTTTGAGTTGAGTATCAGATATTTTGATAAGTAGATGAATGGTTACTTCATGGGTTGAGGCGATCTTATTAAGATCATCCCCAACTCTTGAATCTTCTTGGCCTCTTATTAGTTCTTCTTCATGCCTTTCTTGTTCTTCAAGAATGTCCTTCAAGTTCCCTTCAGTCTTATGTCTTTAGCTTTTGGCTCTTCGCCCTTTCCAACCAACGAACATGCCTCTTGGGTCCTTTTTGGTTTTTCTTGGCATCATATTCCACAATTGGCCAAGAGGCCAAGAATATAGCTCTGATACCACTATAAGATTTCAAAAAAAAATACAATTGATATATATATATATATATATATATAATCTAGGCTAAACACTCTCTAATGTAAGCTACTTCAAAGCATATAGGCCAAATGAACCATACAATGCAAAAGACTTCATAAGTCAAATACTTCAAAGTGTAAATACCAAATGAGGCATACAATGAGAAAATGGCATGCGATTGACTTGGTTACGATGACCCACCATGCTAGGGGAATTATTTCAACCTTAAAGGTAACATCAACACACAATTCTATTTAGTTTCCACCAAGGCGAATACTATACAGACCCGATGCACATGAATAAAAACATTAATCTCAAATTCTCAACACACAATTCTATTTAGTTTCCACCAAGGTGAATACTATACAGACCCGATGCACATGAATAACAACATTAATCTCAAATTCCCATTACATATCATGTTAAAATACATTTCTACCAGATCCCATCGGAATTAGCATATTATTTTAAAATAAATTGCTCGTAAGACAATCCACTGTAACTCCATCTACTTACAAAACATCGAATGTAAACAAGAAAATATACGGTTGTCTACGATTTGTTGTAATTCCACGAGCATTTAGTCCTCGAACAATACGTATGCTTATCGATTTCCTCTATCTGTTGGAATGAGCCCACAGGGATGATTTCAGAAACGTTTCAGTCCTCTCTGAGCCTAGTGTGTTAGGTTCCTCGTCCCAATCGCATGTGAGAGATCAGCAATGTGTGAGTAGTCACTTGCGCCAAATTTGCGATCTGTGGCCTTGACAACGAGTTAGGGAAGCAGCGTATTGATGCTCATGGTCGAATTAGATCTCTAGGTATAACCTCTCGTACCCTCTGTGTGACAAATCTAAAAAGAATGTGTGTTGCTTGGCCTTATCTCCTGCAATCAATGGATAACCTTCGGCCTTGAAAATGAATTAGAATCTTGATGCTCACGACGGTCAATTTGATGAGGAGTCATATTTATGGGCAGATCAATTTCGTATATCATGTAGGATATACCTTGATCCAATCTTGAAACCCCTTTCTCTCGCTGGATCACCTCCACCAAATCACGCAAATAAGAAAAAATAAGGAATTGATCCAGTTAGGATGATATCTCATCCGCAAAGTTGGGTTGCCAATTAGGGTGAGACTGAATCCCATCCCATCGAAGTCTCAAGGGAAAATTCAAATTCATGTTTTTCATTTCGTCTTTCTTTTTTCTTTTATAGCTTTACATTGGGCTTTTTCCAAATTTCTACAATCTACAAATACCATCAACAAATACTTTGGGAAAATAGTACATTCTCCTTAATTATTTATTAAAATCTTCTTCATTGTCTTTATTTTATTATAAATAAAGAGGTCTTTTCTTCCAAAACCTTTTTACTAGCCCAAGGGAGCCAACAAGGGCATTATCTTCTAACAATAAGTTGGTGGAGGATATTGCAGTGAATGTTTATATTAAATAAAAAAATTTGATCATGAAAAAAATAAATTTTTATGGTTAAAACATTTCAAGCAATCTTACTATTCTATATTTTAATTTGTTTTCATATGTAATTTTTAGTCAATTTTCTTTAAAATTGGGGAAAAAAAATTTTAGAGTTATAAGTTTAAGTTATGTAGTCTGCACAATCCAAATACCTATAAAATTTTCAATTGGTTGAATCATTCTATAAATTCAAAAATATAACACACACATCTAAACCATGAGTCTATAAACCATGAGTCTATAAGGAATCAAATTTTTTGAAATATAAATATTTTTTTGGATCTTTCTTGACACTTATTAGATTTGTGGTTAAAATAAATTTATACTAATAAATTTACAAAAAATAAAATTCAAAAGTGAGATATTTAATACAAATATACCACTTTGACTCTTATTTTTGAAATCATCATAAGAAATTCAAAAGTGAGATATTTAATACAAATATACCACTTTGACTCTTATTTTTGAAATCATCATAAGAAAGTTGAATTTAATGTGAAGGGAGATCAATACACTAAAATTAGTTTAGAGTTGAAAAAAAGACATAATAAAAAGTAAAGTTGAAAGCAAACCACTAATATGAAGATCAACTTTTGATAATATTTTTAAAATGGTCTTGAATTTAATGTGAAGGGAGATCAAAGAACAGAATTTATAGCAACAGTAGCAAGTTTTAACCTTTGTCGGCTTTGTACTGGAGAGTGCTACTCACGTGTTTCCTCCCTACATATATTTATAAACATAAACATAGATAGATGCAAGTAAATAATAACCTAAACTAAAATTAATCCGCTCGAGTTGAATCACTGTTACATTAATCGCGGGTATATTCGATCAGTGTGAATTTTGTGAGCTCCGACGAGAAGTAGCAGAAAGCGTAAACGTGGTGTGGCAATGGGTCGAGGGTTAAAGCGAAGCAGAGAAATATCGAATCTGGACGATCAACTCGGTGGGGAAGAAGTAGCTGTTTCTTCTTCCTCTCTGAAGAGAGCGCGCCAGAACAGAATCCGAGTGCCTTTAGCATGTGCAACTCCGCTGTTTGAGCTGACCAAGAATCTGGGCTTCAAAAGCGATGGAAAGACTGTGGAATGGCTAATCCAACAGTTAGAGTCGGATCAAGATCCTCCCAAGTTTTCTGCGCCCCGTGAGCTGCTCATTGTTAACCCACAACACACGACGATGAATGCACCCCCGCCGCAGGAGGGGAGGCCGCGAACCACAAAAGACAGGCACCGCCTAACGGAGGATGGGCGCGATAGAAGAGTTCGAGTACCCACAAAGTGCTTACCGCAGATTGTTGAACTAACTGAAAAACTCCGCCTTAAATGCGACGGCGAGACCATTGAATGGCTATTCACAAAATATGGGTTATCTACAATGCCGCCACAGCAGGCCACTCAATCGACCACAACACGTATTTCCACTTCCACCATCACCGATAACGATAGCTTCAATGGCCCTTATCTCAGTCCTGAAAACGCCAGCTCGATTCCCGGTCATGATGATATGCAGAATGTTGCAGGTCATGATGATCTGCAGAGTGTTGCAGGACATTACGAACAAGCGAATTTTATGGAGCCCGCTTTCAATGCAAATCCGAATTCACTGCAATATGGGTTTCAACCTACTTCACTACCATACTATCCTAATCTTCCATCTTCCTCAGCTGGGGGCACGGCAAATCAGTTGCAATTCACTTCATACCCTCAGCAGCAAACTGTGACACACCCAAATTCCATTAACTTTCAGTCATGGTTGCCGAATGCCAGAAGAAGAATGACAGTGAATGACGGATTGATTAGGCAGGGCAGCAGAAGCACATTTGAACGGCCGGGACAAATGGGCAGCTTGCAGTATAATCCTTATTTATATGCTCAGCGGGATTACGGGAACAGTAGCGCTGTGGCCGGAAATAGGTTCGATGCAGGGATCGCTCAGAACTTGTCATATACTGAACGAATATGGCAGCCCTATAGCACTAATTCTATTTCCATGCCGCTGTCAGATTGTCCTTCTAATCAATACTCGTTCCGGCCCTACGCGGGGATTAACAGTAACAGAGGTGCCATCTCAATGAATTCGACATTCGCTCAACAACAATCATTGCACCCAGGCGTGGGCGGCAATTGCTCTGGGGAAAGGCCCTTAAATCCATATGATAACCGACATCCAACTGACTTTTCGTATCAACAACCTTAGTTAGGTGTTTTCTGTTGAACTGATATCAATTTATTACAGTCGCTGTCTTGTGTGCAGGTTTATACCTTTTGAGCTAGTATGGAGGGGTGTATCAAGAGTCCCCTTCTTCTAAAACTCCCCTTTTTTCTAGCCTGAGTGAACAAAGGGCCAACAAGGGTGTTATCTTCCAACAACCAGTTGGTTGGGTATATTACAACCCTCCTCGCCTAAAATTACTCACCCTCAAGTAATTTAAGTGTTGGATGTTGCAATATTTGTTCACCCTCCTAAGTTGCATCCTTGGAAGGTAAATTTTTCCACTACTCCAGATATTCCCTGATGGTCCTACTTCTCAACTTCCTTTCTCATACTTCCAATATCTCCTCTAGAATCAGCACAAGGTGCCCCTCTTCATCCAATGGAGGCAAATCAGTAGATGAGACAATATGCTTCCCAATAGCCTTTTATCAAGCAAGAGACATGAAATTTGTTATGTATCATGTTGTATGCTTGAAGCTTTAATTCATATGCTACTTCTCCTATTCTTTGGGTAATTTGATAGGTTCCATAAAATCTAGGTTTCAATTTTTTGACCCTTTTGCTTCAATGTAGGTTGTAGAAAAGGCTATAGACATAGATATACTATATCTCCCACTTTGAAACTCCTCTCCACTCTTTGTTAATTTGCATATAATTTCTATTGATTTTGGGATGTCACCAGGTTATTCTTGAGTGCCTTGAGAATATCTTGGCACTCATGGATCCAATCTTTAGCTAGTGGAGCCTAGATATCTCCAAATTCTATACTTGCAAAAGAAAATGCTTCATATCTGTACAATTCTTGGAAGGGTGACATTCCTATGGACATGTGGTGAGTAGCGTTATAGTATTATTCTCCTAGATACAACCACTTCACCCATGTCTTCTGCTACCTTGTGACATAGCTTCACAAGTACTCTTTGAACAATTTATTCACTGCTTCCATCCATCCATATATCCGTGGGTGGTAGCACATGCTAGGAATGAGCTTCGTACCCTCCAATCTGAATAAATCCGTCTAGGACACTCCCATGAATATGATATCACGATCGTTAATGATGGTTTTGGGTAGACCATTGAGTTAGAACAAGCGTGAAATCTAATAAATACAATTATACATCAGTCAGAAAGGATTTAATTCACATTAACCATTACAAAGACAAATGAGAATGGAACCATAACAGTAGTCATCTATTATTAATCAATAACAGAGAAAGGTACAACCAAAGTTTTGACGTTGAGTCCTTCTCAAGAGGGTCCAGCCAGCAAGTCTCTTAAGCATTCACCCTTGGAGGTAGATTCTCCCAAGACAAAAACTCTCTCTCACACAAGCAATACTCACAACCTTCCTTAAGCTTCCTCTAGCAAATCCACACTTGTCACACCAACTACCTACTAGCAGCAGCACTCTAAGCACTATGAATTCCACACTATCCAAGCTATCCAAAACTATCCAAAACTAGCTGCTCATGGTAATGGTAGAGGCTTAAATAGGAGAAGGAGTCTCCATGAAAGGTGGGAGGATGAGCTTATCTCCAAGGAAGGTGGCTCAAATGACGAACAGACATGCCATAGAAGGTAGGGCGACATTCACAAGGCCAACAACCAGGTCTGGAGTCATCTGGAAGGCTGGCTGTTAGAACAAACTCGCCCAAACTGGATCAGCGGGGGTGTATAACTGCACTGGAGCGCTGACGTCGCATCTTAATAACGGAGAAGGTTGTGTCAGTGCGACTTAATACAATCATAGGATGCGCTGGCTCATGAAATTCGACCAGCGCGGAAAACCCGTGTGCTTCCGCGCTGGCAGCGCATCAGTTGCACTATCAGCCGCCAGTCAGCGCGGTTATTTTAATAACAGTCGCGATGATGAAACAAAATTTGGCAAAGAGGGTCATTTGGCCAGTTTAGAGAGCATGAGCATGATGGATTTGATTTCATGACACAGTAGGGAGACTGACAGAGAGGCAGTGACAAATTACTGTGTAATAATCCCTATGATAAAATGCATGGAAACACTTTCCCATTCCTGCTCTGGAATTGGCGATGGTTGTAGCAAACCTACATGGTGTTTGTGTTCTGTTGTATCTTGTTGGAAGGTACCGTACTCTTGAACATATATAATAACATCCTCCTTGCAAACCTTCCATGTGAACCTCTCCTTGATAGTCCTATAAGTCTTAAGAAACCTCGGGTGTCCCATTAGGGGAGAGTTGTGGGCTACCTGCATGATCTTCACCTTTAGCTAGGATTATAGTGCTAAACAGATCTAATATTTATAATACATAATGTCATTGAAAATCTAGTATCAGCCATCGTGAGACTTTACTTCAAGGATCTCACACGCCATTTAGTTCTTCGATTATTTCTCCAAAAGATGGGACTTCTAGTTTGTTGCAATGTTTATGAGAGAAAAGGTAGCTAGGCTCTTGGATAAGGCATCTGCTACTACATTTCCTTTGCCTTTGACATATTCGATCTCGAAGTCATAGGCCTGGATCTTTCTTACCCAATTTTGTTGCCTCTCATTCAACCCCTTATGATCCAAGAAGTGCCTAAGATTGTTATGATATGCTTTGACCTTAAATCTATTGCCCATCAAATATGGCTGAAGCTTGGGAAATGCATGCATAATTTCTAGCATCTCCTTATCATAGATAGAATAAGCATGCTCATAATATTTGAGCTTCCTACTCTCAAAAGCAATCAGACGATGATTCTAGGTCGAAACAACCCCAATTCCTTCCTCAGAAGTATCACACTTGAACAAAATTGGCTAAGATAAGTTTGGCAATGTTAGAATTGGTCATGAACTCGTCATTCTCTTAAGTTGTTCGAACACCTCTTGTGTCGTCTATCACCATACAAAGGCCCCTTTGTTAGTGATATCAGTAAGTGGGGCTACCAACTGTGAATACCCTTTAAAAAACCTTTTGTAATAAGTGTAGATACCTAAGAATCCCCTCCACTCTGTCACACTTTTGGTAGTTGGCCAATTAAGAATGACCTTAATCTTTTCTTGGTGCACTTTGACCCCCTAGCCTCTGATTACATGTCCTAGATACAACATATTTGTCGGGCCAAACCAACGTTTGAATATTTTGGCATAGAATTGTTGCGCCTCAGGAATTCCTAGCACCTCATCCAAATGTTGTAAATTCTCCTCCCATGTCCGACTGTAAATTAGGATGTGATCATCAAAGAATATCAACAGAAATATGTATAGCTTTAAAGGTTCTCTTCATCTAAAGAGTGTGATACCTTGGAACCCTTATAAGAGAAGAACTGACTCCTTCATGGGTCTCCTCCTTTAACTACTCTGCCCTCATTCCTTGTGATTCTCCTAGAACTTGCTCTAGTTCATCTCCATCATACTCGTTCTCATTTAATACTTCGGTATAGTGGGAATTTTCCTTGGTATACCGATGCCCTAATGCCCAAGGTTCCTCACTGGAGAAGCACAGCCTCCTATTTCTAAGGTCCTTCTTGGTTTCACTTTCATCATCCATTTGGTTCCTCCCTGACCACTCTTTCTGCACTTGCCTCACCTCTTTGTTGAGAGGCCTACATTACAATGAAGTATTCCCAACCTTTTATAGGCTCTGTTACATGCAATACCATTGATCATAATACCATGGGTACACTATACCATGTGCCCAAAACCACTACTATTTAACCAGGTCAACCTTGACTCAAACCCTGAGCCAATTTTACCTAACAATTCCCCCCTTAAACTTGACTTGTGGTTCCTTGACTAAATCCAATAAAAACTTGCTAATTACCCAGGGGTATGCATGCCTTACCAGGTCTTTCAGCAGTATGCCCATTTACATGAAAATTAAAAATTTCACTCCATAATAATAATATTTTTTTTACCCTTGTTAGTTTTGCACATATGACATCAATGTATATATAAAAAGAACCCATCTACAGAATTACATGGGTCACCAGCCACTGTAACCCCTAGTTATCTAAGCATTCTTTTTAGGTACATTGTTCGTCTATTAATTAATCCACATGCACATATCCTCCTCATCCATTGAATCTCTCATAACCCAATAGTGTCCAAATTTGCTTCAAAATCTATGGATTTTGATCCAGAGCTCTGATACCAGTTGTTAAGAAATTTACGGCAGAGAGATAAATTATTACTAAGATTTACAAAGAGTAATAATAAAATAACCAACAATAATACACATAAATATTACACACTAATATTTATCTAGGAAAGCCCCAAATCCGGGGAAAAACCCACCCCAATGAGATCTCATTAGCATTGGCCAAAATCCTTACCAATCTGGCCAAGTGAGCCTTCACCACTCACCTTGAGGCCTACATTACAATGAAGTATTCCCAACCTTTTATAGGCTCTGTTACATGCAATACCACGGACCATAATACCATGGGTACACTATACCATGTGCCCAAAACCACTACTATTTAACAAAGTCAACCTTGACCCAAACCCTAGTCATTTTTACCTAACAATGCCACCCTTAAAAAGAGTTATTTCTTGCATTATTTTACCCTTTTCTACGATTAAGGGACTAAATTTACAAAAAAGGACATTTTGGAGTTTACTTATGTTTTTATCATAACTCCCTAAATATGAAAAATGATGAGCTTTAATTTTTCTAGACTCGTTAAAAATTTGCATAGAAAGAATTATATGAGTTTCCTTTTTGTGTCTTTTAAAACTCTTTAAATATGAAAACGACATCGATTTACCCCTTCGTTGGACTCGTAAAATGTAAATAGTGTAGGACTCATCAATCATCATGAGATTGAACCACTCCTTCCTAGGGTTCATTAAAAATACTTCGAAGGACTCATCAAAAGGATGAGCTTGCAAGACCATCGTATGTTATCTTCCTCAATCTTGTATAAAAATAAAGAGCTACTTTCCAGTAACAGTGGGGAAAAATGGGACAAAAACATTTATTTTTGTATGTTGCTCTTGAACATGACACTCCATCACCTTTTTTGTCTAGGTTGGGAAATCCATTTTCCTATCAGCGGATTATACCTTGAAAGTGTTTAGACTGCCTTTTGGTCTTATTTTTTAGTCAAATATTGCCAAGTCAAAATATAGTGTCACTGATATGTTCAGAAGAAATCCAACCTTAGTCAAAGTTACCTTGAAAATCATAGCCTTCAATCAGCGATCGCTCATCGCAAAATATAAAAGCCTAGACTTCTTTGTAAGTCCTCCATTGCGACTTGCCGATGCGATATCGGCGATCGCTCATCGGCGATGTCGTGTGTCCCGATCCTTGGTGATTTTCTGGAGCTATTTTGGTAGGAATACATGCGCACAGTTATTGTCTTAGTGCTGCTGCACGGCTCAACTGTTGCACAGTTGAAATTACATTTTCAACACTCCCCTTTAATTTCAACTGCTGGGCATTCAATCATACCCAAACATTTCCTCAAAAATTCGAAGCTTTTCTGGTCCAATGGCTTTGTCAAAATGTTTGCAACCTGTTCCTGAGTCCTGCAATGTTGTAAAGTGATTTCTCCATTGCTTACCAATTCTCTGATGTAGTGAAACCTGGTGTCAATGTGTTTCGTTCTCTTATGAAACACTGAATTCTTTGATAATGCAATAGCTGAGCTATTGTCACAAAAAATCATCGTTGCTTTTGCTTGCTCCTAGCCTAAGCTCCTTAACATCCTTCTCATCCAAACTGCTTGACATGCTGCTGCTATAGCTGCCACATATTCAGCCTCTGCTGTAGACAACGCTACAATAGGTTTCTTCTTAGAAGCCCATGAAATGGCTCCTAAACCCATGTGAAAAACATAACCGGATGTGCTTTTCCGATCATCTATACTTCCAGCCCAATCACTATCAGTGTATCCAACTAAATCTGAACATTCTGAAGTAGAATATAAAATTCCAAACATTTTAGTACCTTTGACATACCTCAGAATTCTTTTTGCTGCCTGCCAATGTGCCTCTTTTGGCCTCTCCATGAATCTGGAAATCAAACTAACAACAAACATTATATCAGGCCTAGTTGCAGTTAAATACATAAGGCTGCCAACTATGCTCTTATACAAGCTAGGATCAAAATCCTTGTTGCTGTCCTCTTTGCTGAGTTTTAATCCCATTACCGTGGGAGTGATTGCCTTGAGATAAAAATCCCATTACCTTGAGATAAAAATCCCATTTTCATTTTGATCTACTTCTATTCCTAAGAAGTATTTCAGCAAACCCATGTCAGTCATTTCAAATTCCTCTTTCATGACTGATTTGAAACTTTCAATGAGGTAGTCATCATTACCTGTAAAAATCACATCATCAACATATAACACAACAATTAGCAATTTACCATCCTTTTCTTTGGTGCAGACGGTGGGTTCTCCCTCACATTTGTCAAATTCATTTTCTAGTAGATAGGAATCTATCCTACTGTACCATGCTCTTGGCGCTTGCTTCAGCCCATAAAGAGATTTCTTTAATCTGCACACTTTGTGCTCTTGGCCTTTCTTCTCATAGCGTAGAGGCTGTTCAATGTAAACCTCCTCCTTTAACACTCCATTTAGGAAGGTTGACTTCACGTCCATTTGGTAAACTTTCAATTTGTTTTGTGCTGCTATGGACAACACTTCTCTCATGGTTTCCATTCTTACAACCGGTGCGAAAGTCTCCTCATAATCTCTCCCATACTGCGTCTTGTATCCCTTGACAACTAGCCTTGCCTTGTGTCTTTCAATTTTGCCTTTAGTATTGCACTTGGTCTTATAGAACCATTTGACTCCAACGACTTCTTTACCTTTTGGTAGCTCAACTAAATCCCATGTCTTATTTCTTTCTATGGCATTCATTTCCTCATCCATAGCTTCTATCCATTTCTTATCTTTAATTGCATCTTCGAAATGAATAGGGTCATCAACATGACAATATAAGGAAATTAATGAATTCATACCTTCATCATAAAAGTCACTTAGATTTCTAAAATTCTTACCTCTTTCATTTGGTGTGCAAGTGCTTGAAGAAGCACTTGAATTTCCTCCTTGTGGTGTGCTTGGAGAAGCACTCTCATTTCTCCTCAAGGGTGTTCCTTGTTGTCCTTGTGTTGGTGCTATTGTTTGGGGATGCATTTCAGCCATCTCTTCATCATCTTCATCATGAGACAAACAGTTTTTAACATTCACTGTTTTCTCTATGCTTCCATCCCAAGCTTCCTCTTCAATGAACTAAACGTCTCTACTCACAAAGAACTTCTTGGTTGATGGGATATACAACCTGTAAGCTTTGGAATCCTCACTGTATCCAATGAAGATACATTTCTCCCCTTTGTTGTCCAACTTCTTCCTTAGCTGATCTGGAATGTGTGCATAAGCCACACATTCAAAAACTTTCATGTGGGTGACTCCTTGCTTTCTCCCAATCCATGCTTCTTTCGGCACTTTGTTCATCACTGCTTTTGTAGGACACCTATTCAAAATATATACTGCACAGTGTACAGCTTCAGCCCAATAATCATTTGGCAAATGCTTTGCCTTCAACATGCTCCTCGCCATATCCATGATGGTCCTATTCTTCCTTTCAGCAACTCCATTTTTCTGCGGGGTGTACCTACCTGTAAATTTCTTATGAATTCCATTTTCTCTACAAAACCGTAGGAATTCTTTGGAGATATACTCACCTCCTCTATCGGTTCTCAAAACTTTGATGCGCAGCCCACTTTGATTTTCCACAAGTGCTTTGAAATTTTGAAACTTTTCAAACACTTCACTTTTGTTCTTCAAGAAATAAACCCAAGTCTTTCTTGTAAAATCATCAATAAATGTTAGAAAATATTGGCTGCCTGCAAGTGATGGAGCTTGCATTGGTCCACATAAATCTGAGTGGACAATTTCTAAGGGTGACTTTGCCCTTATGCTTTTCCCTGATGGAAAACTTTCTCTGTGTTGTTTTCCCAAGATACAACCTTTACAGAGGCTGTATGGTTTCTCTATCAATGGTAATCCTCTTACCATCCCTTTTCTGCTCAACAAGTTAAGACCTCCAAAGTTGAGATCTCCAAATCTCAAGTGCCACAACCAAGTTTCATCCTTTGGCACACTTTGGAAAGCCTCTTGGGTGACTGCTGCAATTACTTCTTTGTTTTTCGAATCTGCTCTTATTCTGAGAGGGAACATTCTGTTCCTCGTCATCTTCACTTCAACAATACATCATTTGCTGGGTTCTCTATCCATGATGGTGCATACATCATTCTCAAAGAAAACATTGTACCCCTTTTGAACTAGTTGTCCAATACTCAAGAGGTTACATCTCATTCCAGGAACATAATGGACATCTGCTATGGTTTTCTTTTCACCTTTCTTTGTAAATATTCTAACTTCTCCTTTACCCATAACAGAAATTTTGCTATCAGTCCCAATTGTGATTTGTGACTTCACACTTTGATCTAAAGCAGAAAACAAAGCTATGTTTCCTGTCATATGGTTACTACAACCTGTTAGGATATTCCGACACATAGGATATAGTTAAGTTCAACTTGGTCTAGTATAGAGTTAGGTTAGAATTAGGTAAAGTGTGTTTCTTTACCGTTGTACATTTTGTAACTTACAATCCGACGGTCACGATATGTAGTGATCCAACGGTTCACTCTCACCTCGGTATTACCGACACTTGATCCGTGGCTTGACACCCGATTGGTCCATGAGTTCTATTTAAAGCGCATGGAGGGTCATTGTTCGGGTAATCCGTGCATGAGAGAAGCTTATGTAAATTTTCATTCTTTGATTAATAAATTGCCTGTAGTACCCACGTTGGGACAGGCCGTGGACTGTTTCCCTCCTTGCACTCTGAGGGTTTTAACCACGTCAAAAATACTGGTGTATTGATTTGAGATCTGGTTGTGAGCGGTGTCCTTTTGGTATTCTTTCTGTGGAACTTACCCTGTAAATTCCTACATGGTATCAGAGCTATTTGAGGGCCGCGTCCGTTGGTGATCCAAATCTGAAGCCGGTAGAACTGCATGCGGCTGTCGTTTCCTAGATCTGCTGTTTCTGACTGCTTTCGGGCCGAGAGGACTGCTCTGTTGCGTTCGGAGCATCTGTTCCAGTGAGGAACCCCTTTCGTTTCACGCGAAAAGGTTTCCGGTAGCCCTAGCTGCGTCATTTTTCAGATCGGGAGGTATACAGTGTTTCTTTTCCAGTTTACTGTTATTTTCTCTCTGCTTATTTCGGTCTTAGTTTATTTAGCCTTTTTTTTAACCGAATCTATACCTTTCATTTCTGCGTATGCTCTTTGCCCTGCGACTCTGTGCGATCTGGGCAAATCAGAAACAGAAAGGAAGGATTTTTCTCATGCGTATGCTCTTTTCCCTGCACCTTAGTGTGATCTCGGAAAATCAGAAACATTGAGAAAAATATTTAGTTTTTCGGCTAAAGCTAACTTTGAGATTTTTTTTAAAATTTCTAGTTTTTTGGCTAAAGCTAACTTCGAGCCGCAAAGTTCGTTTTTCTTTGCATATTCGTGTTGGGTTTTGTGTTTTGTGTTTTGTAGGGAAAAAGAGCTTTCTCAAGGCAAGCACGCAAACCAAGGCCCCCCCCCCCTCTCTCTCTCTCTCTCTCAAATTTTTTGTATAGATCAATTGGTTCAAAGCTATTTTAAGAGAGTAGAGGTCTTGGGTTCAAGTCTCCATTTTGTGGGGGCGGATTTTTTCATTCCCGCACATTCGCGCACCTTGCCGGCAACGTCAACAATTTTTCTTCAAAAAGCCATAACTTCTTCATCCGGAAGCCTTTTTCAGAGCCGTTTTTTTTAAAACCGCCTATTTTTTCGAGATCTATCCGTTGGAACACTTACTTTCAGCATCTTCAGCTTCAGTTTTTTTAAAATGGAAAGTCCATGCCAAGTCATTCTTGACAGCACTAACTACTTCCAATGGGTAGAATACATGGAAGATTTACTTAGAAGTAAAGGTCTCTTCAGAATAGCCACAAACCAAGAGAAGAAACCAAAAGATGAAGACAAGGCGGCAAAATGGGAAAATAGACAAGATCAAGCACGTGGTTTGATAGGGATGTCTATTTCTCCTGATCTTAGATTCCACATTGCAGGACTTGAGACTCCTCATGAAGCATTAGAAAAACTTGCTAAAGTTTTTGGGATTAAAAATGAAATTAGAGCCCATCAACTTGAAAATGAGCTGCTTACTTTGGATCCTAATAATTTTTCTTGCATTGAAGATTTCTTGTCCAAATTCAAGACCCTTAGATATCTCTTGGAAGGTGTTAAAGTTAAGAAAGAAGATGGTAACCTTATTTATTCCATCCTTACTAAGTTGGGACCAGCCTACTCTGTATTTGTTTCCACTTTCCATTCTACAAGGGAAGCTTTCATTTGTCAAGGACAAGACTACAAGGCCCCTTCCTTTGACTCCTTTTGTGATTCCTTAATAAGAGAACAAGAAAAACTCTTACACCTTGGTCTTCTTAATCTTGGAAACTCTTCCACGAAAGCGTTAGCCGCCCAACAGCAACCAAATTCAAAGAATCCTAAGAAGTCATATCCTCAAAAGAATGGTCCTAAACCATCTCAGCCTCAAAATGAAAGATCATTTCAGCAAAATGATAAGACCAATAAAAACAAATGGAAGAAGACTGATAGACATTGTAACTTTTGTAATCGAGATGGCCACTTAGAATCTAAATGCTTTAAGAAGATGGAAGCCTTGGAAGCCGCAATGAAGAAACATAACATCCATGTGGAGCCTACTTCAACTTCAACTTCAACTTCCGGAATGGCACTTTCTGCATCTCATTGTCAATCATCTCAGTCTGGTTATGCATTAAATGTATCTTCTTCTTCTTCTCATTCTCATGAGTGGCTCATTGATTCTGGAGCCTCTTGTCACATGGCCAAAAACCAAGCCATGTTTTCTTCTTTAAATGATTGTAACACCAAAAATATATATATTGGTGATGATAGATCTCTTAATGTTGTAGGGACTGGAACTGTTCATCTAGACAATGGTCAGTTTAATGATGTATTATGTGTTCCAACCTTATCCTGCAACCTTCTATCTGTCTATCAGATAACTCACTCAGGTGAAGGTAAAATTGTTGAATTTTCACCTCATGATGTTGTAATCAAGGATCTAAAAGATCCTAAACAGATTCTAGCTACTGGTCTTGCTGATGATTCCAAAAGGTTGTATAAGTTTCACAACTTTGGGTCATCCAATCTTCCCTCAGTATTTGTTGCTCATAATGATGAAGTGAGCAAACTTTGGCATGAGCGATTTGGTCACTTAAACTATCGCTCCCTTCAGCATCTATGTAAAGAAAATATGGTGACAGGTCTTCCTATGGTATCTTGCAGAGATGGTGTTTGTTCCGGATGTGTACTCGGAAAACATCATCGGGACAGTTTTGACAAATGTGCCTCTTGGCACGCCTCAGCCCCTTTACAGCTTGTGCACAGTGATTTATGTGGTCCTCTTCCTGTTGCTTCATTCTCTGGCTGCAAGTACTTCTTAACTTTCATTGATGATTTCTCCAGACGCACTTGGGTATACTTCTTAAAACTCAAGAGCGAAGTATTTAACACTTTTTTGGCCTTCAAAGCCTTTGTTGAAAAACAATCTGGACATCAAATTCTTAAGCTAAGAACTGATAATGGTGGAGAATATGTTAAAAACACATTCATCAACTTTTGCACCGAAAATGGAATTCAAATGCAACATACTGTTCCATACACTCCACAACAAAATGGTGTAGCTGAAAGGAAAAATCGCACCTTAAAGGAAATGGCTAATTGTATGCTGCAATCTAAAGGACTCAGTCTTAGTTTTTGGGCCGAAGCAATTAATTGTGCAAATTATATAATCAATCGCACTCCTACTAAGGTTCTAGAGAATATCACTCCAGAAGAAGCTTGGAGTTCCATTAAACCAGATGTAAGTCACTTTCGTGTGTTTGGAAGTGAAGCATGGGCCCATATTCCAGATGAAAAGCATAAAGCTTTAGAACCTAAGAGTGAGAAATGTACTTTTGTTGGATATTCTGAAGATGTAAAAGGTTATAGACTTATTCCATTTAAGTCCAAAAATGTTATCATTAGAAGAGATGTAAAATTTGATGAAAATAAATCGGCCTGCGAGCCTAGTCCGGCGGATGTGCCACCTCTTCCTATCTCTTCTATTTTTGAAAACCTTTCTTCTTCAGATGATGAAAGCGAGGATGATAATCCTCCCCCACCTTCTCAGGATCCTCAACTTCCAAGATGGGTCCGTGCTACTCGGGATGCAGCAGGTGATCTTGCCGGTGATCCTACAGATCAGCGACGTACACATTCTCAGTTTGAAAGAGCCTCTTCTTTACTGGCTCAAGCTCCAGTAAATCATGATCCTGACACTTTTGCAGAAGCCTCAGGCCATCCACATTGGGAAGCAGCTATGAATGAAGAATATCATTCATTGATGACAAATGATACATGGGATCTTGTTCCTCTACCAAAGGGACGCAAACTTGTTAGATGTAAATGGGTTTATAGAACCAAGTATGGACCAGATGGGAAAGTTGATAAACATAAAGCTCGTCTCGTTGCTAAGGGCTTTTCACAGGTTGAAGGCATTGACTACACTGAAACCTTTTCCCCTGTTGCCAAAATGAACTCCATCCGTCTTGTTCTTTCCCTTGCTGCCTCTTTAAAATGGGAAGTCCATCAGATGGATGTTAAATCTGCCTTCTTGCATGGGGACTTGCAGGAAGAAATCTATATGGAACAACCCATTGGCTTCATACAAACAGACTCCAGCCTTGTTTGTCGACTTAAGAAATCCCTTTATGGCCTCAAGCAAGCTCCTCGGGCTTGGTATGCCAAAATGGATAGCTTTCTTTTAGAATCTGGCTTTTCTAGGTGTCATTCTGACAATACTGTCTACACCAAGAAAGTGGGCAACTCTCTTATCATCCTTGTTCTTTATGTTGATGATCTTATTCTTACTGGTAGTGATCCCAACCTTATAAACCATGTGAAGTCCAGCCTTAAAAAGAAATTTGAAATGACAGACTTAGGACATTTACACTATTTTCTCGGTCTTCAAGTCTTGCAATCCCAAGAGGGTATTTTCCTTTCCCAGTCCAAGTATGCTTGTGATATTCTTCATCATTTTCACATGGAAGACTGTAAGCCAGCCCCTTCTCCCTTTCACTCTGGAGTCAAACTTTCAGTCTCTTGTACTTCTCCTGAAGTTGATGCTACCTTATACCGTCAACTTGTCGGAAAACTCTTGTATTTAACCCATACTCGTCCTGATCTTTCCTTTGCTGTTGGCCTTGTTGCTCGTTTTATGCAAAACCCCCGTGAAAGTCATTGGAAAGAAGCTAAAAGAATACTTCGTTATGTTCGAGGTACAGTACAGTTTGGGATTCATTACAGTGCCAAAGCAGCTCCTCTGTTAGTTGGTTTCACTGATTCTGATTGGGCTGGTGACCCTGATGATCGGAAGTCTACTGCCGGTTATGTCTTCACTCTTGGTTCAGGACCTATTACATGGGCTTGTAAGAAACAGGCTGCCATTTCTCTTTCGTCAGCAGAAGCAGAGTATCGTGGTGCCGTGGAAGCTAGTAAGGAAGCCTTGTGGCTTCGTCAGATCCTATCAGAGTTTGGCTTTGAGCAGCAGCATTCAACCACACTTTGGTGTGATAATCAAAGTGCCATTCAGCTATGCAAAGATCCAGTCCAGCATCAGCGCAGCAAACACATTGAACTACACATGCACTTCATCAGAAAGCTCATTCATGACCATGTTCTTGAAGTGCAATATTGTCCAACAGATGATCAGGTTGCAGACATCTTCACAAAGGCTCTCACAGAGGCGAAGTTCACTAAACTTCGATATATGCTTGGAGTTCAGGAAGTTGTCACTAAGGGGGGATAGGCTCTAGTGCCTCCTTCCTTCTCCTATTGTGTCATATTTTGTAAATCCTTCAATCCTATCCCAAGTTGTTCTTAAGGGGGGATGTTAGGATATTCCGACACATAGGATATAGTTAAGTTCAACTTGGTCTAGTATAGAGTTAGGTTAGAATTAGGTAAAGTGTGTTTCTTTACCGTTGTACATTTTGTAACTTACAATCCGACGGTCATGATATGTAGTGATCCGACGGTTCACTCTCACCTCGGTATTACCGACACTTGATCCGTGGCTTGACACCCGATTGGTCCATGAGTTCTATTTAAAGCGCATGGAGGGTCATTGTTCGGGTAATCCGTGCATGAGAGAAGCTTATGTAAATTTTCATTCTTTGATTAATAAATTGCCTGTAGTACCCACGTTGGGACAGGCCGTGGACTGTTTCCCTCCTTGCACTCTGAGGGTTTTAACCACGTCAAAAATACTGGTGTATTGATTTGAGATCTGGTTGTGAGCGGTGTCCTTTTGGTATTCTTTCTGTGGAACTTACCCTGTAAATTCCTACACAACCGGAATCTAGAAACCATATTTCCTCATTGTTTGTTTCAGCCATATTACAAGCTAAAAGTACATTATCCTGGCTGACATTTTCTCTAGTGATATTTGCATTGGATCTATTACTCATATCATGCTGCTTCTTCCTACATTCATTGGCATAGTGCCCATATTTTTTACAGTAATAACATTGGACATTGGATTTTTCACACCTTTGTCCTTGAGCATGATGTTGTCCTCTTTGTTGGCTGTTGCCTTGACCTTGGTTCTGATTTGGATTGCTGCCTCTTCCTTGAGAATTTGCTTGACTGTTCCTTCCACCTCTGTTTTGGCTTTTGCCTCTTCCTCTCTTGTTTCCTCTGCCTTGACCTCTTCCTCTTCCAAAGGACATCTGGGTCCTAAAGGCTTGCTCTAGAGATGAGTTTTCATTTCTACTCAACCTCTGCTCATGTGTTATCAGTGATGCATGAAGTTCATCAATTGAAAAGTTTGAGAGATCCTTTGTTTCTTCTATGGTGGTGACAATCACATGGAACCTTGAGGGTAAGACTCTCAATTTTTTCTCCACAATCCTCCTTTCTTCAAGAGTCTCTCCATGAGTCCTTACCTGTGTGACCAGACCATCACATGTGTGAAGAATGAGTCAATATTGTCTGACTCCTTCATGCTTAGATTCTCAAAATCTTTCTTCAATAACTGCACCCCAATGAGATCTCATTAGCATTGGCCAAAATCCTTACCAATCCGGCCAAGTGAGTCTTCACCACTCACCTTGAGGCCTACATTATAATGAAGTATTCCCAACCTTTTATAGGCTCTGTTACATGCAATACCACGGACCATAATACCATGGGTACACTATACCATGTGCCCAAAACCACTACTATTTAACCAAGTCAACCTTGACTCAAACCCCTAGTCATTTTTACCTAACAATGCCACCCTTAAAAAGAGTTCTTTCTTGCATTATTTTACCCTTTTCTACGATTAAGGGACTAAATTTACAAAAAAGGACATTTTGGAGTTTACTTATGTTTTTATCGTAACTCCCTAAATATGAAAAATGATGAGCTTTAATTTTTCTAGACTCGTTAAAAATTTGCATAGAAAGAATTATATGATTTCCTTTTTGTGTCTTTTAAAACTCTTTAAATATGAAAACGACATCGATTTACCCCTTCGTTGGACTCGTAAAATGTAAATAGTGTAGGACTCATCAATCATCATGAGACTGAACCACTCCTTCCTAGGGTTCATTAAAAATACTTCGAAGGACTCATCGAAAGGATGAGCTTGCAAGACCATCGTATGTTATCTTCCTCAAGCTTGTATAAAAATAAAGAGCTACTTTCCAGTAACAGTGGGGTAAAATGGGACAGAAACACTTATTTTTGTATGTCGCTCTTGAACATGACACTCCATCACCTTTTGTGTCTAGGTTGCGAAATCCATTTTCCTATCAGTGGATTATACCTTGAAAGTGTTTAGACTGCCTTTTGGTCTTATTTTTTGGTCAAATATTGCCAAGTCAAAATGTAGTGTCACTGATATGTTCAGAAGAAATCCAACCTTAGTCAAAGTTACCTTGAAAATCATAGCCTTCAATCATGTGGACCATCCATAAGTTAGTCCTAAATGACTCCAAATTCATTCTTCAAACTTGACATGAATTTTGTGTCATAGGCCCACTTACGACGAGTCACTTCCTATCGA
The DNA here is from genome assembly GCA_031772625.1 of Pinus tabuliformis. Lineage (NCBI taxonomy): Eukaryota > Viridiplantae > Streptophyta > Pinopsida > Pinales > Pinaceae > Pinus > Pinus tabuliformis. Next base: position 385,938,630 of record CM062811.1, on the reverse strand, counting down.
CTTCAGCTCATTATCTAGGAAGTTGATCTAGAAACCTCCTTTAGTACCTTGGAGCTTGCACACTTCAATGGTAGGTTTCTCGTTTTTAACGAAAAGTTCTCATCTTTAACCTTCAATCAGATGATTCTATGAGTGTTCTACTTCAAGACATGTTTTCACACTTCATTGATTATACTGGACTAACTTGAGAGCCATTGTCATTATTGTGGTTTCTCTTGCACCTGTTAACGGTTTACAACTTTGACAGGCAATCAGGTGGTTTCTACCATGTTCGAATTCAAGATATTCACTTGCATGGTTAGCTTCGTACTATGGATCAATAAAGATGAAGAACAAGATGTTGTATATAGTTTCATCCATCCAGGCTTCATGGATTTTTAAATATTCATGATTGTAAATATAGATCCATATTTGATGGTTGTGTCCACATTCTGTCTACTATTGACATGGATATTTGTACATTTCCATACTGTTATTTGAGATATTTGTACTCTATGTATGGGAATTCCTATCAATGATGGTTATATGAAGATATTTTATTGTAATCCTTGATTGTTTGTTTTAGGTCTCCAACCAATTGGTCTCTGATCCGAAATTTTGCATGATAAATGTTAGACTCTCTCATAAAACAATAATAAATCCAAAAATAAATTAATTAATTAAATATTCCAAGTTAGGAATTTGTGCCTAACTCTTGGGTTGTTCCTCTAAGATAGGAGTTAGTTTAGGTAACTCCTATATTGGTGTGTGTCTGGTGAGAAATTATCTCAACCAAAGGAGAAATTATCTCAACCAAAAGTGTCTAAGATAGCACGCACTATCTTGAGAACACTATCTCTCATCTATTTATTTGTAACACTATATTCAATTATTTTAATCAGTAATGAATGAATGAAAATGTGAGAGAGAAGCATGAGGCTTCAACGTTTTTCCGCCAATCTTTGGTGTCTGGTTTATTATGTGTGCTTTATATATTTTTCTGAGTTAATTTCATTTTTACAATATGTGGTATCAGAACTTTCCCTTTTTTTTAGATATTTCTGTCGGATGTTGTTAATTATTAGTTCAAGGCCATGGCTTCGCTAATTCAAGACATCCTTTCAATCCATGGGCTTTGAACAAAGCGTTGTTGTTACGTTGAAACACCTCGTAGGAAATTGGAATGCTAATTTTGTTGCAGGCACAGTCGCCAAAGCGTCAACCGTGGTGAAAATTTGAAATATATTGTTAGGAGTTACAGGGTACGTGGCAAAGCTGCTTAAAAAGAAAGACCATAGCAAAGCCAAACTTTTCCGGTGAAATCGCTGGCAAAGTTGACTTTCGATTTTGCAAAACATTATCAACAATTGTGATTTTCTGCCAAAATCCCGAGTGATGGAAGCTGTTGTTATTAACCAGATAAGAAATGGTGAATTATATTGGAGCAATGCATTTATTCAAATCTGGCAATGGAGAACTGCAAGATAAACATTTGGTAAGATCGTTTAAAATCTAGGTGAGCATGTTCCTAAATATTCCTCTTATTGTTTTTTTTCAATGAAATCGCCTGTTCGCTAGTTCCAAATTTGAAGATATCTTTTTAGATCATCAATTGTGTTTTCCTATCTGGAAGAGTCTGTTCTGTGGAAGAATCCAAAGAAGCCTCACAGATTGTCTTTCAAAGATTTGATTTGGCAGAATAATACATGCTGTACGTGGAGATTGCGTGATTGGAAACAACATAAATATCATTTAATTTTGAATGTGGGGAAGAAATTACATGTAAGTGAATTAATTTTCACATTATGTGAATATATGTGAAGGTTTATTAAAAGGCTCATGAGAGAAAATAAGCGGACGAGAGAATAAGTGCATTATTATTATATATGGTGGTGTTTTATATTCAAAATCATAATTCCCTATCCTATATATTATAATTTTGGAGAGATAAGGAGTGGATAATTTTTTTTTATAATGAGGTATGCCTTTTATTTTTTTTGGAGTGCTTTTGGGAGATATAAGGAGTGACATAAGCAAGAAAATGAGTGGATAAGGTGCATATTTTGTAATTTTGGAGAGATAAGTTAGTTTTTGGAATGAGAAGTAAGAAGTAACTTTTTACATTTTGGAGAGATAAGGACTATTGGTTTGAGTGAGAATCATTATTGTAATCCAAAGTAATTTTTTACTTTGAGAGAGATTGAATCAGTGCAGGCATTTCTTTGAACGCATTTGCTTCCAAAATTTGCGAGTCTCGGAATCCCATTGTTTGAAAAAGCATTAATTGCAATGTTGATGAAAGGTTGATGATCTCAATATTCAATAAAGACATATTATTTGTGGTGATTGTGTCCTAGATCCGCCCGAAATTGAATAAGGGGATCTTAGGTACACCATGTGTATTTGTGATGGCGAGTGTTTTTATGGCTTCATGTTGTTACTTATGATTTGTGTCTAGTTTTGACGCATAAATGATCTCATTTAACACATAATGTTCAATGCAAGCAAGCACAACACTTGTAACAGAATAGCACCAAGGAAAGATAATTAAGCTCAACACATGCATTTGCATCACTACAACAAATAATCAAAGTTTTCAACATCGACATTCTACTTCAACAAACAAATTCACTCAATACAATCAAGTTCATGAATCTGCAAACTCCAGCTTTTCAAAGCAAAGTCTACATCACTACATTCAAGTTAATGAATCTGTAAACTTCAACGTTTCAGCGCACAGTCTACATCAACATTGTTGAACTTGTAATCAAACTCAAATCACATTGAATTGTAAGGGTGCATTCTCGGTTGAAACCGACACCCAAGTCTTGAATTGAGTCAAATTGACTTCATTGTAGTGAATCATTGAAATCATTGTAAGCTTTTTTGGGTGCATTTTCGACAGTGTTCGACACCCTTCCTTTAAGCAGAATCAAGTGAATGCACGAAATTTAACTCTAACGCAAACAAGCAACAAGTTCACATCTACTACAAGCGAGCGTGCGTATTCATTCAAGCAATTTGCATCAAAATAGTACAAAGTTCAGACTTTCAAGCGAGCCAGAGTGAAGATCATTGCAGCAACCATCAAAGCAACCAAACAAGTTCAACTCTAACACCAATCAAGCAAGTTGAGATCGACATCAAGCGAGCGTGGCTATTCCTTCAAGTAAAGAAAGTGAGCATTTATGCAAACACGATCATCATCAAGCGAGCGTGAATTCCAGAGTTTAAGAAAGAAAGTTCTACAACTCTAGCAAGTGATCTCAGCAAGTACAATAAGCAACAAATCAAGCGAGTGTGCCATTCAAGTCCCATATCAAGCGAGCCTGTCATCCAAGTAACAAAATCAAGTGCAACGGTTCAAAGCACAACATCTACGACAAGAGAGCCTGATTTCAAGTGAGCAAGTTCAGATGGCGCAACATATTCAGTGGTTAAACATTCTTCATAGTTTGATCATCTCCAGTGATGAAGACATGGTGCACATCAGCAAAGAAACTCTTGCTGATCTTTCAAAGCATCTACAACAAACACATGAAACCATTGAATTTCTTCAACTAGAGATGCAACTACAAAGAGATGAGTTGCAACAGAAGAGTGCTTCTTCCAAGTCATTCAACCATACAGATGAAGATAATAATGTTGATTCCAAATCACTCATCCAAACAACTTCAAGTGTTGAAGTTGTTCATGATCAAATTCAAATTTCTTCCAAACCCATCATCAAGCCCTGGGAAGAGATTCAAAATAACAAGAATCGACGAGGCTTAGGATATGTCACTGATGACACCAACTTACATATCCCAGATTATTCCAAGCCAATTAAGTTTGTGAGTGCAGGATTTCTTGAACAGCTCACCTCAGTAGGTTCTGAGAAAATTGTAGACAAATAGAATTGCATGCAACCTGAAGTTAATGTCCAACCGAAATGTTCTCATTGTCAAAGAACCGGTCATATGGAAGATCAGTGTTTTGATCTCCATCCTTGTTGCCATTGTGGCAAGCCCAATCATTCCTCAGAAAAATGTCGCAACCAACAAAAATCAGCCAGATTGAAGATACATTATGAATGGATCGATCCTTGGGAATGGTCATCCACAGTCAAACGGTTATCTCAGTTCTACAACTGACTACAATCTCACATAGTGCAGCCAGCAGTGAATAGATGATGGTACTCTCATGCAGTTGAATGAGGGAGTACAACAGTGAAACTCTCCTACACCTGAAGGGGGGGAGTTCAGATATATTTTGGAGAAGATTGTCTCTCCTTTCAGCTGACAAAGGGGGGAAATGTCAATGAAATTGACAAGTGGTTGTCAGACTGAAAGTCTCGACAACATCAGCGAAGCAGCCAGTGGGCATCTTCATCAGCCAGTGGGCATTTGTCATCAGCAGTGAGCATCAGCAAATTCACCAGTGGGCGATCGACAGCCAAAGTAGCAGTGAGCAGCTTTCATCATAGCAAAAGCAACATTGAGTTGTTTTTCGACATCTTCAGCCAGTGGGCAATCATCATCAGCAAATACGCCAGTGGGCGTTCATCAAATTGTGTCAGTGGACACCGGATGCTATTTTCAAGCAAAGGACAGTTGGATCCTTTTGCGGCTTGGCACATGATGGAGTTGTCAAGCAACATTCAGAGATGAATCAGGCATGCAGCTGATTCATGTTCTCTTCAGATTTGACTTTTTTCCAGCATCCAGTTTTGGCGGTTTTTTCAGGCAATGTTTTTGAGGATCAACATGAGAACTTGGAAGATGGTTCTCGTTCTTATTTTGGATTTATCATTGAGGGGGGGAATGTTAGACTCTCTCATAAAACAATAATAAATCCAAAAATAAATAAATTAATTAAATATTCCAAGTTAGGAATTTGTGCCTAACTCTTGGGTTGTTCCTCTAAGATAGGGGTTAGTTTAGGTAACTCCTATATTGGTGTGTGTCTGGTGAGAAATTATCTCAACCAAAGGAGAAATTATCTCAACCAAAAGTGTCTAAGATAGCACGCACTATCTTGAGAACACTATCTCTCATCTATTTATTTGTAACACTATATTCAATTATTTTAATCAATAATGAATGAATGAAAATGTGAGAGAGAAGCATGAGGCTTCATCCTTTTTCCGCCAATCTTTGGTGTCTGGTTTATTATGTGTGCTTTATATATTTTTCTTTGGTGTCTGGTTTATTATGTGTGCTTTACACATCATTTTATCACCATTAGGAAAAATGCCACCAATCCAGATCTCTCGCTATCCGATGAAGTGTTCCAAAGCATCCCTTTACAATGTTGGAAGCAAAACAATCCCAAAGATAGCAAGAATATTAGATTACATTGCTTAAAAACTTATTTTCAAGCACCTGCACACTTTTCTTAACCACTACCTACGCAAATGCAGTTATGATCTTTACGGCCTATGCAAGCCTATGGTTTATTCTCGATTAAAAAGTGTGAAAGCCTCTTAAAGAAGGTAAAAATAAAAATTATTTTTTAGAAGCTTTTTTGGAGGAATAGTATTCAACTAAAGGCCTCGATCCCTTGATTACTTAAAGGGAAAATTTTAAGGATGGAAAATTATCTTGAAGTTTAAAAACATTGGTGAATCTTGTTGAAGAATATTGGGCAATTCATAGTTTAATGATTCTTCTCAACCTTATTGAAAACAGTTTGTATTGCATTCTTCAATTTAATTTTAGTTAAGTTAGTGTATTCTTCTTTTGAAACAATTATCAAATTAGAATATCAACAATAGAACATGTACACGTGATGTTGGCTCTAAGATAGGGAAAAACCTCTCCTCTTGGGAGTAAAATCCTTGAATCTCTTCTTATAGATATTTAGATGTGAATACTAGAACTCTTAACAAGATAGATTCAAAGTTACCTCCAAGATATTTGTCATTATCTTTGATCCTTTCTCTTCATCTTGTCACAGTCCTTCGTTGATTACACTAGCGATAAGGTGTGCCACTTCTTCGTTACTTATGTATACCAATGCGCATTTCTGTAGAGTATATATATTACAAAGAGCATTTCAATGATGAATGTATTGGATAATGAATCTTCGTATGAATGAGATGTTCTTACAGGCTTTCAGAAAGTCTATCCACCTTTACGTATAGATATATTTAAACATGTTGGGGATTTTTCTGTTAAAATCCCAAAAACAAAATAAACTGAACAGAGAACAATGCTCTGTTTTTCACACAGGATCTTAACACAGCGGAAGGCTAAAAATTTATTTGCAGAAGATAGAGTTTTCACACACAAACAGATTTCCATTCATTAATAAAACTGGTATTACAAAAGAGTCTTCCTCTCTCACAGGGGATTTTTTCAAAAAAACATGCGCAGTGCTACTCTATTCATTCCTTTCCCATTACATTGTATATGCTACGCTGCTGCGTATTACATTTTTTTTGTGTTCAACAACTAATAATTCATTCACATGCACTGTTGCGCTTCTACCTCCTCTCACTCAATAGACAACCACACTTAAGGAAGATTACATACAAAATCTGAATGATTTAATGAACAAAAATGGAGTCCCATGCTGTGAACTGCACGAGCTTGTCCTTCTTGTCCTTGGCTGAGCTGCACTTTAACTGCGGTAGCTGAGAATTCAATGTGCACGAGTTGGATCACAACCTGCTACCTTCTCGGCCATACTGTGTATTGAATGCAGTTGCCTACTGCTGTACTGCTCCATGCTTTAACCAGCTTCGTGCCATTGAACAATATCGCCCACCTCGCTATTTTGAATATCAAAGGTCCACACATATATATCTTCTCTATCGGGTCTGCCTCATAGGGTCGCATTGCATATCTTAAGTCGGCCAATCCTCTATTTCTCCATATATTTGAAAGTATATAAAAACGCTACAAAACACAAAAATTTGCCTTTGGCGGACTTCAAATGCTAAATGACTTTGTTTCAGAAATCCATCGGGTCTAGGACTCATAGCTATCGGCACCCGCCAAGGCTTCCTTTGTATTTCCTTATGTTTCGTTATATAACGAAAATGCGCCAAAAACCATCGAAAACAGCCTTAGCGTGGACCTGAAAATTTATCAGAAATTATTTATAGTGCTATCGGGTCCGTCCCATCGGGTCGGATGCATGTCATATGTAAATACCCCGTCCCCTTGGCTATCCCGATAGCGAAATGCCGATGCGATATCCGTCGATGCGATATCAGCGATCACTCATCGCAAAATATAAAAGCCCAGACCTCTTTGTAAGTCCTCCATTGCGACTCGCCGATGCGATATCGGCGATCGCTCATCGGCGATGTCTTGTGTCCCGATCCTTGGTGATTTTCTGGAGCTGTTTTGGTAGGAATACATGCGCACGGTTATTGTCTTAGTGCTGCTGCATGGCTCAACTGTTGCACAGTTGAAATTACATTTTCAACACTCCCCTTTAATTTCAACTGTTGGGCATTCAATCATACCAAAACATTTCCTCAAAAATTCGAAGCTTTTCTGGTCCAATGGCTTTGTCAAAATGTCTGCAACCTGTTCCTGAGTCCTGCAATGTTGTAAAGTGATTTCTCCATTGCTTACCAATTCTCTGATGTAGTGAAACCTTGTGTCAATGTGTTTCGTTCTCTTATGAAACACTGAATTCTTTGATAATGCAATAGCTGAGCTATTGTCACAAAAAATCATCGTTGCTTTTGCTTGCTCCTAGCCTAAGCTCCTTAACATCCTTCTCATCCAAACTGCTTGACATGCTGCTGCTATAGCTGCCACATATTCAACCTCTACTATAGACAACGCTACAATAGGTTGCTTCTTAGAAACCCATGAAATGGCTCCTGAACCCATGTGAAAAACATAACCCGATGTGCTTTTCTGATCATCTATACTTCCAGCCCAATCACTATCAGTGTATCCAACTAAATCTAAATATTATGAAGTAGAATATAAAATTCCAAACATTTTAGTACCTTTGACATACCTCAGAATTCTTTTTGCTGCCTGCCAATGTGCCTCTTTTGGCCTCTCGATGAATCTGGAAATCAAACTAATAGCAAACATTATATCAGGCCTAGTTGCAGTTAAATACATAAGGCTGCCAATAATGCTCTTATACAAGCTAGGATCAAAATCCTTGCTGCTGTCCTCTTTGTTGAGTTTTAATCCCATTACCGTGGGAGTGATTGCCTTGAGATAAAAATCCCATTACCTTGAGATAAAAATCCCATTTTCATTTTGATCTACTTCTATTCCTAAGAAGCATTTCAGCAAACCCATGTCAGTAATTTCAAATTCCTCTTTCATGACTGATTTCAAACTTTCAATGAGGTAGTCATCATTACCTGTAAAAATCACATCATCAACATATGACACAACAATTAGCAATTTACCATCCTTTTCTTTGGTGTAGACGGTGGGTTCTCCCTCACATTTGTCAAATTCATTTTCCAGTAGATAGGAATCTATCCTACTGTACCATGCTCTTGGCGCTTGCTTCAGCCCATAAAGAGCTTTCTTCAATCTGCACACTTTGTGCTCTTGGCCTTTCTTCTCATAGCGTAGAGGATGTTCAATGTAAACCTTCTCCTTTAACACTCCATTTAGGAAGGCTGACTTCACATCCATTTGGTAAACATTCCATTTGTTTTGTGCTGCTATGGACAGCACTTCTCTCACGGTTTCCATTCTTGCAACCGGTGCGAAAGTCTCCTCACAATCTCTCTTATACTGCTGCTTGTATCCCTTGACAACCAGCCTTGCCTTGTGTCTTTCAATTTTGCCTTTAGCATTGCACTTGGTCTTATAGACCCATTTGACTCCAATGACTTCTTTACCTTTTGGTAGCTCAACTAAATCCCATGTCTTGTTTCTTTCTATGGCATTCATTTCCTCATCCATAGCTTCTATCCATTTCTTATCTTTAATTGCATCTTTGAAATGAATAGGGTCATCAACATGACAATATAAGGCAAATAATGAATTCATACCTTCATCATAAAATTCACTTAGATTTCTAAACTTCTTACCTCTTTCATTTGGTGTGCAAGTGTTTGAAGAAGCACTTGAATTTCCTCCTTGTGGTGTGCTTGGAGAAGCACTCTCATTTCTCCTCAAGGGTGTTCCTTGCTGTCCTTGTGTTGGTGCTGCTGTTTGGGGATGCATTTCAGCCATCTCTTCATCATCTTCATCATGAGACAAACAATTTTTAACATTCACTGTTTTCTCTATGGTTCCATCCCAAGCTTCCTCTTCAATGAACTGAACGTCTCTACTCACAAAGAACTTCTTGGTTGATGGGACATACAACCTGTAAGCTTTGGAATCCTCACTGTATCCAATGAAGATACATTTCTCCCCTTTGTTGTCCAACTTCTTCCTTAGCTTATCTGGAATGTATGCATAAGCCACACATCCAAAAACTTTCATGTGGGTGAATCCTTGCTTTCTCCCACTCCATGCTTCTTTCAGCACTTTGTTCATCACTGCTTTTGTAGGACACCTATTCAAAATATATACTGCACAGTGTACAGCTTCAACCCAATAATCATTTGGCAAATGCTTTGCCTTCAACATGCTCCTCGCCATATCCATGATGGTCCTATTCTTCCTTTCAGCAACTCCATTTTGCTGCGGGGTGTACCTACCTGTAAATTTCTTATGAATTCCATTTTCTCTACAAAACCGTAGAAATTATTTGGAGATATACTCACCTCCTCTATCAGTTCTCAAAACTTTGATGCACAACCCACTTTGATTTTCCACAAGTGCTTTGAAATTTTGAAATTTTTCAAACACTTCACTTTTGTTCTTCAAGAAATAAACCCAAGTCTTTCTTGTAAAATCATCAATAAACGTTAGAAAATATTGGCTGCCTGTAAGTGATGGAGCTTGCATTGGTCCACATAAATCTGAGTGGACAATTTCTAAGGGTGACTTTGCCTTTATGCTTTTCCCTGATGGAAAACTTTCTCTCTGTTGTTTCCCAAGATACAACCTTTACAGAGGCTGTCTAGTTTCTCTATCAATGGTAATCCTCTTACCATCCCTTTTCTGCTCAACAAGTTAAGACCTCCAAAGTTGATATCTCCAAATCTCAAGTGCCACAACCAATTTTCATCCTTTGGCACACTTTGGAAAGCCTCTTGGGTGACTGCTGCAATTACTTCTTTGTTTTTTGAATCTGCTCTTATTCTGAGAGGGAACATTCTGTTCCTCGTCATCTTCACTTCAGCAATACATCGTTTGCTGGATGCTCTATCCATGATGGTGCATACATAATTCTCAAAGAAAACATTGTACCCCTTTTGAACTAGTTGTCCAATACTCAAGAGGTTACATCTCATTCCAGGAACATAATAGACATCTGTTATGGTTTTCTTTTCACCTTTCTTTGTAAATATTCTAACTTCTCCTTTACCCATAACAGAAATTTTGCTATCAGTCCCAAGTGTGACTTGTGACTTCACACTTTGATCTAAAGCAGAAAACAAAGCTATGTTTCCTGTCATATGGTTACTACAACCGGAATCTAGAAACCATATGTCCTCACTGTTTGTTTCAGCCATATTACAAGCTAAAAGTACATTATCTTGGCTGATATTTTCTCTAGTGATATTTGCATTGGATCTATTACTCATATCATGCTGCTTCTTCCTACATTCACTGGCATAGTGCCCATATTTTTTACAGTAATAACATTGGACATTGGATTTTTCATACCTTTGTCCTTGAGCATGATGTTGTCCTCTTTGTTGGCTGCTGCCTTGACCTTGGTTCTGATTTGGATTGCTGCCTCTTCCTTGAGCATTTGCTGGACTGTTCCTTCCACCTCTGTTTTGGCTTCTGCCTCTTCCTCTCTTGTTTCCTCTGCCTTGACCTCTTCCTCTTCCAAAGGACATCTGGGTCTTGAAGGCTTGCTCTAGAGATGAGTTTTCATTTCTACTCAACCTCTGCTCATGTGTTATCAGTGATGCATGAAGTTCATCAACTGAAAAGTTTGAGAGATCCTTTGTTTCTTCTATGGTGGTGACAAACACATGGAACCTTGAGGGTAAGACTCTCAATATTTTCTCCATAATCCTCCTTTCTTCAAGAGTCTCTCCATGAGTCCTTACCTGTGTGACCAGACCAATCACATGTGTGAAGAATGAATCAATATTGTCTGACTCCTTCATGCTTAGATTCTCAAAATCTTTCTTCAGCAACTGTAGTTTTGCTGTCTTCACTTTCTCCATGCCTTGATAGGCTGTCTTGAGAGTTTGCCAGGCTTCTTTGGATGTCTTGGCTGCTGCTATCCTTGGAAACACACTCTGGTCCACTGCTTGATACAAAAATACAAGGGCTTTTGAATCCTTCTTCTTGTAGCTCTTCAACAGATCTTTCTTTGCCTAAGTTAGGTTATTAGACCCATTTTCATCTGCTGGTTCTTTAAAATCATCTTCAACTATTTCCCATAAGTCTTGTGAGGCAAACAGGGCTCTCATGGTTATTGCCCAATAGTCATAGTTTTCCCCATTAAACTGTGGGAGCTGAGTATTAAACATACCCATGCTAGTACTTGTGCTGGCCATTCTTGCAATACTTGACTATGTATTAAAAATCACTGAAAAAATACCTTGGATTCTTTTGCTTGAGTCTTCACGCTGCTGGAGAAGTTGCTGCAGTAAGAATCCTTCCTTCAGCTTCTTTGAACCCTTCAAAGGACCTGGCTCTGATACCACTATTGGGGATTTTTCTTTTAAAATCCCAAAAACAAAATAAACTGAACAGAGAACAATGCTCTGTTTTTCACACAGGATCTTAACACAGCGGAAGGCTAAAAATTTATTTGCAGAGGATAGAGTTTTCACACACCAACATATTTCTATTCATTAATAAAACTGGTATTACAAAAGTGTCTTCCTCTCTCACAGAGGGATTTTTTCAAAAAAAAATGCGCAGTGCTACTCTATTCATTCCTTTCCCATTACATTGTATATGCTACGCTGCTGTGTATTACATTTTTTTGTGTTCAACAACTAATAATTCATTCACATGGGCTGCTGCGCTTCTACCTCCTCTTACTCAACAGACAACCACACTTAAGGAAGATTACATACAAAATATGAATGATTTAATGAACAAAAATGGAGTCCCATGCTGTGAACTGCACGAGGCTGTCCTTCTTGTCCTTGGTTGAGTTGCACTTTAACTGCGGTAGCTGAGAACTCAATGTGCACGAGTTGGATCGCAACCTGCTACCTTCTCGGCCATACTGTGTATTGAATGTAGTCGCCTACTGCTGTACTGCTCCATGCTTTAACCAGCTTCGCGCCATTGAACAATATCGCCCACCTCGCTATTTTGAATATCAAAGGTCCACACATATATATCTTCTCTATCGGGTCCGCCTCATAGGGTCGCATTGCATATCTTAAGCCGACCAATCCTCTGTTTCTCCATATATTTGAAAGTATATAAAAATGCTGCAAAACACAAAAATTTGCCTTTGGCGGACTTCAAATGCTAAATGACTCTGTTTCAGAAATCCATCAGGTCCGGGACTCATAACTATGGCACCCGCCAAGGCTTCCTTTGTATTTCCTTATATCTCGTTATATAACGAAAATGCGCCAAATACCATTGAAAACGGCCTTAGCGCGGACCTGAAAATTTATCAGAAATTATTTATAGTGCTATCGACTCCGTCCCATCGGGTCGGATGCATGTCTTATGTAAAGACCTCGTCCCCTTGGCTATCCCGATAGCGAAATGCCGATGCGAAATCCGTCGATGCGATATCGGCGATCGTTCATCGCAAAATATAAAAGCCCATACCTCTTTGTAAGTCCTCCATTGCGACTCGCCGATGCGATGTCGGCGATCGCTCATCGGCGATGTCCTGTGTCCCGATCCTTCGTGATTTTCTGGAGCTGTTTTGGTAGGAATACATGCGCATGGTTATTGTCTTAGTGCTGCTACACAGATCAACTGTTGCACAGTTGAAATTACATTTTCAACAAAACCCTCAGATATGTACTGAGACTTACTTAATAGAGGTGTCGAGACTTCTAAAATCGATACCGAGGCTCTGAGATAATATTCGAATCCCACCAAAACTTCTGAGATCTTCTTCGAGACTTACTGAGACTTCTGAGATATTTACAGAGGTTCTGAGATATTCTTCGAGACTTCTGAGATAGATACTAAGTCACCTTCCTTTTTGATATGTTTCATCCTTCAAATATATATGTTGAGACCCTTCTCCTGTACTGTTTATTCGATTGTGATCTGAAGAATTGCATTTCATTGACTCTACATTACCCATGTATATATATAATTTGCTTTCATATATAATTTTTAGTCAATTTTCTCTAAAATTGGGGAAATATTTGTTAGTTATAAGTTATGTAGTCTACACAATCCAAGTACCTATAAAATTTTCAATTGGTTGAATCATTCTATAAATTCAGAATATAACACACACATCTGAACCATGAATTTATAAGGGATGAAATTTTTTGAAATATAAGTATTTTTTTTAGACCTTTCTTGACACTTATTAAATTTGTGGTTAAAATAAATTTATACTAATCAATTTAAAAAAAAAAAATTAAAAGTGAAATATTTAGGCCGATAGGCCTTTCCTATGCATCAACTTTTAGTCAACACTTTTATCCTGATCCGTTGGATCAGGTGAGACACTTTCAACTGTTGATTTGAAGTGTGCCTGCCTTTTCCAAATATCAGTTGAGTTGCCTTACTGCTTTTTCTCATTCTTTTATGTCACTCTTCAAGATATTTTTACTGCTTTTTCCTTGCCAGTTGTTGTTGCTATTTTTCTTCCCTTGCTTTTGGCAAGCACTGATTAGAATTAACCATCTCACGGAGATGAAATCACGTATGGTTGATATACAAATGTTTAGCATGCAATATAATCAACGGGACAGAGTTGGACAGCCGGCCCTGGTGACCGCCTTTGCTGTCTCGATGATCCGAGGTGAACAACCACTCGCTTTCCACAGCGGTCGGTTAACAGTCATGTCGACTGGCAATTGCCAGTGCTTGTACTTTTATTAAGGATCGTAGGTTGGACATTCACTCATTTGTCGCATCATTTGTTTTAGTTTGTCGATCGACCTGTCGAGTCTGCCACCCACATCCATTTAAGAACCTCAAGAACCACTCACCGTTTGAATGGCAGAAGGTGATTTCGTGGCAACGAGGTGTATAAGCTAATCGTGAAGCAGGCCGGTATATTTTTTTACCCCTGAGCTTTTTTATTGGTCCGGTTTGCATGTGGGAACGGCCTAGATTTTGAGTCCACTAGCTGGCAGGCTTGTTTGTACCCGACTTGCAATTTTAAAGGAATTTGTCATCTTTCTACAAGGCTAAAGCGCTGGAGGACCGTCCATTCTGAAGTTTAAAGAGAACCGCAAGGATTCAACTTTTTTTCAGAAAATCTCAGCACAAATTTCTTAATTGACTGCAAATTTGCAAAAAGATTTTCGTTAAATTCTAGGATATTCGATCTGTCTAAGTATATACTCTCGACTTGCGCAATTCTAGAATGCAAGGGAAGACAAAGAAGCAAATAAAAGCAAAACAGAGCGATTGTAAGAGCTTTCTATTTCCTTTCTGTCGAAATTCAGTTTCTTTGAGCTTTCCCATGCATTATTTTGATGACACCGTAGTTTTTTCTTTTAGAATTCTGATGTCTATCCTGCAAGTTACACTGATATTCTGTTTAGAAAGTTAAGCTTTATAGCAATCTCTCCGTTCTTTATGTCTGTCAGTAATTTAAGCTTGATAACTCTTATTGATTTCTTTCCTGATTCTTTTCTAGATAGAAATTTAAGCTTTAAAGCTTTATAAATTTCTTCTCTGTTTCTAGTGTATTCCAAAAGTATTGAATCTATGTCGTTAAAACCATATTTTTAAGTTTTACAGCTGCTGAATCTATATAAATAATTAAAAATTCCAAAAGTATTGAATCTATGCCGTTAAAACCATATTTATAGTATATAATTTGACCAAAATTATTTTAAAAAATTTCAGGTGAAAACTCCAAAAGCTAGAAGAGTTATCCAACAACTCTATTAATTCAAATTCCTAGTAAGCCAGCAGCCGAAGACGACGAAAGACGCAGAGACGTCAAGATATGAATGAGAACAAAGAATGATAGAAACACGTAATTCAAAGAACTTCACGGTTGGACGTGACACGGAGGCTGTGTTGTTGGCTATCAAATTCCACAGTAGGGTGTAGAAAAGTCTTCTGAAAAGATGTTTAATAATACGTCCAATAAAGAATAAAGTATGAGAACAGTCACATCATCCTCAGCTACTAAATTCATATATCATAGCATTTTCAAAGTTTAAATGCACGCTTCACTTTACTTCCTTTCTTTTACCGATCATCAACCCATTAAAGATCTCAATCGTTAGCTCGTGATGGCTCTGGTTGTAACGCTCAATAAAGTAAAGAAATATAAAATTCTGAATTTGATGATGCCATTGATTTTGATAATCATTAGTTGATAAGCTTGTCTTATGGCTCTAATTGTCACGATTTCCCATTTGCCATAAATAAATCTAAGTCGAGTGATACCACCGTTAAAATAGCTAATTGTTTTTTATTGAAGAGTTATTTAAGATTAGAGAATCAGTTAATTGAATTAAGTAGAATTAAGTTAATTTAGTGTGGTTTACAGCTTTATATAATGCTTCTTTGTTTCTTGCGTCTGTTAAAGTTTAAGCTTTAAAGCTTTATCGATTGCTACTCTGTTTTTTATGTCCGTGGTGTACGGAAGTTGACTGGGATGAATTTCACAAATTTTACTAGTACAATTGTTATTTGAACAGGTTTATACGGTGCTCCATTTTGATTTCTGATCGTTTTTAGTTCACATGTGCTGCCTCTTTATTTCGAAAGAATCTGTGTTTTGTTAGTTTTTGAGATTGGATATCAATGATTTTCTTTCAGTCCTCAGCTTTCTCCCATTTTTGTGGGGGGAATAAAACTCTGAAGGTTTCAGTTAGTAGAATTTTAAGTATCCAGGTGTCTAAGGACAGTTCGATGGTTAAACAACTGTATTTTTAAGTGCTGCCTAATTTGATCCTTTATCCTAACATTTGAGCACAACCTTTTAATATTAATGTCAGTGATTGACTATTCCATATATGTAAAATGTTCATGTTTAAATAAATAGTGTAGACTCTGATTTGTGGTCTGGTTATGCAAGATCAAGGTCTAACCAATATATTAATGAATCAACGTCTGCATGCACATATTCAACAGGCTTTCGAGTAATGTAAAGCCTATTTCCTTCGAAGAACAGTGAGGTACTGTGATCAATATTTTCGTAATTCAGGTTTGAAGCTCGTTTGGTTGGACTTTTATTGGTTAACAAGTAACTGTGAGCACTTCCAATCAAACAGGCGTTATCTTTGTGACTTGAGAAGGAACTGCAAATTCCATTAATACTTGCAGAAATGTGGAACTCGATCTAGGTATTTTTCGTTCTTTTCCATGGATAAGCAAACACAACTTTTTCTCATGAATAATATGCTATTCATTAATTTGTTCATAGCTTATCTTCCATTGTCTGAAATATCAGTCATGAATGACCAAAATGTAGAAGAGTTGTGTATCATACAAAATAATACTCTGTAATTTGATTTTGTATTTGAAATTTACTGCAAGAGGAAATTTATGGAAATTTGAAAACAATATTCTAATTATTTTATCAAATGACAAAGAGCGTTTAGAAGGGTAATTGCACAATGATCCAGTCCAAGAAAACAAGGTTTTCCACAAACCAATTAACTCTTCTAGAAAAATACAACAATTCCAATTTAATAATCCTATCGGCCTCTCTTTGTACCTTTAGGGACAATTGCTATTTATTACAAACATACAACTTTCACTCTTGTTTTTAAAACCATCCTAATAAAGTTGAATTTAATGTGAAGGGAGATCAAAGAACATAATTTATAGCAAGGGTAGCCAGTTTTAACCTTTGTCGGCTTTGTACTGGAGAGTTTTACTCACGTGTTTCGTCCATACATATATATAAACATAAACATAGATAGATGCAAGTAAATAATAACCTAAACTAAAATTAATCCGCTCGAGTTGAATCACTGTTAAATTAATCGCGGGTATATTCGATCAGTGTGAATTTTGTGAGCTCTGACGAGAAGTAGCAGAAACCGAAAACGTGGTGTGGCAATGGCTCGAGGGCTAAAGCGAAGCAGAGAAATATCGAATCAGGACGATCAACTCGGTGAGGAAGAAGTAGCTGTTTCTTCTTCCTCTCTTAAGAGAGCGCGCCAGAACAGAATCCGAGTGCCTTTAGCATGTGCAACTCCGCTGTTTGAGCTGACCAAGAATCTGGGCTTCAAAAGCGATGGAAAGACTGTGGAATGGCTAATCCAACAGTTAGAGTCGGATCAAGATCCTCCCAAGTTTTCTGCGCCCCGTGAGCTGCTCATTGTTAACCCGCAACACACGACAATGAATGCACCCCCGCCGCAGCAGGGGAGGCCGCGAACCACAAAAGACAGATTGCGGGTATATTCGATCACTGTGAATTTTGTGAGCTCTGACGAGAAGTAGCAGAAACCGAAAACGTGGTGTGGCAATGGCTCGAGGGCTAAAGCGAAGCAGAGAAATATCGAATCTGGACGATCAACTCGATGAGGAAGAAGTAGTTGTTTCTACTTCCTCTCTGAAGAGAGCGCGCCAGAACAGAATCCGAGTGCCTTTAGCATGTGCAACTCCGCTGTTTGAGCTGACCAAGAATCTGGGCTTCAAAAGCGATGGAAAGACTGTGGAATGGCTAATCCAACAGTGTTGGATATTTTTCAATGGAGAAATACCAAAACCAACAAAATAACCACCACAGAGACAATGCTCTGTTTCCTCTGTCCAGGATCTTTTGCAGAGAACCTCTTTAAAAAAAAATTAACTCAGAACACAGTCCATTACACAGTCACAACACATTTCTATTAATTTAAAACTGAAAGACTGATACAAATTCCATCCTCTGTGCAAAGAGGGATTCACAAAATAAACTCTGTTGCAGTCACAGATTTTCCACTGCTGTGGATATTACAAAACAGCTCTCTGTTCTTCAATACCTGAAATCAAAGCATTACATTTCCGTTTCTATAACGCACTGCTGTGCAAATTACAAAAGCAAAACACACTATCGTGCGTAGCCACCACTTCAAAAAAAAACAAAAAGGAACTACTCTTAAACTATTACAGCACGTAGACCTATTTTTTGTTTTAACGTATGACAACATGTTTATAAAAAAAATATAAAAAAATGTGTATGTCATATGGGACATACGCCCATAACCAAAATTAAAACATATAATAAATATGGGACGTATCCCCATCCTCTCAATAAAGGCCGCCACCAAAACTACGACAAACATTAAACTCCATTTAATTCCTCCTACGGCGGTCAACGTATAAATTTTTACTCCACGCAAAACTTGAATTGACGCAGGCCCGTGTGCAGGTTTCAAACGATCAACGGCGGAAAACATTCAATCAAATCGGACGGTGGACAAAGATATCGGAAGCCCTCACTTGAGTGAACGATAGCTCCCGATATGTCAGAGTTGCTTACGTCAGGCGAGAGCCACGTGCCTGCACCAAAACGCATCGGAGGCCAATATACGGAAACTGCTTTTCATTGGATGGCGGTGCGATATCCCTTGGCGGTTTTATGGTTTCGTTCGGTGGTTTTGGGCTGTGTACGTAGGCAGCGTTGAAATTATGATTTCAACACTCCCCTTTAATTTCAACAGCTGGGCATTCGGTCATACCGAGACACTTCCTCAAAAATTCAAAGCTTTTCTGATCCAGTGGCTTTGTCAAGATGTCCGCAACCTGTTCTTGAGTCTTGCAATGTTCCAAGACAATTTCTCCATTGTTCACCAATTCTCTGATGTAGTGAAACCTTGTATCAATGTGTTTCGTTCTCTTATGAAACACTGAATTCTTTGACAATGCAATAGCTGAGCTATTGTCACAAAAGATGATTGTCGCTTTTGCTTGCTCTTGGCCTAAGCTTCTCAACATTCTCCTCATCCACACTGCTTGACATGCTGCTGCTGTAGCTGCCACATATTCAGCCTCTGCTGTAGACAATGCTACAATGGACTGCTTCTTAGAAGCCCATGAAATGGCTCCTGAACCCATATGAAAAACATAACCGAAAGTGCTTTTCCGATCATCTACACTTCCAGCCCAATCACTGTCAGTGTATCCAACCAAATCTGAATGTTCTGAGGCATGATATAGAATTCCAAACATTTTGGTACCTTTGACATACCTCAAAATTCTCTTTGCTGCCTGCCAATGTGCCTCCTTCGGCCTCTCCATGAACCTGGAAATTAAACTAACAGCATACATTAAATCAGGCCTAGTTGCTGTTAAATACATAAGGCTGCCCACAATGCTTTTGTACAAACTAGGATCAAAATCCTTGCTGCTGTCCTCTCTGCTGAGCTTTAATCCCATCACTGTGGGAGTGATTGCTGCCTTGCATTCTTCCATCTTAAATCTGCCCAAAACTTGATTTACATATCTTGCTTGAGATATAAAAATTCCTTTTTCATTTTGATCTACTTCTATGCCTAAGAAGTATCTCAACAAACCCATGTCAGTCATTTCAAATTCATCCTTCATGACTGATTTAAAATTCTTAATAAGATAAATATCATTTCCAGTGAAAATAACATCATCTACATACAAGACAACAATTAAAATTTTACCATCCTTTTCCTTGATGTAGACTGTGGGTTCTCCTTCACATTTGTCAAATTCATTATCCAATAGATATGAATCTATCCTGCTGTACCATGCTCTTGGCGCTTGCTTCAGCCCATAAAGAGCCTTCTTCAATTTGCACACTTTGTGCTCTTCACCTTTCTTCTCATAGCCGAGAGGCTGTTCAACATAAACCTCTTCCTTTAACACTCCATTTAGGAATGCTGACTTCACATCCATTTGGTAGACTTTCCATTTGTTTTGTGCTGCTATGGACAGCACTGCTCTCACGGTTTCCATTCTTGCAATCGGGGCGAAAGTCTCCTCATAATCTCTTCCATACTGCTGCTTGTAGCCTTTGACAACCAGCCTTGCCTTGTGCCTTTCTATCTTGCCTTCAGCATTGCTCTTGGTCTTGTAGACCCATTTCACACCAATGACTTCTTTGCCTTTTGGTAGCTCAACCAAATCCCATGTTTTGTTTCTCTCTATGGCATTCATCTCCTCATCCATAGCTTCTATCCATTTCCTATCTTTAATTGCATCTTCGAAATGAATAGGATCATCAACATGACAATACAAGGAAAATAAGGAATTCATTCCTTCATCATAAATATCACTTAGATTTCTAAACTTCTTACCTCGTTCACTTGGTGTGCAAGTGCTTGAAGATGCACTTGAATTTCCTCCTTGTGGTGTGCTTGGAGAAGCACTTTCATTTATCCTCAATGGTGTACCTTGCTATTCTTGTGTTGGTGCTGCTGTTTGGGGATGCATTTCAGCCACCTGCTCTTCATCTTCATCATGAGACAAACAGTTCTTCACATTCACTGTTTTCTCTATGCTTCCATCCCAAGCTTCCTCTTTAATGAATTGAACATCCCTGCTGACAAAGAACTTCTTGGTAGATGGAATGTACAACCTGTAGGCTTTGGATTCATCACTGTATCCAATGAAGATGCATTTCTCCCCTTTGATGTCCAACTTCCTCCTTAGATGATCTAGTATGTGTGCATAGGCCACACACCCAAAAACTCTCATGTGGGTGACTCCTTGCTTTCTCCCACTCCATGCCTCTTCTGGCACTTTGTTCAAGACTGCTTTTGTAGGACACCTGTTCAATATATAAACTGCACAATGTACAGCTTCAGCCCAATACTCATTTGGCAAATGCTTTGCCTTCAACATGCTCCTTGCCATATCCATGATGGTCCTGTTTTTCCTTTCAGCAACTCCATTTTGCTGCGGAGTGTACCGAGTTGTGAACTGTTTATGTATTCCATTTTCTCTACAAAACTTTAGGAATTCATTTGAGATATACTCACCTCCTCTATCAGTTCTCAATACTTTTATGTGCAGCCCGCTTTGGTTCTCCACAAATGCTTTGAAATTTTGGAATTTCTCAAAGACTTCTCTTTTGTTCTTGAGGAAATATATCCAAGTCTTTCTTGTAAAATCATCAATGAATGTCAAGAAATATATGCTGCCAGCTAATGATGGAGCTTGCATTGGTCCACACAAATCTGAGTGGATAATCTCTAAGGGTGCCTTTGCTCTTATGCTCTTCCCTGATGGAAAACTTTCTCTGTGTTGTTTTCCCAAAATGCAGCCTTCACATAGGCTGTCCAGTTTCTCTATCAATGGTAATCCCTTTACCATTCCTTTTCTGCTCAATAAGTTTAGGCCTCCAAAATTTAGATGCCCGAATCTCAAGTGCCATAACCAGTTCTCATCCTTTGGCACGCTTTGGAAGGCCTCTTGGGTGACTGCTGCAATTTCATTTTTGTTTTTCAAATCTGCCCTGATCCTGAGAGGGAACATCCTGTTCCTTGTCATTTTTACTTCAGCAATGCATCTTTTGCTGGGTGCTATATCCATGATGGTGCATACATCATTTTTAAAGAAAACATTGTACCCCTTATGGACAAGCTGTCCAATACTCAAGAGGTTACATCTCATTCCGGGGACATAGTATACATCTGCTATGGTTTTCCTTTCTCCTTGCTTTGAAAATATTTTTACTTCTCCTTTTCCCATAACAGAGACTTTACTATCAGTTCCTAGTGTGACTTCTGATTTCAAATTTTTATCTAGGGCAGAAAAGAAAGCTATGTTTCCGGTCATATGGTTGCTGCAACCTGAGTCTAAAAACCATATGTCCTCACTATGTGTTTCAGCCATGTTACAAGCTAACAGGACATTTTCTTGACTGCTGTTTTCTCTTGTAACATTTGCATTTTGTCTGTTGTTCATATCATGCTGTTTCTTTCTACAATCACTAGCATAATGTCCATACTTTTTGCAATAATAGCATTGAACATTAGATTTATCATACCTTTGTCCTTGAGCCTGATACTGATCTCTTTGTTGGCTGCTGCCTTGACCTTGGTTCTGATTTGGATTGCTGCCTCTTCCTTATGCATTTGATGGGCTGTTCCTTCCACCTCTGTTCTGGCTTCTGCCTCTTCCTCTCTTGTTTCCTCTTCCTTGACCTCTTCCTCTTCCAAAGGACATCTGGGTCTTGAAGGCTTGCTCAAGAGATGAGTTTTCATTCCTACTCAACCTCTGCTCATGTGTTATCAGTGATGCATGTAGCTCATCAACTGAATAGTTTGAGAGATCCTTTGTCTCTTCAATGGTGGTGACTATGGCATCAAACCTTGAGGGTAAGACCCTCAATATTTTCTCCACAATCCTTCTGTCTTCGATGGTTTCTCCATGAGTTCTCATTTGTGTGATTACACCAATCACATGAGTGAAGAATGAGTCAATGTTATCTGACTCCTTCATGTTCAAGTTCTCAAAATCCTTTCTCAGCAATTGTAGTTTTGCTGTCTTCACTCTCTCCATGCCTTGATAGGCTGTCTTAAGGGTTTCCCATGATTCATTTGCTGTCTTAGCTGCTGCTAACCTTGGAAATATACTCTGGTCCACTGCTAGATACAACAACACACGGGCTTTTGAATCCTTCTTCCTATTGCTCTTCAGCAGATCCTTCTCTCCCTGAGTTAATGCATTGAACTCAGTTTCATCTGCTGGTTCTTCAAAACCATCTTCAACTATTTCCCATAAGTCTTGGGAAGCAAGCAAGGCTTTCATAGTTATTGACCAGTAGTCATAGTTCTTCCCATTAAACTGTGGGAGCTGGGTATTAAACATACCCATACCAGTGCTTGTGCTAGCCATTCCTTGACTGTGTATTTAAAAACTGACTGTCTCTTCAATAACAAACAAGATAGCTATGAAGAATACCTGAATCCTTCGTTGTCTGAGTCTTCTGTCTGCCTGAGAAGTTTTGCTGCAGCAACAACCTTCTCCCTTCAGCTTCTTTAACTTCTTTAAAGAGCCTAAGCCTGCTCTGATACCACTGTTGGATATTTTTCAATGGAGAAATACCAAAACCAACAAAATAACCACCACAGAGACAATGCTCTGTTTCCTCTGTCCAGGATCTTTTGCAGAGAACCTCTTTAAAAAAAAAATTAACTCAGAACACAATCCATTACACAGTCACAACACATTTCTATTAATTTAAAACTGAAATACTGATACAAATTCCATCCTCTGTGCAAAGAGGGATTCACAAAATAAACTCTTTTGCAGTCACGGATTTTCCACTACTGTGGATATTACAAAACAACTCTTTGTTCTTCAATACCTGAAATCAAAGCATTACATTTCCATTTCTATAACGCACTGCTGTGCAAATTACAAAAGCAAAACACACTATCGTGCGTAGCCACCACTTCACCACACCAAAAAAAACAAAAAGGAACTACTCTTAAAACTATTACAGCACGTAGACCTATTTTTTGTTTTAACGTATGACAACATGTTTATAAAAAAAATATAAAAAAATGTGTATGTCATATGGGACATACGCCCATAACCAAAATTAAAACATATAATAAATATGGGACGTATCCCCATCCTCTCAATAAAGGCCGCCACCAAAACTACGACAAACATTAAACTCCATTTAATTCCTCCTACGGCGGTCAATGTATAAATTTTTACTCCACGCAAAACTTGAATTGACGTAGGCCCGTGTGCAGGTTTCAAACGATCAACGACGGAAAACATTCAATCAAATCGGACGGTGGACAAAGATATCAGAAGCCCTCACTTGAGTGAACGATAGCTCCCGATATGTCAGAGTTGCTTACGTCAGGCGAGAGCCACGTGCCTGCACCAAAACGCATCGGAGGCCAATATACGGAAACTGCTTTTTGTTGGATGGCGGTGTGATATCCCTTGGCTGTTTTATGGTTTCGTTCGGTGGTTTTGGGCTGCGTACGTAGGCAGCGTTGAAATTATGATTTCAACAAACAGTTAGAGTCGGATCAAGATCCTCCCAAGTTTTCTGCGCCCCGTGAGCTGCTCATTGTTAACCCACAACACACGACGATGAATGCACCCCCGCCGCAGCAGGGGAGGCCGCGAACCACAAAAGACAGATCGCGGGTATATTCGATCAGTGTGAATTTTGTGAGCTCTGACGAGAAGTAGCAGAAACCGAAAACGTGGTGTGGCAATGGCTCGAGGGCTAAAGCGAAGCAGAGAAATATCGAATCTGGACGATCAACTCGGTGAGGAAGAAGTAGCTGTTTCTTCTTCCTCTCTGAAGAGAGCGCGCCAGAACAGAATCCGAGTGCCTTTAGCATGTGCAACTCCGCTGTTTGAGCTGACCAAGAATCTGGGCTTCAAAAGCGATGGAAAGACTGTGGAATGGCTAATCCAACAGTTAGAGTCGGATCAAGATCCTCCCAAGTTTTCTGCGCCCCGTGAGCTGCTCATTGTTAACCCACAACACACGACGATGAATGCACCCCCGCCGCAGCAGGGGAGGCCGCGAACCACAAAAGACAGGCACCGCCTAACCGAGGATGGGCGCGATAGAAGAGTTCGAGTACCCACAAAGTGCTTACTGCAGATTGTTTAACTAACTGAAAAACTCCGCCTTAAATGCGACGGCGAGACCATTGAATGGCTATTCACAAAATATGGGTTATCTACAATGCCGCCACGGCAGGCCATTCAATCGACCACAACACGTATTTCCACTTCCACCATCACCGGTAACGATAGCTTCAATGGCCCTTATCTCAGTCCTGAAAACGACAGCTCGATTCCCGGTCATGATGATATGCAGAATGTTACAGGTCATGATGATCTGCAGAGTGTTGCAGGACATTACGAACAAGCGAATTTTATGGAGTCCGCTTTCAATGCAAATTCGAATTCACTGCAATACGGGTTTCAACCTACTTCACTACCATACTATCCTAATCTTCCATCTTCCTCAGCTGGGGGCACTGCAAATCAGTTGCAATTCACTTCATACCCTCAGCAGCAAACTGTGACACACCCAAATTCCATTAACTTTCAGTCATGGTTGCCGAATGCCAGAGGAAGAATGACAGTGAATGATGGATTGATTAGGGAGGGCAGCAGAAGCACATTTGAACGGACGGGACAAATGGGCAGCTTGAAGTATAATCCTTATTTATATGCTCAGCGGGATTACGGGAACAGCAGTGCTGTGGCCGGAAATAGGTTCGATGCAGGGATCGCACAGAACTTGTCATATACTGAACGCATATGGCAGCCCTATAGCACTAATTCTATTTCCATGCCGCAATCACATTGTCGTTCTAATCAATACTCGTTCCGGCCATACGCGGGGATTAACAGTAACAGAGGTGCCATCTCAACGAATTCGGCATTCACTCAACAACAATCATGGCACCCAGGCGTGGGCGCAATTGTTCTGGGGAAAGGCCCTTAAATCCATATGATAACCGATATCCAACTGGATTTTCGTATCAACAACCTTAGTTAGGTGTTTTCTGTTGAACTGATATCAATTTATTACAGTCGCTGTCTTGTGTGCAGGTTTATACCTTTTGAGCTAGTATGGAGGGGTGTATCAAGAGTCCCCTTCTTCTAAAACTCCCTTTTTTCTAGCCTAAAGTGAACAAAGGGCCAACAAGGGTGTTATCTACCAACAACCAGTTGGTTGGGTATATTACAACCCTCCTCGCCTAAAATTACTCACCCTCAAGTAATATAAGTGTTGGATGCTGCAATATTTGTTCACCCTCCCAAGTTGCATCCTTGGAAGGTAAATCGTTCCACTACTCCAGATATTCCCTGATGGTCCTACTTCTCAACTTCCTTTCTCATACTCCCAATATCTCCTCTTGAATCAGCGCAAGGTGCCCCTCTTCATCCAATGGAGGAAAATCAAGTGATGAGACAATTTGCTTCCCAATAGCCTTTTATCAAGCAAGAGACATGAAATTTGTTATGTATCATGTTGTATGCTTGAAGCTTTTTCTGACCCCTTTTGCTTCAATGTAGGTTGTAGAAAAGGCTATAGACATAGATATACTATATCTCCCACTTTGAAACTCCTCTCCACTCTTTGTCAATTTGCATATAATTTCTATTGATTTTGGGATGTCAACAGGTTATTCTTGAGTGCCCTGAGAATATCTTGGCACTCATGGATCCAATCTTTAGCTAGTGGAGCCTAGATATCTCCAAATTCTATACCTGCAAAAGAAAATGCTTCATATCCGTATAATTCTTGGAAGTGTGACATTCCTATGGACATGTGGTGAGTAGTGTTATAGTAATATTCTCCTAGATACAACCACTTCACCCATGTCTTCTGCTACCTTGTGAGATAGTTTCACAAGTACTCTTCGAACCATTTATTCACTGCTTCCATCTATCCATATATCCGTGGGTGGTAGCACGTGCTAGGAATGAGCTTCGTACCCACCAATCTGAATAAATCCATCTAGAACACTCCCATGAATATGATATCAGGATCGTTGATGATGGTTTTGGGTAGACCATTGAGTTAGAACACCTTATAGAAGAATAATTTTATTATTTTTGATGTAGAGCCTTTGGAATAAATGGAGAAGATGTGAGCATAATTGGTTAGTTGATATATCACCAAAAAACTACAATATTTACCATGTGCTAAGGATAGCCCTATGATAAAATGCATGGAAACACTTTCCAATTTCTGCTCTGGAATTAGCGATGGTTGTAGCAAACCTACAGGGTGTTTGTGTTCTGTTGTATCTTGTTGGAAGGTACCGTACTCTTGAACATATCTAATAACATCCTCCTTGCAGACCTTCCATGTGAACCTCTCCTTGATAGTCCTATTAGTCTTAAGAAACCCCAGGTGTCCCATTAGGGGAGAGTTGTGGGCTACCTGCATGATCTTCACCTTTAGCTAGGATTATAGTGCTAAACAGATCTAATATTTATAATACATAATGTCATTGACAATCTAGTATCAGCCATCGTGAGACTTTACTTCAAGGGTCTCACAAGCCATTTAGTTCTTCGATTATTCCTCCAAAAGATGGGACTTCTAGTTTGTTGCAATGACTATGAGAGAGAAGGTAGCTAGTCTCTTGGATAAGGCATCTGCTACTACATTTCCTTTGCCTTTGACATATTCGATCTCAAAGTCATAGGTCTGGATCTTTCTTACCCATTTTTGTTGCCTCTCATTCAACCCCTTATGATCCAGGAAGTGCCTAAGATTGTTATGATATGCTTTGACCTTAAATCTATTGCCCATCAAATATGGCTAAAGCTTGGGAAATGCATGCATAATTTCTAGCATCTCCTTATCATAGCTAGAATAAGCATGCTCATAATATTTGAGCTT
The DNA here is from genome assembly GCA_031772625.1 of Pinus tabuliformis. Taxonomy (NCBI): domain Eukaryota; kingdom Viridiplantae; phylum Streptophyta; class Pinopsida; order Pinales; family Pinaceae; genus Pinus; species Pinus tabuliformis. Next base: position 385,911,198 of record CM062811.1, on the reverse strand, counting down.
CCTACTCTCAAAAGCAATCAGACGATGATTCTATGTCGAAACAACCCCAATTCCTTCCTCAGAAGCATCACACTTGAACAAAATTGGCTAAGATAAGTTTGGTAATGTTAGAATTGGTCATGAACTTGTCATTCTCTTAAGTTGTTCGAACACCTCTTGTGTCGTCTATGACCATACAAAGGCCCCTTTCTTAGAGATATCAGTAAGTGGGGCTACCAACTGTGAATACCCTTTAAAAAACCTTTTGTAGTAAGTGTAGATACCTAAGAATCCCCTCCACTCTGTCACATTTTTGGTAGTTGGCCAATTAAGAATGACCTTAATCTTCTCTTGGTGCACTTTGACCCCTAGCCTCTGATTACACGTCCTAGATGCAACATATTTGTCGGGCCAAACCAAAATTTGAATATTTTGGCATAGAATTGTTGCGCCTCTTTCTGCAGTTGCCTCACCTCTTTGTTGAGAAATCTAGGGATATCATTAGGGTAAATTAATTACATGATTTATCTTAAACAATGACATTTATTTGAGACATATAGTTCATTATCATCATTATTGTGTTCTTTTCATCACCAAATAAATGTCGAATATAGAATATCAAAAAACAACAAGAGAACACCAAATATGTTAATAAATTTACGTCAGAGAGATAAAGTATTACTGAGATTTACATAGAGGAATAATAAAATAACCAACACCAATACACATAAATATTATGTACATAATATTTATCCAGGAAAGCTCCAAATCCAGGGAAAAGCCCAACCCAATGAGATCTCATTAGCATTGGCCAAAACCCTAACCAATCCAGCCAAGTGAGCCTTCACCACTCACCTCCAGGCTTACATTACAATGAAGTATTCCCAATCTTTTATAGGCTCCATTACATGCAATACTACTGATCATAATACCATGGGTACACTATACCATGTGCCCAAAACCACTACTATTTAACCAGGTCAACCTTGACTCAAACCCTGAGCAAATTTTACCTAACAATTCCCCCCTTAAAGTTGACTTGGGGTTCCTTGACTAAATCCAACAAAAACCTGCTAATTACCCAGGGGTATGCATGCCTTACCAGGTCTTTCAGCACTATACCCGTTTACATGAAAATTAAAAATTTCACTCCATAATAATAATATTTTTTTGTACCCTTATTGTTATTTTTACACATATGACATCAATGTATATATAAAAATAACCCATCTACAGAATTACATGGGTCACCAGCCACTGTAACCCCTAGTTATCTAGGCATTCTTTTTAGGTACATTGTTCGTCAATTAATTAATCCACATGCACATATCCTCCTCATCCATTGAATCTCTCATAACCCAATAGTGTGCAAATTTGCTTCACAATCTATGGATTTTGATCCAGAGCTTTGATACCAGTTGTTAAGAAATTTACGACAGAGAGATAAATTATTACTGAGATTTACAAAGAGTAATAATAAAATAACCAACAATAATACACCTAAATATTGCACACATAATATTTATCTAGGAAAGCCCCAAATCCGGGGAAAAACCCACCCCAATGAGATCTCATTAGCATTGGCCAAAATCCTTACCAATCCGGCCAAGTGAGCCTTCACCACTCACCTTGAGGCCTACATTACAATGAAGTATTCCCAACCTTTTATAGGCTCTATTACATGCAATACCACGGACCATAATACCATGGGTACACTATACCATGTGCCCAAAACCACTATTATTTAACCAAGTCAACCTTGACTCAAACCCCTAGTCATTTTTACCTAACAATGCCACCCTTGAAAAGAGTTCTTTCTTGCATTATTTTACCCTTTTCTACGATTAAGGGACTAAATTTGCAAAAAAGGACATTTTGGAAAATGATGAGCTTTAATTTTTCTAGACTCGTTAAAAATTTGCATAGAAAGAATTATATGAGTTTCCTTTTTGTGTCTTTTAAAACTCTTTAAATATGAAAACGACATCGATTTACCCCTTCGTTGGACTCGTAAAATGTAAATAGTGTAGGACTCATCAATCATGATGAGACTGAACCACTCCTTCCTAGGGTTCATTAAAAATACTTCGAAGGACTCATCGAAAGGATGAGCTTGCAAGACCATCGTATGTTATCTTCCTCAAGCTTGTATAAAAATAAAGACCTACTTTCCAATAACAGTGGGGGAAAATGGGACAGAAACATTCATTTTTGTATATGTCGCTCTTGAACATGACACTCCATCACCTTTTGTGTCTAGGTTGCGAAATCCATTTTCCTATCAGTGGATTATACCTTGAAAGTGTTTAGACTGCCTTTTGGTCTTATTTTTTGGTCAAATATTGCCAAGTCAAAATGTAGTGTCACTGGTATGTTCAGAGGAAATCCAACCTTAGTCAAAGTTACCTTGAAAATCATAGCCTTCAATCATGTGGACCATCCATAAGTTAGTCCTAAATGACTCCAAATTCATTCTTCAAACTTGACATGAATTTTGTGTCATAGGCCCTCTTACGACGAGTCACTTCCTATTGACTTCAGCTCATTATCTAGGAAGTTGATCTAGAAACCTCCTTTAGTACCTTGGAGCTTGCACACTTCAATGGTAGGTTTCTCATTTTTAACGAAAAGTTATCATGTTTAACCTTCAATCAGATGATTCTATGAGTGTTCTACTTCAAGACATGTTTTCACACTTCATTGATTATATTGGACTACCTTTAGAGCCATTGTCATTATTAGTGGTTTCTCTCGCACCTGTTAACGGTTCACAACTTTGACAGGTAATCAAGTGGTTTCTACCATGTTCGACTTCGAGATATTCACTTGCATGGTTAGCTTCATACTATGGATCAGTAAAGATGAAGAACAAGATGTTGTATATAGTTTCATCCATCCAGGCTTCATGGATTTTTAAATATTCATGATTGTAAATATAGATCCATATTTGATGGTTGTGTCCCATGATCTCTTGCTTCCAATGCTTTTATAATGCCATGATGCATCTTATTATCATGATCATATCTAAAGATTTAGGAGCTTATGATAGGACCCCTTTTGTGAGGAATACCATCTCACCCATAGCAGAGATTTGTTATTCCCTCTTTCCTTGGCCCTTTTCTTCAGCTTTCTTCAGCTTACTTCATCTTTCTAGCGACATGAGCTTCTTTACATATAACATTGAATCTTATACTATTCTATCTTGATTGAGGACCAAACCTTTGTTTTCTTTCTGCACATGATTGAGCTCTTTAACCTTTAATACTTTTGTCTACAACTTGTATTTCTCTATCTAGCATGGAGACCACAAATTTCCGGATGAGGTAACCTTCTTGTTCACTAACATTAGTTACCTTGCTTCTCAATGATGACTACCTTCTTATCATCTTTTCTAGATCTCTCAAGTGAGATCTCATGAAGATATTCCTTCATTCTCTGATACCTTTAATCAGGTCTAAGTGATATGACCTTCTTTAATTTATTTCCCAGTGTATATCTTCTAGTATTTCATATATCTCTTTTATGTATCCTTTCTTGCTACATAGGGATGAGATAACCTTAAGAGTTCAATCCCATGAGTTCAAAGAAGACCTTTATATGTTCACTGACTTCTCTTAACTATGAGGATAATTACAATCCTCCTTCTTCCATGCAAGGACCTTTATGTGATTTCATATGAATCCTATGAGTCTTCTTGATGCATTCAAACAATGCTTGACCTTCTTAGACCTTTTGCATAGACATCAATGACTTCTCTTCCGGGGATTGTATCTATCCTCCTTTCTTATGCAAGGAATTTCGATGACCCAACTAATTCATAGATTTCCTTGTAGACATGAAGTCACTTAACTTAAATTGTTTATAAAAAGAGAGATACTTACTGGGCACATGAAGATAAAATATTCACCTTGATGTTTTCTTGAATGATCTCCTTCAATGAGATTCTTTCTTGAGCTTCCTATCACAATTGAGTTCCAAGACTTCCTTTGAGACTTTCTCGCACTATTCAATGCCAAGCACTACTGATTTTATAAGATGTTGAGATATGATATCAAGATTAAGAACTTTGGGAGCATTGTTATGATATCTGTTTGATATGTGGCACTATGTTCTTCTTTTGAAGTGATATCGCAGTATGATGTTGTTGTGTTGACACATCCTTGCGAAATTTCATGGTATATAATTTATAAAGGTTTGCCTTCGAACTGTGGGTGGCACTAAGATACTGATACCTTCCATTGATTGTGGTTCCTGTGGATGACTATACATCATTTTTAACACCGAGATGCATCATGGAATTACTGAGACTATATTGTGGCGATCCTTCTTCTAATTGAGACTTGTGTACTTCTTGATTATATAAAAAAAGCCTCTTTTTGTTGTATGTTGTTGTTGTATACTAATTCATCAGTCTTTGATGTAGGTCTTCAACTTGCTATGATGCCCTTGAAGACTGATCCTTGTATGTCTCTTTGCTACCCATCATTATAATTATGTATTTAGACTGCTGAGACAAGGTTAGTTATGAGATCCTTTATATAACGAGACTAACTCCAGAATTCCTTAATTACTGGACTGAGGTAATACTTCACCAATCCATGTAGATGAAATCAAGACTCAGGATAGCCTTCAAACTGAATAAGTGTCGCTTAAATGCTAATGAGGAGTTGATCTTCTTTATGCCTTGTACTAACCATAGCTCTGATACCATGTTGAAGAATCTTGGGTAATTAATAGTTTAATGATTCTTCTCCTCGTTATTGAAAATAGCTTGTATTGTATTCTTCAACTTAAATTTAGTTAAGTTAGTGTATTCTTCTTTTGAAACAATGATCAAAGAAGAAGATCAACAATAGAACATGTACACACGATGTTGGCTCCAAGCTAGGGAAAAACCTATCCTCTTGAGAGTAAAACACTTGAATCTCTTCTTATAGATATTTAGATGTTGAATACCAGAACTCTTAACAAGATAGATGCAAAGTTACCTCCAATATATTTGTCACTATATTCTGCACTGCTTGATTCAATGTCACCATTGTTCTTCTTATCCTTATGCCTTTCACTATCTTGTCATTATCTTCGATGCTTTTTATTCATATTGTCACAATCCTTCGCTGATTACACCAGGGATAATATTTTCCACTACTTCGTTACTTATGTATACCAATGCAAAGTTTTTTAGATTATATATATTATAGAGAGCATTTGGATGATGGATGTCGTGACTAATGAATCTTCATATGACTGAGATCTTACAGGATTTCAGCAAGTCTATCCACCTTTATGTATAGATATATTGAGACCCTGAGATATGTACTGAGACTTCTTTAAGAGAGGTGTCGAGACTTCTAAAATCGATACCGAGGCTTTAAGATAACATTCGAATCCCACTAAGACTTTTGAGAGCTTCTTCGAGACTTACTGAGACTTCTGAGATATATACCGAGGTTCTGAGATATTCTTCAGGACTTCTGAGATAGATACTGAGTCACTTTCCTTTGTGATATGTTTTCGTCCTTCAAATATATATGCCGAGACATTTCTCTTGTATTGTTTATTCGATTGTTATCCGAAGACTTTTATTTCATTGACTCTACATTACCCATGTATATATATGGAGCAATGATAATACCTTTAAGCTGACAAGAGAGTTTTCCAAAACTGAGGCGATATATCAAGGAGACATGCTGTGATTTGTAGAGTGAATTTGCACGAAGACAGTGACCTTTATCTTGGAGCGTTTTCCATTGATCTTTGAATTTATGAGTTTCATAATATCTATGATGAAACATAAAAATCCTAAAGACATCAAGAATAATTATTTGACCTATGGTAAACAAATCTTGCTCATGAAACCCATGATGCAAAGAATAACAATTTTTTCTTCATAAAATTATCATTACAAGTCATATTGAAAATCGATCCTAGTTACCTTTCCTTCAACAAATCTCAGTAATCCCTAATATGCAAACTATAAAATGTTTATTGATGTATTTGTAATATTATTCAAATTTATAATGCTTTTATATATACTCTCTATATAATGTTGGTGATTTTGAATGTAAAATAATTTTTTATTGTAAAATTTGGGCAAATCATTTTTATAAAAAATGGAAATTGGCATTTTTTTTTAATTATGGAAAATTAACCCACGTTCAAATATTAGCCCCTAAAATTTTCCATGCTTACTTGAGCCTCATCCCTTGGTTCATGGATCAAACTCTCTTTACTTGGGGAAAAAGGGACTTTTGGAATGTAAACTTATGCTATCAAATTGAGCATTGGAATCTTGTCACTTAAGGGAGTATTGGATATTATTAGAAGGAGGTTTGCAACATCAAGGCTAACGTTGTATTGCTCCTTTTCATTATAAAGCAAAAGATTGTTTCTTTCTCACTATATTGTTCAATGCACTTAATTTATTGTGTGTTTACTTCCATTATTCCATTGATAATGATATTAGGTACTAGTCTCCTTGATCACTTGTATGGATTTTATTGACTCATTTATATATCATATGCCTTTAATACATTGTTGATATTGTGCTTGCAGGTCTAGATTCTAAGCATTAAGGAGCTAGATCAAACCATATCAAGGATCTTCATTAGACATTTCATTTGAAAGGTATGTATTTCATATTCTAGTACTCTTTCTTATGATTTAATAGGAATGAACATAGAGAAATATTTACTAGTTGATTTGTTAGTTAATAGATTCAATCATTAAATCTATGGGGATCTTGCCTTGTCCGCAAGATGATATTTTGTCTTCCTAACATCATGAGTGGTAGTAGAAGGTGACTTATACAACTTTCCTTTCAGTAGCCTTATATCAACCCATCTAGATTTTGTTCAAAAATCAAAAGTAAACATCAAATCAAAGTTACCTTTTGTGATGGCCTTTCATCATGACATTTGCATGCTCACAACATCAACACCTTGCATATTCATAAACACATCTCCAATTTTTTTAATGCCAAGGGTCTCTAGAATTCATTAGATTCATACCTTTTCCATGGAGATTTCCTAGCCAATTATTTTAGTCATCTGATGTTTGAGAGCTTTATCTTATCTTTTCTTACGTTATTATAGTTGCATCTTCCATGATCTCTTCTTTATTTATTCACATATTTCTTCTCAAGAATTTCCATCCATAGTCCTTTCATTTTTTCAACCACCTCATATTCCATATGAGGACATATGATGTTGATTTCATCTTGTCAATATGTGAACCATGCCTTCATGCATCTTTCCAAAGGAAGATATTCCTTTTCACAAAATCCTAGTTTCCATATCATATTACATGACTGTGATATTTTTCCTCAAGATTGATGATTATAAATGAGAGACGGATCCACCAAGGCTACTCAATCTTTGGTAGATCGTACAACATGTACATGATTGTTATAATCTTCTTCAAGAAAAGCATACAGTGTGTATATTAGGTTGCATATGTGTTGCATAATAAATGGAGAAGAGTGTGTTCCATTGATTTGGCTGAACATTGATTGTAAATGCTAGTGTGTTAATCTTGGAAATGATAATGAGATCTTGACCATTTATTGCGAGGAGGATCGATGGTTGAAAAGGGATTGGAACTAAATGAAAAGTCACCAAATTGAGCGTTCTAAATGGAGCAGATTTCAAATTGAAAATTCTACATGAAGACTATTTGGTTTTTCACTTAGGACCATGTATGTATGTAGATTTAGGGTAGACTTGTCTTGAATATCCAAATAATTTGAATGTTAGCATGGTAGTGTTGTAAGTTTTTTGGTTGTTTGAAGTCTTGGAGAAAAAGTGTTATACAACCAGCATACAAAACAAAAGAAAAGATAGATCAATGCCTTAAAAATTAGCCTCTTCGAGCAGACAACCTCCTTTACAAATGATAACACCTGCTTGGTATATATAGGAGTCTAAGGGGTCACAATATAATCAAAACCTTTATAAAAATAATAATGTAAGGGCACAACAGTAACAATAATGGGATTTTATGGAGCACAACAATAAAATATGAGGTCTACATGGCAACTACAATAACAGTAGGGGCCTAACCTAATAATAAAAATAATGGGGCTACACTTGTAATATAGGGATCTAATATACCCCTCTCCTTCAAAAAATATGGTGTCCGCAATGCTTGAATAGTTCTAGATGCTTCTGTATAAAATTTTCATCCTCCCATGTGGAATCGTCAGTGGAAAAGTTCTTTCGCTTAATGAGATGCTCTGAAATTGATCGATTATGTAGCTGTTAGGTTCTTGTTTTTGTGAGGCTTTATGCTCCAATATGATTTTTCCTTCTTCTTCAAGTTTTGGAAACACTGTTTGAAATGGTAGCTTGTCACTAATAACCTTTTTTAAGCATTAAACATGGAAAATTGGTTGTACTTAGGAAGATGCAGGCAACTCCAATTTGTATGCCATAGTACCAATCTTTTGCAACATTTTCTAAGGACCATAATACTTGGGTGATAATTTATTATCCTTCTTAGCTTGCTTGAGATACATTTGTTTGTATGTTTGTAGCCTTAAAAATGTCTAGTCACCTACATCAAATTTTTTTTCATTGCAAAGCTAATATGCTTGTTGTTTCATTTGATTTTGCATGAGAGTGACGTTATCCTTTAAGAGTTTGAGAACTTGTTGTTGATTCTTGATGTAATCTTCCACTACTTGAACCTTAGAATTTTCTTTTAAAGATGATGTGATGGATGGTGAATGATATCCATAGAGTGCCATAAATGAAGTCATTTTTGTTGCAGTATGGAAAGAAAATTTATAGCACGATTAACCCATTGTGTTTGTTTATTAGTTGTAAAACAAAAACAAATATGCTTTCCACTTTTATAAATTTGAAAATTATTACTTTAAATATTATAATTTATTTGTTATAAAATAAAATTAATTACATTTTAAAATTTAATATTTTATTAAAGTAAATTTTATAAATTAAATTATTATCACTGTAATATAGATAAATTTGAGGACATTTTAGTGATAAATGGAACTAAACCATCATTATGGGAGGATTTTTTTTAAAATTTATTAAAACTCATTTCAACATGTGGTTGTAAAGTTTCAAATTTTTAAATTGGAAATGCTTTTCTAAATTAAAGGAAAAATTTATTTAAAATTAAATTTCTAATTTTTAATTTTAAAAAGTTGAAAATAATGTAAAATTTTATTTTAATAAGTTCAAAGTATATAGAAATTTGAATGACAAATTAGATCAATTTTTTAAATTAATTTATAATTCACAAAAAAGCATACAAAAACAAAAATTAATTTATAATTCAAAAAAAATATATAGAAAAACAAAAGTTAAAGGATGATCTATTTAATATTAATATTAATATTGGGAGGTTATGTGGTCAAATCTTTTTGATGCCTTTGGAGTTAGGCGTTGCTAATTTGGCTTGTCAAATCTCTTGGATGCCCTTGGGATTAGGCCTTGTTAATTTGGCTTGTCAAATCTCCTTGACACCCTTGAGATTAGGCCTTGCTAATTTAACCTATAGGTAAATCTATACATAATTTTGAATCATATTTTTTAAAAGAATATATAACATTAGCAAAGAATTAAATTTAATGTGAAAACAAATCAACTTTTAATATAAATTTAAATTAATAAAAAAATATAATTAAATATTAAATTGAAAATAAACTATCTAATATAAATACATAAATAAATATAACATGATATAAGTTTTTTAATTTTCAAATAATACCAAATTTATAATTGAATTTATTAAATAAATATAACTACATTTATAAACAAATTCCCATATATAAACAAATTTAAATTTAAAATGTTATAAAAATACATTTAAAAATCCTACGGTTCACTTAAGTAGGTAGTGCATACTCCGGTTTGTGGAAGAGGTCATGGCCTCGTTCTGAATTTGCTCATTGTTCCAGTCAAGTTCAAATAGGAATTGGGTTTGATGTTGCTGTTAAATATTTTATTTGTTGTGGGTTGTGTAGATTCGGGGAAGAAATACGAAGTTCTCCCCTATAATATTGGGATGTATTCGACTCCCATAATTTAATTATGTTTTTGTTATTTTGGAATTTTATAAATCTAAATGTAACTGTTATCTTCGATTCCCTCTCAACACATTGTATATTTTGTTTATGGTTAATCTGTCTTTGAGAGAGTTTTTCATCGCTTTAATACTTACTTTCCCAATTCCCTATCTATTGTTGTAATTGTTCATTGCTCTGCCTTGTAGTGATATAATTACACATATTTTTTTGCGCTTCAAATGTAGTATGGCACGGTTGTGGTGTGAGCGGTTTTAATTTTCTTTTCTTTTTCTTTTCTTTTCGTTTTATCTTAAATATTTTTAGTTTAACATTGACTTCGTAGTTCTGGTGAACGCAAGGAGTCTTATTCTAATTTTCTTAGAAAATGTTGTTATTATTTGTGCCTTCAACATTTTTGTGAAAATTCTTCTTTTGGTGAGCACTGAGCCATTTTCGATTTTTTTTGTAGCTTTGGTTGTCTCTGCAATATAAAAGTTGGGTGTTTTAGGCTTCGGTGCCAATGTAATTAGTTTCATCATAACATGCAGTTATTTTTCTTTTTTAATTACAGTAAGCCTGTATGTCTAGCTATGCATGCTCAATAGATCTAGTAATCAACCATGTAACTAGTGAATGTAACTAGTGAATGTAACTAGTGAATGACTTCCGTGTGAATAGTGCTTTGTACAACCAAATCGAATAGTGCTTTGTACTTTCTGCTTTTTTCCAGATTATCTACAGTTCTAGATTGATACTTTTACTTTTACCATTACAGAAATAAGAAATATGTAATTTAGAGTGTACAACTACATACTACAAACGTAGTGAAATGTTTTGTACTCCAAATCTAACCCATCCACTCACGAATGGAATAAATTTTTACCCTTAAAGATGTTAATGTGTAAGTGTCAAATCGACCACTATCACATTATATGGTTAAGGAATTTCATTTTCCCAGTGTATTAAATTTCCTCAAGATATCCTCTAATTATTACTAATTATATTTTTCTTGTAATATATAGATATAAACCAAACAGTAAAATTGACATGAGGTGTTTCCTCAACACCACCTTTGATCCTTGTGATATATATTTTTTTTCTCAAAATCAATACCCATAAACCTGTATAGAACAGTCTTCATGGACAAACCATTTAAATCTCCCTTACACTACTACAAATCGTAAATGTAAATTTCCCATAGCTCAACAAACAACAAAATGTTCTTGTTGTAAACAATCTAATATTAAATATATCTCCGTAGCTCAACAAAACAACACAATAATTTTTATGCACGATAATAAAAATAAATAAACCTTTTAAAATCAGTAACACAACATAAAAGATTTACGGCAAGATAATAAGTTATCAACTAGAATCTCTAACCGTAAATCAACTGGATCTTCTTGGGATGAACAACTTTCCACCCAACCTTGAAACTTCACCACTCGTTCCAGTGAGCTGAGATCTTAATACCCTTTGTATCAACAACCCATTGTGATTCCAAACAAGGTATTTCTATGCCTTTACTTTCCTAACATGCTTTCCTCAGTGGTGTCCTGATTTCTAGGGTCTGCCAACCCTAATACCCTTTGTATCAACAACCCATTGTGATTCCAAACAAGGTATTTCTATGCCTTTACTTTCCTAACATGCTTTCCTCAGTGGTGTCCTTATTTCTAGGGTCTGCCAACCCTAATAGCCTGGGCTTTTTCCTAGTTTCCTAAAAATTATCTTCCATTTTTCTTTAAATCACACATTTTTCTTGAGCAGTGTTTTATTCATCCTTGCTCAATGTTCTTTCCACATGGAGTGATTTAATACTTTTTTTCTCCCAATCATATTAAATCACATTATAGGAGTAATTAAGGGAAGTTTATCTTAATCTTATCCGTCCACATTAGTTTCCAGATTCAGGTAAGGATCTCATTAAGAAATTTGGGTAAAGATCTCACTAACTCAAATGCTCTTTCCCAAGGTGTATTTTTATTATTAAAATGTATTTACTACATCGCCATATTTTTTTTCAAATTAAGTTCACTATGGATATCTAGCCGTCACAACTGAAAATAATCCATTTTAAAAATAATAATAATTACATGAACATAGAGGGGTATTATATCAGCATTTGGCATTTTCTCTGCCAACTCGATGAGCCTTTCTGTCGCCATAGCACTACTACTTTCTCTGTATACTCCCCTCCATCACTAATCCATCGTTTGCTACCACCACTACTCTGCCTCATGAGGACTCCATGACTGGAAGTTCATTGAATTTGGTTATATGACTTTTGTTGTGGAGGGTATGAAATGTGTTGCAACTAGTTTCAAGAGCCTCCAGTGGTAATGAATAATATGTGGATGCTTTTCATCACTTTACTTAATACTATCTTTATTTTGTACCACTTTTGTTAACACTTAATCATGGGGTTGGGTGAACAGTTGTAAATAGTGTAAATAACAAATAATGGAAAAGGAAGAGTCATTGGGAGATGAAATCCAAGAGTCATTTCCTGATGTATATAACTATGAGCAATTTAAATGAATAAAAAGAATTCATTTGAAAAGTTACCTCTTGGCCTGACACGGTATCAGAGCCAACCTCTATTTTTAGTTTTCTGCTCTTGTAACTCCCTTATGCCATTATTCTGGAAGCTTTAGAATCTGTCATTTCTGTCAATTTCTTTGTGTGTTATCATTTTCTGAGTTCTATCCTATCTGAATTGGCTGTTAAAATCATAACTTATGTGTTGAATAAGTTCTGTAATGTTGGTCGTAATGTTGGTTAAATCGTGTTGAGTGTGAAGGCCATGGTGCGAACTATATGTTAACGATCTAGCGCTATCTATGCATTAAGACTGCATTGGAAGACTGACAATTGTGTTCAAATACTGCGATGATCATGTTCTTGCATCCTGCCAAGACGAACCATGGTGTTGAGAGCTACGCAACAGAACCGTGGTGTCAAGAATGGGATCCACAGTACATTGCATTGATGAGCAGAGTCCTAGTGTGCATCACGTGAGGTATCATAGTACATTGCATTGTTTCTTTTAATGCTGCCATTACTGTATAACAACACTACCCATCCCGGTAGGACATCCTGCAAACATTGTTCATTTTAATATATTGGTCTGTGTGTTTTGTTTAACAATGCCACTATTCTTCCCACGCCCCCTCATTCATATAAGTCTAGTGCTACAAAACCACCCTCCATGGCTCTCCGTTGCCTCACCCTCCAGTCGAACATTCCACTACAAAGTCGGCCCCAAAATATTTGTGTTGTCCGACATCCAACATATATTTATGTTGTCTGATTTCTAGCATATATTAATGTTGTACCTACATGCACAGTCTCCTCGCGGTATACCATTACATGACTTGTCGAATGTTGGTTGGTTTTGGCATTGCATCTCCCGCCATTTCCGTCCACTACCTTGTCGTTATGTACTGTGTCCGCCATAATACAACCGGTGGTAATACAATTCTAGTTGGGTCCAGCCCCGCAGTTGGCTCCCTTCTCCATATTAAGCCACCTCTGTGCTGAAACCACCTATGTGCACAATATTAAACCATAACGCTGTCATAACATACCATTCCACTCCCTTCTTAATACATGAATTTTTTAATATATAACGTTGACCTCGATTGTGGCATCGCCCTCCGATGTGTCAGTCCCGAACCCACGTCCTCCAAACACGCTGCTATGTAACTCTGCCTTCACATGTAATGCATCCCCCTATAAAACCCCTCCACCATATAATAGCCTCCCCATATAATACCTCTACTCCTTATATATCAAATTGTAATTTTTTACAGCAGAACTGCATTTTATACGAAGTGCAAATTTTATACATTGGCAACAAAAGTATTTTTTATAGTACAAAGATTTTAAAATGCATTCATTGATATCTATTGTGGGAGTGGTTATCACTGGCAAGGAGAACTATCCTGAATGGTCACGGAAGATCAAATAAACTCTCATTTTTAATGAGCTGTGGAAAGGAGTGTGTGTTGGAGAAAGAGAGAAAGAACCGGAAAAACTCTCATTTTTAATGAGCTGTGGAAAGGAGTGTGTGTTGGAGAAAGAGAGAAAGAACCGGAAATGCCTATCTCAGACAAGGAATTTTCCATTTGGAAAAAAAAGAACAAAAAAAATTATGCCTTCATTGCAGCATCGGTAAATGAATAGGTGAGTCACTATATTTCACCATTTTCAAATGTTTTCGAAGCCTTACAAAAATTGAAGAAACTCTATGACTCACAGTTTGCACTTGAAGTTGTTAAACTCATGATTAAATTGTTCAGCCTTGAATTACAAAATGATGATCCTCTTGCTCTTTCATCAGAAGTAAAATCTATTATGTATTATATCAAAGTCACTAATGTTGAACTGGACATTCCTCTGATAGATTTTGTCAAGGCATTTTATCCCACTTACTCAAATTATCTTGAGACATGCAAGAAAATTGAAATCTCAAAGAAATTACCGTTGACTCCCTTGTGAATAGATTTGCTGAGAGAGAGAAAGCTTTTGGGAAGAAGACAACTCCTCAGTTTTCTGAAGAGGCTGTGTGTCTTGCACATAGAGAGAAGAATCTTGCTCAAGATTCTTCCAGAGGAAGAGGAAGAGGAAGAAAAAATTTCAGAGGCGGGCGGGGGGGCAGGCACTCTCAAGGAGAAAAGCTAGATTTACATTGCATACATTGCAATAGAGATGGATCACATGATGCATCCACATACAAGTTGCCTTGGGAAAGAATTGAGCAGGAAAGAAATCAACCTAAAGGTAAAACTAATAACAAAGAGAAAGGTAAAGCACCTAAATTTGCTCACTATGTTGTGGCACATTGTAATATTGGAGTAAATGAATACTTATTTAACGCTTCACTTGCTTCTTAGGAGAAACAATGCCAAGACACATTACCATAAGAATCCCACAAAAATAGTTGCAAACCCTAGTTTATTTCCTTTGCCAAACTACTGTAGTGATGTACAATGAAGCTCAAAGCATCCACAAGATTCGAACCTTTAAAAATGACTAAGAGAGAACATAATATAGGCATCAAACAACTCATGCTGACCTTTAGGGGTCGAATCCATGAGAAAAGGGGCAATTCCAACCATATCTAAACTAAGAATAAGAATATAGGCAGTGGAACAGCTTGCCTCTAAAACTAAGGAAATTCATACATTCAGTGTTAAACCACTTTTCATTGATGTATCTACCCATTCAAGTCATTTTTTATCAAATTTACATCACATTACATCATTTACCATCACACATTTACCAAGGAGGAGAAAAATTCAACTGGTAGTCAAACAAGGAAAAATTTCGGAGTTTTGGGCAAAATTGGCAAAATCAGCTATATGCGTAGCGCCATCTCCTGTATGCGTAGCACTGCTTCTAGCTAGTTTTTGAAGGTCTTATACTCCACCAAATTAGACCCAAGATAGCTTGTTGGAAAGCTTTGTCTGTCTAGTTTCTGAAACATCTTAAATTTCCTAATTTGGAGGTCATTTCCCCTTAAAAAATGAATTCTCCCAATACTGCTTCCTATGGGTGCAAAAAGTGGCAGAGAGGGCAAGTTTTGAGTGTTTTTTGCCATTTAGATGACCTAGTTTTGCTCCAAATGAGATGAAACTTTCAGGGATTAATGTCCTCTTGATGTTGAATCCAGATCTATAAGCCATTTCTCCTAAGGATGCACCAATCAAGTGCACAACGCCAATGGCGCTGCGCATATACCACAATTTCCTGTGTTGCATAATTCAAAAATTTGAAATTGACAAAATTGTTTCAAAATTTGCCCAGTTTTGGCTCAAAGCTGCTTCATGGGTTACTTTGTTGGGCTAGAGTAACATCAGCCAAAATGTTGAGCTTATCATCCTTCTTTTTGCCTTTTAAGGCCCTCCTTAATCTTGCCTTAAGGTGCTTGATCCTCCTGTTGCATATCCTATTCTGGGTCAAATAATGGTGGGCCATATGCCTTAGCATCTTATTGTCTCTATTTGCTTTCTTTAGAAGCCCCTCAAGGTGAATGTTAACTCTTTCAAGCCATATTTTTCTATCATGCTCTACTTCTTTTTCAATAGGAGTTAAGGGAACTGGGTGCTCTTTATTTCTTTGCCTTTCAATCTTTAGCATCTCTAACTCCATTTGGCTTTGTTTACCCTCTAACTGCTTATTCTCCTGCTCTAGGTAATTGATAATATATCTTCCTCTAGCTATCTTGTCCTCTAGCATGTTAATGTAAGCCTCTTGTTCTTTCAAAAGCATTCTTTGATCAAAAGAAGGGCTATCTAGGTCTGTTACCTGAGTATGATGAGGTGGCACATCAGAATCATGCTCCTCAAGCTGAAAATCCCTCTCAACATCATCACCAAGCTTTTCTCCTGGGACCTCTCCTTTCCCTTTTTCTACCTACTACAAATTCCTTTCGCTAGAGCTGTCACTTAGGGTGTCCTCCTCAAAATCAGGGTCAATGTCTCTTTCCATGCTTATCTCTATAGGATGATGTGGTGATGATATGGTGAATGGTGGATAATAGATGGGGGAAAAGATGAGTATGAAGAGATTTGTGAAAGGAACAATAGTGACGAGGTGAGGTAGGGGAGTGAGAGGGATGGATAGAGGACCTAGGGTTTTGATGTATGAGCTTAGGGTTTCATAAATGGATTAGTTTCTTAGGGAAAATAGGGAAAGGGAAAATAGGTTAGGGAAAATGGGATCAAGGGGTAGATTTAGGGTAAATGAAGTTGGGAAAAGGGACAAGGGATTATGGTTTGCAATGGTATGAACTAATGTATATAAGCAAACTAGGGTTTGACTTTTAGATGACAAAAATCATGAACCATACATGAAAACCCTATTTAAGCTCAAGATATGTTGATACTTACTTGTTGGGAGGTGAATGCAGTAAAAGAAGTGATGGAGGATGAATTTGGGTGATTTACAAGCTTGGCTGCTCAATACACAGTGCAGTCCACCCAATGCATGGTGCCTTCCCAATGCACAATGTTAGTGCAATTTTTTGAAGGAGAAATGTCTCTGATGTGCAGCGCCTGCCCAATGCACAGCGCTAGCCTCCCAATGCGCAGCGCCTTTTTGCAGACAACTTTTGGAGGCCTTCCCAGTGTCCAAATTGGGCATGTGATAGCTCGTTAGAAATCTTGTCAAGTATAATTTCCATAACATCTTGAATTTTTCAATTTGGAGTTCATTTGTCCTATCAAAGGTCAAATCTCCCAAGACTTGTCAAAATGTGCAAGATGAGGCTGCCTAAATGCAGAGTGCTGTTGAAATCAAATTTTGAAGGTTTTTCTCAACTCCAAATTAAGCTCATGATAGCTCTTTGGAAATCTCTCTTTCTCTAGTTATCAGTTGACTCATCAAGCAAGTCATTTGGTCATCCCAGCTAGGTTAAATCTTTATTTTCCCAAGGTCACTCCAGAAGTGCATCAATCCTCCTGAGGCCAATGATGTTTTCGTCATTTCTCCCAAACCATGAAACCTGTGTAAAGATTGAAAGAGGTTTTTCTTCTTGGGTCAAGGATGGACAAAACCTCTCTCACTTTTGTCAAATTCACCTTTTCTTGCTCAGAAACACAATTTGAAGAAAAACCATCCCTCATGTGTGATGAATGGCTTGTTCCTTGGAATGACCTCTCGAAAAATGGTGGAGACCTGATGTTTTATGATATGAGATGGCCTCATTCCTTCTAATATCTCTCATGCCACCTCTTCTCATATATCTCTGATCCCATGGCCAACCCTAGCTTAGTGGGAGAGGAAATTTGGGTTTTTTCTCTTTTGCTTTTGCAGGCGAATTGGTGCTCAAGATAAATTGATTTTTGCAGTGGTAGGTGCTTGGAAATATCACCGGGTGACCAGGAGCAGCATGGAACCATTTATTACATATGAGAATGATAAAATTACATCAAATTTAACTATGTAATCCAAATGCTCTGTTTTCACCTCAAAACTAGTTTTGAGGTGAGCCCTTCATTAAGCTTACAAATTAACACATTTTGACTTTTTTGACTGTTATCAACCTCCTCATGTCTTTGCTGACCATTATTAGCAATAATCACTGAAATTTGACCATGGAGAAAACCCTAGACCTAATGAGACTGAAACCCTAAAACCTAAGACCTATTTAAACATGAACCATTGACCTAAAAAGTATGAACAGAGGTTAGCAGATATATGTCATGAGGGAAAAAATTGAATTGAATCCTACCATCAGTTGATCCATGACCTAATTGAATGCAACTCATCAGAATGGGACACCTAGTATGAAATGGAAAAGATTAATTTTGATCACTGATGGTAGTGTGAAGACACTGACACTAACATACTCAAGGCATTGAAGTATGGGAATTAGTAATTACTGATAACATGATGAATGGATTACATAATACAAGAGCAGTTAAAACAATCTTGAATGGGCTACCTGATTCTATAAAGAACAATTTAGGAAAATGTTCGTTAGCGAAGGGTATATGGGACAAACTTCATGACCTTCACTCAAAAGGAGCATTGACCATGATCACTAATCAAGAAGATGATGGAAACCAAGAAGGAAATCCAGAACCAATCATAGAAGCTGAGAATGAGAATGATGACATCAAGGCTAAAGAAGACCTAGAAGATGAAGAGAATGAAAAATATTTTGAAGAAGATCTCCTCACTAAACTTATGGCTGCCATGGAAGAGATTATCAAATTGAAAAATGAAAATGAGGAACTTATTAAGAAAGCACTAGCTGGTGACTAGGCCCAAAAAGGAAGAAAGTTGACCTTGTCGAGCTTCAAGTACAAGTAAGGGATGAAGAGCTTGCTAAGCTTAAGAAGGAATTTCATCAAATCAAAAGAAAGCATCATGAAGAAGTCATATCCATGACAAATCAATTGGATAAAGCATAGAAATGGGAAGATAACTTGTCAAGCCACCTTGAACAGAGGCACCAAAGCTTGAACAAACTTGAAGCAGGGATTGGTCAATACAAGGAAGATGTCTCCTCCCTTAGATCACAACTAGAAGAAGCAAGGAAACAAGCACAAGGAGCTGAGAAGACAATGGAAGCATGGAAATCATAGAAGGACAGGTTGATGAAGAAGAAAAGGAGAGAAACACCATGATATGTCAACTAAAAGAAAAGGATGGAGAGATCTTCAAATCAAAATCTAACATCAACCTTCTCAAGGCTGAAACATGTAAATCTATAAGGATCAAGGAAGAAATGGATAGCAGTCTAGCAAAGGAAAATTAAGAAAACTTCAAAATGAAGTAAAATATCATCTCGCTTAAAATAGAAGCAAATGAAGCAACACGTATCAAGGAAGAATTTGAGACACAACTTGGTAAGAATAATAATGATTGCGAAAGATTGGAAGAAGACATTGTCTCCCTTAGGAAAAAGGTTGAAGGAATGGACAAGATCTTGAAGAGCCCTCAAGCCTTGGATGACATGCTCAACCATGAAAGATCTCCATTTGATAAATCAGGTCTTGGCTATGAAGGCGAATCCTCAAGCAAGAATGATAACACTTCAAACAATAGAGATGTGAGGAAGTCAGAAAGAAATGTTGATGCTCCTAGTTTCAGCAATGGTAAGGATAAGAGTCAAGGCAATAATGAAGGAAGTCTTGTTGCAAGAAGAAATGTAGATGATGTCAAGGATGCAAGAAGAAATGGTTATCATCAAAGGATCTCAAGGCAGAAAGACTTCAGAAGTACATCAAGGAAATCTCCATTTCCTAGGTACCAAAGTTTATTTCTTGGTTACTGTTATGCTTGTACAAAATTTGGACACATGGCAAAAGATTGTATGACATATCATAAAGATAGATATTATGGTCCCCAAAAATCTTCGAGGAATAATTTTGCAGGAAGAAATCATAAGTTCTTATTCATGAACAACATAGAATGCTTCAAGTGTCATAACATTGGTCATATGGCACATGATTGTAACTTGACTTGGAATCCTACACAACTAGAACCATGCCAAAGAAGAATGTCACACAAATATGGAGAAGAAAGAAATTACAATCCAAAAATCTCTTGAACTATCCAGCCAAAAACACATGTTGTTGACTTGATAAAGATATCCTTGATATTTCGAGTGTTTGATGATGTGATTATGCCAAAAGGAGACCATGCATACAGTTAGGGGGAGCTTGTGATTCTTGATCATTATTGTAGAAGCTATCCATAAAAGGGTCCATATGAAATCCTTGATGAGCTATACTAACAATCATTCTTTGATAGATCATTTCTGAGAAACACTCCATTGAAGAACATGATCTCTTATCTATCCAAAGGCTGTCCACATTGAACAATGGGTGCAAACCAAGGAATGGGGGAATGCTGAGGTCAAATGCATTGTCTTCCACAGCCTTGGTAATGGTGTAAGGACCATATCAGAGTGGTCTTAGTTTCTGATAGGCTCCTGTAAGGCGTTCCTTTTGCAAATGCAACCAGACTTTGTCACCCAACTGAAACTTGTGTGGCACCCGATGTTGATCATGTCACTGCTTGTACTTGGAATTTGATTTCTCTCGAATATTGTGGACCTGCTGGTGGATATGTTGGATGTGCTCAATAAAGTTGTTTTCCTTATCTGTTTCATACTGGACATGCATTTGGCTGAGTAGATGGAAATGGCATGGCCACATTAATGGGACATAATGGCTGGAATCCCAAGCATACCTGAAAAGGGTTGTGGCCAATCAAGTTGTGGAGAGACCAGTTATAGCTATGATGAAAATAGGGGAGGCTCTCATCCCATTTGCATGGATGCTTTGAGTTGTACATGCACAGAATGTGTATGATCATCATGTTGACAACCTCTGACTGGGCATCAGTTTAGGGATGAAAGGATGTGGACTTAGTGAGTTTAGTGTCTAGCATCGACCAGAGATTGGACCAAAATGTACTGAGGAATCTGTTATCTTGATCTGAGATGATAAACTATGGGATCCCAAAGTGTACCCATACTCGTTCAGAGAAGAGTTTAGTAGTGGCTTCTGTTGTGATATTCTTCTTGCAGGCCGCCATAATGGCCATCTTTGAGAACCTGTCGATGACCACAAAAACACAATCATTTCCATTCTTAGTAGAAGGAAGGCCCAACATGTAATCCATGGAGATGGATTCCCAAGGTCGACTATGGGTAGGCAATGGAGTATAGAGGCCTTGCTTCTTGATGGTCTATTTGGAAATGGTGCAGACAGTGTAGGATTTGATGTACTTCCCACACCCTGTCAAAGATTTGGCCAATAGAAATACTTCTACAGTACTGCCACCATTTCCTCAACCTCGAAATTCCCAATAGCTTGAATGTAGTATGCTTCCCAAATCATCTTGGCATGCTCGGTTGAAGAACCACAAAGGTGACCTAGGTGGCATAATAGGGCATCTTGGAGGTGAAAATCTAGAACATGCTGACCCTCCAAGAGTGTCTGGTATGTGTGGCCGAATTCTAGGCCACTTTTGTAGAGAAGTGGTCAATCAAAAGTCTCGTGCCCACAAGAGTTGAGCTCGGGGGTTAACGCCATGATCGATGGTTGACTGAGGGAATCCACAACATTATTGGTGCTACCCTTCTTATACTTGATATTCAAATGGAACTGTCATAGGTATGTGGACCACTTCTGATGGTGATCACTCTGCAACTTCCCTTGCGTCTGTATGAACTTCAGGGGCCGGTGGTCTGTGTGGATGACCATTTCCTTCCCCAAAATGTAATGCTTCCATTGTCGGTATACCTGCATAATGGAATATATCTCTTTGTTATAAGTGGGATACTTCCGGACAGTGTTTGAAAGTGTCTCACAGTGATATGCCATTGGATGCCCGTGTTGAGTAAGCACTGCCCCAATAACATAGTCGAGGCATTTGTCTCGATCTCAAATGGTAGTTACAAGTCTGGTAATGTGAGCATTAGTCTCGAGCAGAGGCGATGTCTCAACTTTGTGAATTCTTTCTGTTGAGATTCAAACCAAAATAATTTTGCTTTCGCTCCTCCCTTGGTGACTTGACTCAAAGGCCAAGTGATATGAGAAAATCCCAACACGAACCTGTGGTAGAAGTTGGCCAGACCCAGAAAGCTGTGGATCTCTATCAGAGTGGTTAGAGATGGCCAATCCTAAATGACTTGGATCTTGGTTGGATCCACATGCACCCCTTGTTCATCAATAATGTATCCCAGATACTAAACTTGGGTGATGCCAAAAGTGCATTTCTCTAAAT
Source organism: Pinus tabuliformis (assembly GCA_031772625.1). Classification (NCBI taxonomy): domain Eukaryota; kingdom Viridiplantae; phylum Streptophyta; class Pinopsida; order Pinales; family Pinaceae; genus Pinus; species Pinus tabuliformis. The sequence goes on along the minus strand of CM062811.1, from coordinate 385,888,934 downwards.
TGGCACATAACTTGTGTTGCCACAATGTTTGGAGAACCTGTCAGATGTGGTGGAGGTGCTCTTCCAAACTCTGGCTGAGGATTAGGATGTCATCCAAGTATACCACTACAAATGAGTTGGTGAATGGCCGCAATATGTCATCCATTAGCCTCATGAAGGTTGCAGGAGCATTCATCAACCCGAAAGGCATGACCAACCATTCGGAAGTTCCCTCCTTGGCTTTGAAGGCCGTCTTCCACACATCGGAGGGTTTGATTGGTACCTGGTGATATCCTAACTTCAAATGGATCTTGCTGAAATATTTTGACGCCTTTAGTTTGTCTAGAAGGTCATCAATCCGTGGGATCAGGTACCTATTTCAGACAGTGATCTTGTTCAATGCCCGATAGTCAATACAAAGTGTCCAAGTCCCATCCTTCTTCTATACCACCACGATCAGGCTCCCACAAGGCAATGAAATCAGTTGGATGTGACGTTTCTGAAGTAGCCCTTGAATCTGCCTCTTGATTTCATCATTCTCTAGAACGAAGCACCGATAGATTGGTCCATTAGACAGCGGCACACCTGGGGTCAGATTGATGGAGTGCTTGACCTCAAAGTGTAGAGGAACCCCTGCGGGGGAGGTGAAGATGTCCTCGTATTCCTCCATGACCTCGTTCATTTGTAGTTGTCGTGCGGAGGGGCACTGTCTGGAGGTTGTGGCCACCGTCTTCTTCTTTCCTTGAGGGCATATCATCAGGAAAACAAATTTCCTGGTTTTGGAAATCTGTTTACTACATTGTTTTATAGTAACCAAAGAGATGGCGATAGGCGGTGATACCTCCAGTATCCTATACAGCTTGTTTCCTAAAGTCACAATAACAACACGAGGCTTTGACGCATACACGACATGTCACTTCCACAAGTATGGTTGGCCTAATAATACATCACAAACATCAAGGGGAGAAACGCCACATAATACCTCATTTATGAAGGGCTTGATGTTGTATGGAAGGTGACATTGTTGGCTCACACGAAGATCTCGTTCTTGGTGAAGCCACCTGATGGTGTACATTTGTGGATGTACTGTGGTCGGTAAGCCTAGCCGCTTCATGACCTCTGCCAAAATGAGGTTCTTTTGGCTCCCGCTGTTGACAATGAACTATAGCTGGGAGTCCTTTACTCACATCTGGGAGTGGAAGAGGCACTCCTCCTCCTTTGTATCTTCAGGTTCCTCCTTCTGGATCTTTGTGGTGGAAACGATGGCATTGGGATCCACATCGATAATCTGCTTCCCTTTGTCATTCCCCTTATCGGGTTTTAACTGAGAGTCGGAACATGCATCTGATTCTGAAGACTTTAGCTCGGCCACTAGTGACTGCTTGGCCCAACACTCACTTGTGTTGTGAGTGGAGCTCTTGTGGAACTCACACCACTTTCCCATGTCCTTCTTCAGCTTTGCGGTGTTGTTCTTTGCTTGTGGCTTTGGCGAGTTGTCCTGGGCCACCCCGCCTTGCCTTTGTCCTTTGTTAATCGGTTTGGGGGTGCCTTTCCCTTGCTTTGAATTTGCAGATCCAAAGTCTTGCTTCTTCTGTTTAAACTTCTGCTCGATCTTGAAAGCGTATTGGTTCACTATGCTGAGCGAGGAGATGTCAAGGGACTCCATCTCGTCCTAATCTACCTGTGTAGGAAGCCACAGTATTTGAGTACCAAATTCAGCTCAAAATCCTTGATACCCAACTTTGTGCGAAGGGTATGAAAAAAATTGGTAAACTCCGACACGTCTTGGTCCCTTCCTTGCTGTAGCGTGGTCCACTTTATGTATTTATCCTCATAGCTTCTGACAAGGTAGTATTGCACCTTGATGGCATTCTGGAATGAATTCCAAGTGGGTGTGGTTGAAAATAGTGAGGTCGTACTTTCATCCTTCTACTCGTAGTAGGTTTCCCACCAGTCCTTGACATTGGGGGAAACTTTGAGAAGAGCGAAAGTAATCTTTTCCCAGCCGGAAAAATCATGAACATAAAAATACCCATCTAGCAGATTTAACCATTTACCTACAATGTCTGCATCTATCTAGCACTCAAATATTGGAATGTCAAAGTTAACATGTACCTTAAAGGGTGTGGTGCCTCGAGAGTAGCTGCTGGAAGTAGATGTGTCACCCTTGGGTAGCCGTTGAAGGATCTGGGCAAAGTTGTCCATCACCGCGTTCCTTTCTCGCTCGAGGGCCTCTTCAAGCAAGATTTTGATAGGATCTCCTACCCCCTTGTCTTTCTTTTCATCCGCCATGGGAGGCCATCAGGATTTGCGAGACTGGTCTTGCAAAGGTTCGACCAGTTCAAGCCCTAACTCCTTATATCCCGGCCTCGTTGGGGACATGCAAAGAAAAACAGAGAAAGAACAAACCACTCTGATACCACTGATCAAGATTTAAACAAGAACACAATAAATTACAGAGATAACCATAAATAGAGAGATGCAACAGAAATAACACTTCGTTTCATTAATGTAAAATACTGAAATATGCTTACAAACAGAAATGGAAATAAACTAGCTCGGGTGATGGTAGCTTATCTCTGAGGAGAGATGTGGCGGCTACATGCCTCTAAACTATCTTACAATGGCTCGAAGGCCTATTTATTTCTTAGAAACAATGGAAAACCCTAAACATCTAAAAACCTAACCCTAGGAGATGAAGTGCCAAACTATGGGCCCCGTTTTGGGTAAATTGGTACATCAACTTCCTGGGGTCGTAACTTTGGCATACGATCTCTGTTTGATGTGCACAATACGTTGTTAGAAAGATCAATCCAAGGACTACAACTTTGGGAGGAGAAAAATTGGTCCATTAACCAATGTTGCTTTGATTTTTCCCAAAGACATCGTTTGGGGCCTCAAAATGGCTCCGAAAGTTCAGGACCCGAAAAACTGCTAAAAATAGTAAACCGTGCTACAATTAAGGAAACTGAAAAACTAAAAGGAACAATGGTGGGTTCCAAGTGGAAGTGGTGGGTGGTCACCAATATCCACCTAGATCATTGAATACCCTCCTAAGGGACATGTGCGCATTTCCAAAGGAATCTTTTATTTGAGTTGGGAATTCTTACAGAGGTATAAGCGATCTTTGTACCATAACGAATCATTTTTCCAACTAAATGTATCAGATGTACTGGGATCTTGCTGCAACTTTTGAATGAGTTCCCACACTTCTTCATCATTCTTTCATTCATCCCTTGCTTCATTTATCCAATCTAGCTGGATAATAGAAATGGCATAAAGCAATGCTTCCACATCCTCATCCTTTTTTGAGAGTGCATCTGCAATAACTTTTTGCTGCCTTTTTTTGTAGATGATTTCAAAGTCATAACCCAACATGTTTTTGACCCATTTTTCTTGCACTTCTAAAGATAATATTTTTTCTAAAAAGTATTTAAGACTATCGTGATCCGTTTTTACCTTGAAGTGTCTTCCTATTAGGTAAAGTCACCATTTCTTAAGTGCATGTAGTATTTCTAACATTTCCTTCTCATAAATAGCTTTGTGTAAATACTTTCCTTTGATTGGAAGACTTTCAAAAGTAATGGGTCTTTCTTCTTGCATTAAAACAACACCAATTCCATTTCCTGAGGCATAACATTCCACAATAAAGGTTTTTGTGAAGTCTGGCGTAGCTAAGATTGGTGCTTGGCACATTTCTTCTTTAAGATTCTCAAAGACCTTAGTTGCTTCTTGAGTCCAAGAAAATGTGTCTTTCTTTAGTAATGTTGTTAGAGGTGATGCGATTCTCCCATAATTCTTAACAAACTTGCGATAATACCCTGTCAACCTAAGAAATCCTCATATATTATTTATGGATGTGGGTATTTTCCATTCCTTAATGGCTTTAATTTTGTTAGGGTCTAACTTAACACCCTCATGAGATATAATATGACCCAGATATTCCACCTCCTGTACTCCAAAGAAACATTGGAGGTTTTTTCATATAATTGTTTCTCCTCCAATAGCTTGAATACCCTGTCAACATGTTGAACATGATCCTTCGAAGACTTGTCATAGAATAGTATATCATCAAAAAATACTAACACAAATTTTCTAAGGAAGGGTTTGAAAATGGAATTCATCAAACCCTTAAATGTAGAAGGTGAATTGGTAAGGCCAAAAGGCACAACAAAAAATTCGTAATGATCCTCATGAGTCCTAAATTCCGTTTTCTGAATGCATTCAATCTTCATTCTGATGTGATGATATCCTAAATGAAGGTCCAACTCGGTGAAGTAAATTGCTCCATGCAATTCATCCAATAATTCATCAATAACAGGAATGGGAAATTTATCTTTAAAAGTGAGCTTGTTGAGCTCCCTATAATCTGGACGCATCTGCCATGATCTATCCTTCTTGTGCACCAATACTACTGGAGTAAAGAAATAACATTGACTAGGTTGCATTATACCATCCTCTAGCATTTCTGCAACCATATGTTCAATTTCACTCTTTTGGGCATAGGGATATCTATAAGGCCCGATGTTTGGAGGAAAACTTCCTAGAATCACATGAATAGCATGATCATGATCACTCATAGGTGGGAGGCCTTTGGGAGTCTCAAATACCTTGTAATGATTGTCCTATACTTTTTGTAGATCTGGAGAAATAGATGATTTCGATGTGGGAATCTCTAGCGAACATAACTGTGCAATTACAATACATTGTTATTTCTTTAGAAGATTTTTCATATCATTAGAGTTGATTATATTTCCCTATTTCCCTGCGATACCCCTTAATTCAACTTCCTTTCCTTCTAAAAATAATTTCAAGGAAAGTTCTTGAAAATTAATAGCTATTGTACCGAAAGATTGTAGCCATTGCACTCCTAGTACAACATCAACACCAACCATTGGAATGGAAAGCATTGGACTATTCAAAACATATTTCCCCATGTATATCTGGATATTATGGCACTTTCCAGAGAAATGTATGGCTCCTCCATTTGCAACCATCACATGACACTCTCGTGCTGGATATAAGAAGCAATTCAATTCCTTTGCTATCTTAAAATGAATAAAATTATGGGTACTACCCGAATCAATCAACACTATCACCTTTTTCTTCTTGATATGTCCTTCTATCTTGATAGTTTGAGGAGTGGTAATTCTGACCAATGCATTACAAGATATGGTCGGATTCATTTCTTCTTTCTCTAAGGTTTTTTACTGGTGTGTATCATTTTCTTTTGATGTTTCTTGTTCCTTTTCTTCTTCTTCTTCACAATCTATGTAAAATAATTTCTTCTCAGCACACTTATGACCTTTAGTGTATTTGCTATCACAACTGTAACAAAGCCTGTTTGCTCTTTTTTATTCCAATTTTTGTGGTGTAACCCTTGTAGGTTGTGGAAGGCTAGGGGAAACAACACTTCCATCTTTATAGTTGTGATTGGTAGGCTTCCTTGTTTTCATAATTTTCTTTAAATTTTTCTTGCCAACCTAAATGCCTTCTCCAATGAATTAGGTTCCCAAAGGTGAAACTCATGTTGGATTTTCTCCTTTAAAGTCCCTATGAACACCTCAATCCTATGCTCCTCTGGAATATCTTTTACCTTTATATTCAATTTTTGGAAGTCCTCAATGTGCTCCACCATTGAACCCTTTTGTTTGAGATTTATCAATTGGCTAAAAAAGTGTTTCTTTTTGTATCCTCATAATGTGCTATCATTTCATCCGTAAAAATTTCCTAAGTGATAATTTTTTTATGAGTGCAAATCCATTGATACTATGCAAACTGATTAGGTTCTAAATATAAAGTCACAATGTGTACCGTTTGTGTGTTTTGCACATTGTGGAGATCGAAATATTGCTCCATATGTAGTATCCATGTTAAAATATCCTTGCCATCAAACTTCCCCATATCAATCTTTGGAACATGGTGGGTATTCAATCCAACATTATAGTCTATGAAATCATGACTAAAATTTCTTTTGTTCTCATCATGAGTTTCCTCTACTACCTTTTCGCCATTAGGAAGCATTTCTTGTAGTAATGTTGCCAAAACTCCTTTCAAATCTTCCATGTTTCTCTTCAAATATTCAATGTTTACTTCTAAATCATCCATCTTAGCTTCCATGCCATTCATCTTAGCCTCCATGCCTTTATTTAAGCCATCCATCTTAGCTTCTATTACTTTTTGTGAGAGTGAAATTTGTTGCACTTGGTCTCCTAATTTTGATATATCATGTTGCATTTCTTCCTCTTCTTCATGAGTCATGCTACAGATTTCAGTTTTTTAACTAGGTGTTTCCATTTTCTTTCTTCGTGGTATCAATAATAACAATTATGTTTCACTATTTCCTTTGAATCACTTCAAACTAATTTTTCAAACCAAACTTATGTAAATTAAAAAAAAAAAAAAAATACACACATTTTTTCACTTTGTAGGAGCTCGATATTGAATCTGTTGTATCTATGCAATTTAAGATCTCCAAGTTCTGAAATTGGGTCCTATGGTAGCCCTTTGAGTCCTCTTTCTAACCCAAGAGTTTGATCAATATTGGATTCTTCAAAAATGTGTGATGCCAAATATTCCATGATGACCTGATTATAGACTCATTCAGTAGAATGGACTTGTATGACCTGCCATGTGTCCCTATTTCGACCTTTGGACCTGAAATGATACAAAAAAAACTACAAGTCATCTTTTTTCTATAACTTCGTACAAAATTTCAATGTTATGCTCAGAGAGAGTTATGACAATTTTCCCAAGGTGACCTATTTGAGATCAAATTCGAGAGCCTATGAAAACTCTAACTTCCTCAATTCATATCTCCGAAAATATAGTGAGACAAGATCACAAATTTAGTGCCGAGGTTCATCATGATTTTGCCTCAAATGGGTTTTAATTTCCACTTTTTAAGCTTTGTATAAAAAATGTTATAGTGAAAATTCCACGATGACTAGTTTGAAGCAGAGAAACCCTAGAATCCAAAGATATGATACCAATTGTTATGCAACCAGCTCACAAAAATAGAATAATGAGATAGATCAACAAATTCAAAAGTAACCTCTTCGAGGAGGCAACCTCCTTTACATTACACAATTGAACAATTCTTGGATGATACAAATGACAAAACCTCATTTCTATGTACATGAGTCTAAGGGATCCCAATATAATCAGAGCTGACATAATAATAATAATGTAAGGGATCCCAATATAATCAGAGCTGACATAATAATAATAATGTAAGGGCACAACAATAACAATAGTGGGGTTCTATAGGGTGCAATAATAACAATATGGGGACAACATGGAAACAACAATAAAAATAAGAGGCTACAATGACAATAATAATAAGGGAATACACTAGTATTATAGGGACCTAGAAGAATGACACTCGCTAGGTTATCTTCTATGGAATACTAGGATCTATAAATTATTTCCTTCAATGTGTTTTAATAATTCTTGTGAGAATAGTGCTTTGTACCACCAAATCGAATATTGAAGATAGATTTTTTTTTTTTTCTTTTACATTTCTGTTATTTTTCAGATTATCTTGAACATCACAATTCTAGGTTGATACTTTTACCATTACAGAAATAAGAAATATGTAATTTAGAGTGCACAAGTACATACTACAAACACAGTGAAATGATCTGTACTCCAAATCTAACCCTTCCACTCACGAATTGAATATTTTTTTACCCTTAAATATGTTAATGTGTAAGTCTAAAATCCACCACTATCACATTATATGGGCAAGGAATTTCATTTCTTCAGCATATTAAATTTCCTCAAGTTATCCTCTTACTATTACGAATTATATTTAGCTTGTAATACATATATATACACACACACATGACAATAAAATTGACATGAAGTGTTTCCTCAAGACCACTATTGATCCTCATGATATTTTTTTTTCTCAAATCAATATCCATAAACTTGTACATAACCGTCTTCATGGACAAACCATTTAAATCTCCCTTACACTACTGCTAATCATAAAGGTAAATTTCCCATAGCTCAAGAAACAACAAAATGTTCCTTTTGTAAACAATCTAATCTTAAATATATCTTTTCTACAACTCAACAAAACAACATAATAATTTTTATGCACAATAATAAACAAATAAATAAACATTTTAAAATTAGTAACCATAAATTCCAGGTATCAAAGTTTTTCTAATATAAACAACATAAAAGTTTTTTCTACAAGATAATAAGTTATCAACCAAAATCTCTAACTGTAAATCAACTGGAATTTCTTGGTATGAACAACTTTCCACCCAACCTTGAACCTTCACCACTCACTCCCCTCAGCCGAGATCTCAATACCCTATGAATCAACCACCCCTTGTGATTCCAAACAAGGTATTTTTAAGCCTTGCTTCCCTAGCAGACTTTCTTAGCGGAATCCCGCTTTCTAGGGTCTCCAAAACCCAATAGCCTTGTCTTTTTTCTATTTTTCCAAAAAACTATCTTCCATTTTTTGTTAAATTACACATTTTTCTGGTGCAATGCTTTATTCACCCTTACTCAATGTTCTTTCCACATGGAGTGATTTAATATTTTTTTTTCTCGTAATCATATTAAATCGCATTAAACAACCCCTAAGGATTTTTTTAGGAGTAATTAAGAGAAGTTTATCTTAATCTTATCTTTCCACATCAGTTTCCGAATTTAGGTAAAGATCTCATTAAAGAATTTGGGTAAGAATATCATTAACTCAAGTTCTCTTTCCCAAGTGATTTTCCAATATATTTTTATTATTCAAATTTATTTACTACATCACCAAACTTTATTTCAAATTAAATTCATTATCGCTTCAAATTTATTTACTACATCACCATACTTTATTTCAAATTAAATTCACTATAGAGTTCTAGCAGTCACAACTAAAAATAGTCCATTCTATGACTTAAAATTTATTTACTACATCATCCTACTTTATTTCAAATTAAGTTCACTATGGCTTTCTGGCCGTCACAAATAAAAATAATCCATTCTAAAAATAATAATATTTACATGAACACAGAGGGTTGTTCCATGAGCATTTGACATTTTCTCTGCCATCTTGATGAGCCTTTCCATAGCTCTACTACTTTCCAGGTATACATGATCATATATACATTGGATTATCTTGGAAGCTACCCATTTGTACGGGCGGTTCAATCCTACTCCCCTCCATCACTAATCCATCATTTTTTTCCATCACTACTCCAACCTCATGAGGGCTCCATGACTGGAAGTTCATTGAATTTGGTTAGATGAAAATTTGATGTGGAGAATATGGAGTGTGTTGCCACTAGTTTAAAGAGCCTCCAATTAAGGAAACTGTAATATAAAGGTCATATAGGGATGACGCAACCCATGTTCATGCACTGAATTTGGATTTTCATTGAAAGCAAGCTCCATAAAATTTTCCCCTTCTTAAAGAATTGAAAACAGGCTCCAAAAAATTTTCTTCTTAAAGTCCCGAATTTTATATTGATATAATAATTGGGAATATTGGAGAAGGCTATGGGAAAAAACGAGTTGCTATCATTATCTGGACTGAGATATGTTTCATTGAAGCTACCATCTGTGAAGGGAAAAGCGGAATTCATTGCTGTGATCGGTTGAATGGCTTGCTGTGGCCACATTGCAAATAACCAATATTTTCTAAATATCCATTCAATGGTGTCACCATAGGATTTGAGAGCGAGTTTTTGAGTTAAGAGGATAAGCTACGATATGCATCTGTCGGGCGCTCTTACTCTTCTATCGTGCCTATCCTCTGTGAGGCAGTGCCTGTCTTTTGGTTTTGGCATCCCCACCGATCGCTTTTTCCGCGGCGGTGTCTTCATGATGATAACATATTGCTAGGGGGTTTCGATGAGCAGGTCATTATAAGAGGAACACTTGTGGGGATCTTGATCTTTGTCTTGGTACGACACTAACTATTGGATTAGCCATTCAACAATCAGGCCATCGCTTTTGAAATCTAGTTGCTTCATCAGCTCAAAGAGGTGCTATGCAAATCTCGCAGGTAATCGGACTCTCATATGAAATGATTTCTTGGTAGAAGATGAGGGAGAAGGAGTTGATTCTTCCCCTCCAACTTCATCCTTTTTTTCATCCATAATCAATACTTCCTCCCTGCATCAGGCTCTTGTGCCATTGCCTGGACTCCTTAGGTCTTCAGAGCTACAGTTAAAATGATTGAATTGCTTTAGGGTTAGGTTTCAGAGTACTTATAGAACTAGGTTTCGTCAACATGGCTGGTTGACGCTGACTGGTAAGGTTGGCGTCTCCTCACCACTGTTATCAATTTTGATGTGGGACCTTTGGAAGTTTCAATACAACGTTGCTAATTCCTAATTTTATGCGGAAGTACGCCCAACGAAGCCATCTAATACCATTAGAGGCATGATCTAACTACTGTAATTTTTGTTTTCAACGTTGGAATTTGGTGATATAAATTTTTGACATATTTTTGTTTTTAAAAGTTAAATTTATCATATAATTGTGATTTTCCATTTTGATATTAGGACTGTAGTCACAATCTAGTGGTATAATTTTTTATTTTGTGAGGTATTATGACATAATTTGTAAATTTTATAATTTTAATTTATAATTTTAATAAATTATTATAGGATTTTGAGTAAATTTGATTGAAAAATATTATGAAAAAACAATCAAAATTATAATTTCAACCAATTATTATAGGATTTTGAGTAAATTTGATTGAAAAATATGATAAATAAAAGCTCAAAATTTAAAAGTGTTAAACTTCCATAAAGGAAATTTATATTACATTAATCAAATACGATATTACATATATACAGGAAGTGTTGTCTCAAGATAGGGAAACCATCATGGACACATAGTCAGTAGGTTGAGAGAATATCTTGACCACACACCAAACTAGGGAAACCACTCCTATAGAATAAGAACAAACTCTTTACATAGAAAGTCACAACTTAGACAAGTGGAATTACATTTTCCAACACTCCCCCTTAATGACTATTTGGCTCGATATCAATCTACAATATCTATATCTGGTCCAGTCTCGTAATTACACCTTGTACCTTGTTCATGAAATTGTCGATGTTTATATAAAGGAACAACCATCTACTGGAATGCATGGGTTCCCAACCGCTGCAACCTCTAGTGTACTAGGAAGTATTTCACATACATGGTTCATCCAACTTCTTGATTAACTCCCCTTAAATATAAAATTTCACCTCATGGAGTCTAAAACCAATATGGCCCACCCAAGTGTATCCATCCTACATGACATATTTTTCTAGGGTGTTAAAAATCTCTAACAGAAGGAACACATAACAAAGGGTATGCATGTCTCTCTGGGTCTTACTGTAGGTACATAAAACATTTCAAGACCACAACTAACCATTACAAAGGAGTATATGACATGTAGATTTTTTCTAATTAGAATATGTGACTCATACTACACCATGAATATGTTCCACAAACTCACACTGATTCACACAAACTCGATTGTCCATCATCCTTCAATTTCTGATGCAGCTCCTCTAATGCCATCTTCACTATCATGTCTTCATTATATCTCATGGTTAATCATTCCTACAATTAAATTTGTCTATTATTGGAATGGCCAATTCCAACAAAAACACAAACTCGTGACAATAGTTGGCCACACTAATTCTCACAAAACATCCAATTTTTAACCAGATTTACAATATTTATGCCTTTACATCGTCCACACCCAACATATAGATGAGATTAATGTAAATCAAAATAATTTCACTAATCCAATAGCAAGTATGTTCCTCCAAAGATAAAATGCATGGACTTCCATAACACAGCTCAATAATGTATAGATTGTTCTTTTCCTAGATGCGGAGAACCACCATCGCTACCAGCCATCAGAATTGATCACCAAACTCCGCTGCCTTGCAAAATCGCCTAGTCAAGCTCAGCAAATCCTTGCTTCTTTTTGTGGTCGATAGCTTCATGAGAAGAATTCATAAACGCATGATCATTTCCAGAGTGAATCAGATCTAGGCCTCCCAAAAGAGTGTAGAGGGCAGAACCACTAATCATAGGATCCGAACTGGAAACAATCAAACTCAAATGTTGACAGCAAACAATGATTTTCCATGACATTCAACTTGATTAATGTTCACTACTTTGTAGCTAAACGTGCCTCACCAAATCGATTTTTCAGCCAGGCCACTGCACCATGCTTCCCCTGACATAAAACTATGTGACCTCTCAAAAAAAATGGAATGACTCTGCTGCTTGCCGATTTCAACTGGTAGAAAATCTCCCACAACACTCTCACATGGGGCCAGAAGTGAACCCATGGCCAGAATCAAACCTCAGTGTGTCATAAGATGCCAAGGAATTCACTACCCTAGCTATCATCCATTGCAAATAGCTCCTACAATGACCACTTTCTCTGAATTTCATCTCCACAAATTGACTCACGATCAAACCTAAGACCCTTAAATTCATCAAATATAATATTAGAGGGACTCTTGAAATTCGAATTATTGATAGAAGAGCTACAAGCACTAGATCCCTGAGACTCCCAGCCATGGTTTTTCTTAAAAACAAGATAATAGCATTCTGTATGTTCTTAGAAAAGTTGGTTCGAGATCTGCCTATAACTTTCTCCTTGATTTTACTTTTACTAAGGAACCAGAACTTCATGTGTTTGAAATTGCAGTCACTAGAAATCGTCTCCTCCCAAATGATAAGGATGAGTTGCTGGAACTACAATTATCCCTTAATTAAGGAGATAAGGATGAGTTGTATTTGAATTGTAATTAGTTAGCTTAGTTAATTGAGTTAAGTCCAATTAAATTATTTCCAAATAGTTGGAGGAACTAACTGTGAGTTCAGTCAGTTAATGCATGCATGCATGCAACTAGTGTTCTCTAGATAACTTAATATTCTCTCATAAATAACCAATGCATGTCAGTTCAGAGAAAGACCCAGTTGAGATTAAAGACAGGGACATTGTACTATCGGTTGGAGGAATTTTTCTATAAAGGAAACTCATCCATGCAGAAGGAAATATCTCCTTCAGGACTATGCAACTACTTTTGAGTTTGATGTGTTGTATGAGAGGTCAATTCACACAGGTGGTAGCACTGGACTCTAAGGAAAACTGCGCAAGGAAATAGGAGGCTTGGAGGGCAGAGGAGAAGGTTTGTGAGAAGCCTTTGACTGTCTATGAGCAGCAGTTTGATTATAGAGAGAGCATGATAGCTTGTGAGCTAATTCTTTTTGTAATCTGAACATATTTCCACTCGTATGATAATACAGAGATTGGGGTTTTAGGTTGAGGCTTTCCTTGGGTTATTCTTCTATGTTCATGTGTTATTGATTTCTCATTCTCAGTTATATGTGTTCTATTTGATCTTGCTCATATTCGATTAAGCTTTTGCAAGTTTGTTGTAGAAGTAGATCTTGTATTTTGCTTTAGTATATTGCATAATCTATTGATCTACAGTAGGAATTTCTACATGGTATCAGAGCAAAGGTGATCAAAGCGAAGAACAATATACAAGACGGGCGAAGTTCGAAGTTTGAGGTTCCTGAGTATAGAAATCGAGTTCTTATCACATCTCAATTTCACCAATGGTGTTCAACGGTTTAAGACTCAAGTATGCCCTTGATGGCAACTCGAATTATATAGCCTGGAAGGATCGCATGGAAGTAGTATTAGAGGATAACGGTCTAAAGGACTTCATTGATGAAGAATTCCCCAAGCTGGCAGTAGCTGATGCTATAGAATTGGCGGAATGGAAGAAATGTGTGGCTAAAGCAAGGAGAATCCTCTTGGAGGGAGTTTGAGACCACATTGTCTCGAGCCTCCATGGGAAGGAGACACCATTTTCGATGTGGAAAACATTAAAAGATCTATATTAGAACAACAATGATCAGAGGAAGCTGGCGCTGAAAGACAATCTTTAGAAAATCAAGTGTGAAAATGGCGACACGATCTCTACATATCTAAACAAGCTCACCACCTGCAGGGATGAGCTTGGAAGTGTAGGGATCACGACAGTCGATGATGACATGGTGAGTCTTTCTGTCCTCGGTCTTCCTAAGAACTGGCATAGCTACCAAGACTCGATAAATGGAAGAGAGAAACTGCCAGATTGGGAACGACTTTGGTCGGATCTGATGCAGGAGGAGATAAGAAGAAGCACCAGAGATGGTTCTTCATCCAAGGAGGATGAAGAAAACTGCACCTTAGCAGGTAAGGCAAAGAAAGGGAAGGAGAAGGATTCTCATCCCAAATCGGGTTCTTCCTATGGTGGGAAGAAGCTTGACGAATCGAAAGTGTGATGCTTTCATTGTCATGAGGTGGGCCATTTTGCTACAAGTTGTCCACTGAAGAAATCCAAGATGGGATCCAAGGAAGGATCTGATGGTGAGGCACTGGCCTAACAGTTTGAGTTGGATTTCTCTCTTATCACATGCATGGTTTCATCCATGGTGGGATGTGGTTGGTTTCTTGATAGTGGAGCTTCTTTCCACATGACTGGCGACAAGAGTTTGTTCAGTACCTTAGAGGAGAAAGATCTCCAGATACTCATAACGATGGGTAATGATGAAAAGTATACTGTCTCAGGTGTAGGAATAGTTGTTTTTCAGAGGGAGCATGGAGCTCGCATTACCTTGACCAATGTCAAGTACGTACCGGGACTAAGGAAAACTTTGGTGTCGATCGCAATGCTAGAAGACAAAGGTTATGATGTAGTCTTCAGTAAGGGAAAGGTTTTCCTTCAACACATCACCACGAGACAAGTGAAACAGATTAGCTCACGAGTCAGGAACCTATATGCTCTTGAGGTTCAAGATGCATGCAAAGCCTTGAGGAGCAAGGCAACTGATGAAGAGTTGGTGTTTGAACGGGAGAGTAAATTACCTCTGAACATGTAGCCATAGAAGAAGTCTCAGATAATTGTGGAGGAGCCATAATTGGAGAAGCAACTTCAGGAAGTTGTAGAGCAGCCACAACTAGAGAAGCTGAGAGTAGACTGAGTGGAGGCATCCGCTCATGCAGAGATCTTCAGTAGGGGTAAATTTCAAGCCAAGTGGGCAGAACGATCACATGCAGCCATACATCTAGGTGTGAGGTGGCATGATGTGAAGTGATAGTCCCAAGAAGGCTGAAATAGGGGCAGGATCCTTGAGGTACCCAAACTCTTTGATTAGACTTTGCTACGGGAGCCCCGACAAGGAGTAGCAAGACTAGCTGAGTGGGTATAGACGGATGCGGATGGAGCGGAAGAGAGAGCTATAGTGCAAAAGTCCCAAGAAAATGTAGAGCTAGCATGTTGCAGCAATGTGAGAGGCACAACAGTGTTGCACCAATGCAGGATGGCACAGATAGGTGTGCAACGGTGCAAGATGTAGGGATTTGTTGCAGTAGCGCATAGGTCAGAGAGGGAGCACTTTTCAACGGCAGAGAGAGCTTCAGCATCAGAGGGTGTTTCTAGCCCAATAGGGAGGTCAGTTGGGAGATCAGTTACTTACTTCTCAGTAACTGAGTTACAGTGCAGTAATGGGAAGCACAATGCAACATGATGAGAGGAGGTGCAATGCGGATGCAGTGCTGGGAGATAGGACCAACAACAACACGGATGCAGAAGGAGGAATCAATCTGATTGATGCAGTTATAGATCAAAGTAACAGAGGCTAGAGCAGTCAGATACTGAAGAGCATAGAGGTGCAGAGTTTTCAGTCGACAGAGGCAATAACAGTCGGAGACTTTGATGATAGAGGCATCATTCTGATTCAGGTTGGATATTTTTTGTGTTCCTAGAGTTGTTGGAGAAACAACAGTTGAGAGAAGTATTGCATGCAAAACATTCCAAAGGTTGAGGATCGGGTTCGAGTTGAATGTCTTTCTTGTTGAGAGGGAGTGTTGAAAATGGCAACAAGAAATGCTAAAAATAGCATTGTTATAAATAACATTTCAGGATATACTCCAACTCTGTTGAAAATAGCAAAAGATATAAATGCTAAAAATAGCATTGCTATAAATAGCATTTCAAGATAGATTCCAATTTTAATTAGTCCCTGAATTAAAATTGAGAATTAAAATTCGAATTTGGTCTCAACAGTTGTTTGAAACATGATTAATTAATTCATTTTGAGTTAATTAGTTGGATAAAATTAAACATGAAGTCTTTGTGAAGACATGCAACAGTTATCCCTTTGATTGAGGAAGATATCCCTTAATTAAGGAGATAAGGATGAGTTGTATTTGAGTTGTAATTAGTTAGCTTAGTTAAGTGAGTTAAGTACATTTAAATTAGTTCCAAACAGTTGGATGAACTAATTGTGAGTTTAGTCAGTTAATGCATGCATGCATGCAACTAGTGTTCTCCAGATAACTAAATATTATCTCATAAATAACCAATGCATGTCAGTTTAAAGAAAGACCCAGTTGAGATTAAAGACAGGGACATTTTACTATCGATTGGAGGATTTTGCCTATAAAGGAAACTCATCCATACAGAAGGAATTATCTCCTTCAGGATTGCACAGTTACTTTTGAGTTTGATGGGTTGTGTGAGAGGTCAATTCACACGGGTGGCAGCATTGGACCCCAAGGAAAACTCCGCAAGGAAATATGATGCTTGGAGGGCAGAGGAGAAGGTTTGTGAGAAGCCTTCGACTATCTATGAGTAGCAGTTTGATTGCAGAGAGAGCAGGATAGCTTGTGAGCTAATTCTTTTTGTAATTTGAACATATTTACACTTGTATGATAATACAGAGATTGGGGTTTTAGGCTGAGGCTTTCCCTGGGTTATTCTTCTGTGTTCATGTGTGATTGATTTCTCATTCTCAGTTATATGTGTTCTATTTGATCTTGCTCATATTCGATTAATCTTCTGAAAGTTTGTTGTAGAAGTAGATCTTGTATTTCGCTTTAGTATATTAAATAATCTGTTGATCTACAACAGGAACTTCTACAGCGGAAACCATGTATATATATATATATATATATATATATAACTTTCATTCGTGATCTTTTTTATATGGAATGATATGCAAACAATTTTTAATATTATAACTTTCATTCGTGATCTTTTTTATATGGAATGATAGGCAAACAATTTTTAATATAGTTTGTCATATTTATTAATTATATTGATAATAGTTGTGGTTTGTTTTGGAACATAGCTTCTAGAATTCCAAGTTTTTTAAAATATTTTTTTCAATGATCTAGATTTAAAAGTCTAAGAATAGTTTTTGTTGTATCTACGATTGAAAGGATATCGTGCAAAGGATGAAATCAAAAATTTCCAAGTCATTTTTCCATTTACTTCCTCTACTTTTATCATAGTGTTACAAATTCTAAACATTACAAATTGATACATAATTATTTAGATGAATACAATTTATATAATTGTGCTAATTTAATAATATCAAGTACATTGAATTAATTATTTATTATATAAAACACTTAACATGTTTGAATACAAAATTTCTATTTTTCCATTTTTCAGTGTCTATGATGTTTATTTCTTTTAATATTAACTATTTCAATAATATTAGATACAATGATTAATTAATTATTTCTATTTGGCATATACTTAATAACATATACCCTTTTTCATTATTATTTAACACCATTTCATTTTCTGCATATTATATATATATATATATATATATATATATATATATATATTCATTTTTCTCAATTATTTATTTAAATACTTTTCTACAAATTTAGTGATGTTTTTTTTGTTTTTTGTTTTTTAATTATTATTAATGTGTAGTTTAATTTTTCTAATTTTTTAATTTAATGGAAATTGGGTAAGAATTTGTTTAAATTTCAAATTTTGGTTGTTTTCCTACATAATTGATTATTCCAAGAGTAATGTAACACCCTTAGTTATGTAAATATTGTATTTACTCATATAATAGGTGATTGGGTAAATTTTGGATCAGTGAAAGTCTAAGTAAGGAACTTTACATGACCAAAAGATATTTTAATTTTTATTTCTTTTAAAAAAAATTAATGATGAGTAAGTTAAGGAATTACAAGAAATGATTAAAAAAAATCAAGTAGTTGAGGCACTTACCTCTTCCTCCTCCCTCGAGGATTATAACAAGGGAGGGAAGGGAGGTAAGAGAGGAAGATAGGAAAGAGAAAATAAGACAAGAAAACCTTGATCACAATGTTGTCAAAGTCAACAGACGTTGTTGTGGGTGTTCTTGAGCTGGACACGAGCAAATGGATGAACAAAAATCTGAAAGATCTTTGCTGGACTGGGAGTCTTGAGGACCAAGAATCTTACTACTGCTAGAAAATATTCTAGAAATTAAGGAGGCGCGGGGGAGACTTAGATGTCATTTCCAAATATCGTTGGTTGGGTAGTCAAGTCCTCTTCCAGGATAATTTATTAAGTAAATTAATGCAGATAAGTGTCTTTGAACTTCCAGAGTTATTTCATTTAGTAAATATTGTAGGGTGAAGGTTTTCTTATGAATGTAAAATGATATCTGCTATAATCATAAAACTTAGATAAGATTTCATTGGCAAGCTAAAGTAGCCCTTGTGATTATTATGCTATGATTAAAAGATGGTCACGTATCTAAATCAAGGATTTCCTGATATGTTTATGTTTGTTGTATTCTTATTTAATCGAAACTTGGGGTGGGAACTATCTTTCAACTAAACTGTGTAAAGAACCAGGATAAATAGGTTCCGTAACAAAATATAGAAAAAGGAAAGAGACAATAGAGAACTTGTTTGAGAGGTTCCAGGTTTGGGATAACACTCGTAAGCAGTAACAACTAAAGAAAATAGGGACCAGTTAACTCTCGGAGGGACGAAAGGGAATTCGTTGAAGGAGTATTCCATAAAAAATAGGTGATGAATCGTTATACCACATGGGAAAAGAGTAGGTCCCGAGGTCTTAGGTCCCACTCTCTCGCCAGGCACCATAGACATTCCAACAAGAAAAACTAATATAAATGTATATATATGAAATATAAGAATTTTGTGTTGGAGTTTTCATTGAGTTATAAGTGAATCTCACTAAAAGTATAATAAATAAAAGCCATAGAAAATAGTGCCATCACAACACTCTGAACCATTATGGAAAACAAGAGCCTAACATAAAATATGAATTTATAGTTGAACATTCATAATGTAATTACGAACAATTTTCTTGCTAAACCCTCAAATATGTAAACTATACCCATGAACAGACAATATCAACACATGTGTCGATTCAAAAGAGTGTGTTTCTAAAAACATTCATCATAGAAGTTAAGGAAACACACATACAAATACTCAAAAATAATACCTTAAATTCATCTACGCTAAAAGGTACGGCTATAATCCTTAAAAAATAATAAAATACATAATGAATCCTGAGTATAAGAAATATTTTATAAATCCTAATAGGTTCCGCAAATGTGTCGAGCACAATCCATACAAAATCTACAAGAATGAGGGTATGAAATCCTTGGCTTGAGGATAGCCACATTTTCTTTCTTCTTTCAAATATTCAGAACTGGAAACAATATCTTATGAAAACACCATGACTTATGGAATTCGTGGCCAGTATGGCACACCAATTTCCTTGTAACCCCTATGCTAAAGTAAGGAAAGTGAAAATGGCACTTGGAAAAGACGAATGGATTTCATAAGCTCTTACAGAAGCCCACATGAGAAAGAATATTCAATATTATCTAGATTGTAATCGTATTTACCTATAATATTAAAAAAAAAAACACTAATAATTGAGACCCTATGCAAAAAAGAATGGAATCCTAGAACTCAAGCAAATGGAAAGGGTAAGGGTAATACCTGTTAAAAATATAGGGAGCCTTTCACCAAATTGTTGGAGAAAAACATAATTTGTATTAGAAACCATATAAATCTCTTGAAGAAAAAGAAGTTCATGACTGAAGGGATGGACCCTCTTTTACTTGTTTGTTCATCCACCTTTTCTTTCCTACACCAAAAAGTAGAACTGAAGACCTTGTTGCCATCTATGCAGATACAAAACAAAAGAAGAAATAGAGATGAAAAATATAGCAAGAATGACCACAGGTAAAAACCAAAGAAGGGTTTAAACTATCACAAAATGCATACCTAGAAAGACTAGGTATTTCAAACCCTAGCAGTGAACCCTGTTGTAGAGCCTGACAACCCTTAATGTTATGGAAAAATGACTAATTGAACAACTGGAGGAGGAGGGTTAGTTACCTGAACCATACTAAGTTGTCGACCATAGGATTAAACCCCATAAGATCAAAGGAAATATTCGAGGGCCAAGTGTCTAATGACATTAATGAAATGAGCGGGTCGAGAGAGTTCTATAGTCATATTGAAAATAGGTGCAATCCATTAATCATATCGAAAACATTAGGACATAACTTACCACTAATATTTTTATTAAAATTATGTATAATATGAATGAATGGGTGGCGAGTGGTCGATTATGTATAAAAAAACACATACCAATTATTACCCAAAGCTTATATGTAATTAACTAAGTAACAAAATATGAAAAAATTAATCACCATGTGTCAGTGCCATGAGCTAGGTATTTTATATTTTATGTTATGTGAGTTATGGTGTATGCTATAGGTGGTATCAGAGCCAAGTTTCAAAATTGTGGCCTATTGGTAAATTGAATTGTTAGGATATTCCGACACATAGGAAATAGTTAAGTACAACTTCGTCTAGTATAGGGTTAGGTAAAGTGTGTTTCTTTACTATGTACATTTTGTAACTTACAATCCGACGGTCACAATATGTAGTGATCCGACGGTTCATTCTCTCCTCGGTATTACCGACACTTGATTCGTGGCTTGACACCCGATTGGTCCATGATTTCTATTTAAAGTGCATGGAGGGTCATTTGTAGGGTAATCTGTCTATGAGAGAAGCTTATGTAAATTTTCATTCTTTTATTAATAAATTGCCTGAAGTGGCCGCGTTGGCTCAGGCCGTGGACTGTTTCCCTCTTTGAGGGTTTTAACCACGTCAAAAATACTGGTGTATTGATCTGCGATCTGGTTGTGAGCGGTGTCCTTTGGTGTTCTGTCTGAGGAACTTACCCTGTAAATTCCTACATGGTATCAGAGCTATTTGAGGGCCGCGTCCGTTGGTGATCCAAATCTGAAGCCGGTAGAACTGCATCCGACTGTTGTTTCCCAGATCTACTATTTTTGACTACTTTCGGGCCGAGAGGACTGCTCTATTGTGTTGGGAGCATCTGTTCCAGTGAGGAACCCCTTTCGTTTCACGCGAAAAGGTTTCCGGTAGCCCTAGCTGCGTCATTTTTAAGATCTGGAGGTATACAGTGTTTATTTGCAGTTTACAGTTATTTTCTCTCTGTTTATTTCGGTTTCGGTTTATTTAGCCTTTTTTATTACCAGATCTATACCTTTCATTTCTGCGTATGCTCTTTGCCCTGCGACTCTGTGCGATCTAGGCAAATCAGAAACAGAAAGGAAGGATTTTTCTCATGCGTATGTTCTTTTCCCTGCGCCTTAGTGTGATCTCGGAAAATCAGAAACATTGAGGAAAATATTTAGTTTCCGGCTAAAGCTAACTTTGAGCCGCAAGGTTCATTTTGAAAATATTTAGTTTTTCGGCTAAAGCTAACTTCGAGCCGCAAGGTTTATTTTTTTTGTATGCCCGTGTTGGGTTTTGTGTTTTTTGTTTTGTAGGGAAAAAGAGCCTTCTCAAAGCAAGCACGCAACCCAAAGCATCAACCCCCCCCCCCCCCCCCTCTCTCTCTCAAACTTTTTGTATAGCTCACTTGGTGCAAATCTAATTTATGAGAGTAGAGGTCTTGGGTTCAAGTCTCCATTTTTTGGGGGCGGATTTTTTCATTTCCGCACATTCCCGCACTTCGTCGGCGACTTCATCAACTTTTTTCAAAAAGCCATAACTTCTTCATCCGGAAGCCGTTTTCAGAGCCGTTTTTTTAAACCAGCCTAATTTTTCGAGATCTATCCATTGGAACACTTAGTTTCAGCATCTTTAGCTTCAGTTTCCGTTGAAATGGAAAGTCAATACCAAGTTACCCTTGACAGCACCAACTACTTCCAATGGTTGTCCTACATTGAGGATTTACTTAGAAGTAAAGGTCTCTACAGAATAGCCTCAGGCCAAGAAAAGAAACCGAAGGATGAAGATAAGGCTGCTAAATGGGAAAATAGGCAAGATCAAGCACGTGGATTGATAGGGATGTCTATTTCTCCAGATCTTAGATTCCATATTGCAGAACTTGATACTCCTGATGAAGCAATGAAACAAATCAATAAAGTTTTTGGGATTAAAAATGAACTTAGAGCCCATCAACTTGAAAATGAGTTGCTTACATTGGACCCTAATAATTTTTCTTGCATTGAAGATTTCTTGTCCAAGTTCAAGACAATTAGATATCTCTTGGAAGGTGTTAAGGTTAAGAAAGAAGATAGTAACCTTATCTATTCCATTCTTACTAAGTTGGGACCAGCCTGCTCTGTGTTTGTTTCCACCTTCCATTCTACAAGAGAAGCCTTCATTTCTCAAGGAACAGACTACAAGTCCCCTTCCTTTGACTCTTTTTGTGATTCTTTAATAAGAGAACAAGAAAAACTCTTACACCTTGGTCTTCTTAATCTTGGAAACTCATCCAAGAAAGTGTTAGCCGCCCAACAGCAACCAAATTCAAAGAATCCTAAGAAGTCATATCCTAAAAAGAATGGTCCTAAACCAAACAAGGGTCCTAAGCAATCTCAGCCTCAAAATGAAAAAATCATTTCAACAAAATGATAAGACAAATAAAAACAAATGGAAGAAGACTGATAGACATTGCAACTTTTGTAATCGAGATGGCCACTTAGAATCCAAATGCTTTAAGAAGATGGAAGCCTTGGAAATTGCGATGAAGAAACATAACATCCATTTGGAGCATTCTTCAACTTCAACTTCATCTTCAAGAATGGCACTTTCTGCATGTGGTTGTCAATCATCTCGGTCTGGTTATGCATTAAATGTATCTTCTTCTTCTCATTCTCATGAGTGGCTCATTGATTCTGGAGCTTCTTATCACATGGCCAAAAACAAAGCCATGTTTTCTTCTTTAAATGTAACACCAAAAATATATATGTTGGTGATGATAGATCTCTTAATGTTGAAGGGACGGGAACTGTTCATCTAGACAATGGTCAATTTAATGATGTATTATGTGTTCCAACCTTATCCTACAACCTTCTATCTGTATATCAGATAACTCATTCAGGTGAAGGTAAAATCGTTGAATTTTCACCTCATGATGTTGTAATCAAGGACCTAAGAGATCCTAAACAGATTTTAGCTACTGGCATTGTTGATGATTCTACAAGGTTGTATAAGTTTCACAACTTTGGGTCATCAAATCTTCCCTCAGTATTTGTTGCTCATAATGATGAAGTGAGCAAACTTTGGCATGAGCGATTTGGTCACTTAAACTATCGCTCCCTTCAGCATCTATGTAAAGAAAATATGGTGATAGGTCTTCCTATGGTATCTTGCAGAGATGGTGTTTGTTCCAGATGTGTACTCGGAAAACATCATCGGGACAGTTTTGAAAAACATGCCTCTTGGCACGCCTCAGCCCCTTTATAGCTTGTGCATAGTGATTTATGTGGTCCACTTCCAGTTGTTTCATTCTCTGGCTGTAAGTATTTCTTAACTTTCATTGATGATTTCTCCAGACGCACTTGGGTATACTTCTTAAAACTCAAGAGTGAAGTATTTAACACATTTTTGGCCTTCAAGGCATTTGTTGAAAAACAATCTGGACATCAAATTCTTAAGCTAAGATCTGATAATGGCGGAGAATATGTTAAAAACACATTCATCAACTTTTGCACTGAGAATGGAATTCAAATGCAACATACTGTTCCATATACTCCACAACAAAATGGTGTAGCTGAAAGGAAGAATCACACCTTAAAGGAAATGGCTAATTGTATGCTACAATCTAAAGGACTTGGTCTTAGTTTTTGGGCAGAAGCAATTAACTGTGCAAATTACATAATAAATCGCACTCCTACTAAGGCTTTAAAGAATATCACTCCAGAAGAAGCATGGAGCTCAATCAAACCAGATGTAAGTCACTTTCGTGTTTTTGGAAGTGAAGCATGGGCCCATATTCCAGATGAAAAGCATAAAGCTTTAGAACCTAAGAGTGAAAAATGTACTTTTGTTGGATATTCTGAAGATGTCAAAGGCTATAGACTTATTCCATTTAAGTCCAAAAATGTTATCATTAGAAGAGATGTAAAATTTGATGAAAATATATCGGCCTGCGAGCCTAGTTCGGCGGATGTGCCACCTCTCCCTATCTCTTCTACTTTTGACAACATTTCTTCTTCAGATGATGAAAGTGAGGATGACAATCCTCCCCCACCATCTCAGGATCCTCCTTCAGCTCCTCAGCTTCCAAAATGGGTTCATGCTACTCGAGATGCAGCAGGTGATCTTGCTAGTGATCCTACAGATCAGCGACACACACGTTCTCAGTTTGACAGAACCTCTTCTTTATTGGTTCAAGCTCCAGTAAATTATGATCCTGACACCTTTGTAGAAGCTTCAGGCCATCCAGATTGGGAAGCAGCTATGAATGAAGAATATCATTCATTATTGGCAAATGATACATGGGATCTTGTTCCTCTACCAAAGGGACGAAAACTTGTTAGATGCAAATGGGTTTACAGAACCAAGTATGGACCAGATGGGAAAGTTGATAAACATAAAGCTCGTCTTGTTGCTAAATATTTTTCACAAGTTGAAGGCATTGACTACACTGAAACCTTCTCCCCTGTTGCCAAAATGAACTCTATCCGCCTTGTTCTTTCCCTTGCTGCCTCGTTCAAATGGGAAGTCCATCAAATGGATGATAAATCTGCCTTCTTGCATGGGGACTTGCATGAAGAAATCTACATGGAACAACCCATTGGCTTCATAAAAACAGACTCCAGCCTTGTATGTTGGCTTAATAAATCCCTTCATGGTCTCAAGCAAGCTCCTCGAGCTTGGTATGCCAAAATGGATAGCTTTCTTTTAGAATATGGCTTTTCTAGGTGTCATTATGACAATACTGTCTACACCAAGAAAGTGGGCAAGTCTCTTATCATTCTTGTTCTTTATGTTGATGATCTTATCCTTACCGGTAGTGATCCCAACCTTATAAACCATGTGAAGTCCAGCCTTAAAAGGAGGTTTGAAATGACAGACTTCGGACACTTACATTATTTTCTCGGTCTTCAAGTCTTGCAATCCAAGGAAGGTATTTCCCTTTCTCAGTCCAAGTATGCCTGTGATATTCTACGCCACTTTCGCATGGAAGACTGTAAGCCAGCCCCTTCTCCCTTTCAATTTGGAGTCAAACTTTCAGTCACTTGTACTTCTCCTAAAGTTGATGCTACCTTATACCGTCAACTTGTAGGAAAACTTTTGTATCTAACCCATACTCGTCCTGACCTTCCCTTTGTTGTTGGCCTTGTTGCTCAGTTTATGCAAAACCCACGTGAAAGTCATTGGAAAGCAACTAAAAGAATACTTCGTTATGTTTGAGGTACAATTCAGTTTGGGATTCATTACAGTGCCGAAGCAGCTCCTCTATTGGTTGGTTTCACTGATTCTGATTGGGCTGGTGACCCTGATGATCGGAAGTCTACTGCCGGTTATTGTTCACTCTTGGTTCAGGACCTATTACATGGGCTTGCAAGAAACAAAGTGCCATTTCTCTTTCATCAACAGAAGCAGAGTATCGTGGTGCCATAGAAGCTAGTAAGGAAGCCCTGTGGCTTCGTCAGATCCTGTCAGAGTTTGGCTTTCAGCAGCAGCATCCGACTACACTTTGGTGTGATAATCAAAGTGCCATTCAACTATGCAAAGATCCAGTCCAACATCAGCGTAGTAAACACATTGAACTGCACATGCACTTCATCAGAAAGCTCATTCACGACCATGTTCTTGAAGTGCAATATTGTTCAACAGATGATCAAGTTGCAGACATCTTCACAAAGGCTCTCACAGAGGCGAAGTTCACTAAACTTCGATTTATGGTTGGAGTTCAGGAAGTTGTCACTAAGGGGGGATAGGCTCTAGTGCCTCCTTCCTTCTCCTATTGTGTCATATTTGTAAATCCTTCAATCCTATCCCAAGTTGTTCTTAAGGGGGGATGTTAGGATATTCCGACACATAGGAAATAGTTAAGTACAACTTGGTCTAGTATAGGGTTAGGTAAAGTGTGTTTGTTTACTATGTACATTTTGTAACTTACAATCCGACGGTCACGATATGTAGTGATCCGACGGTTCATTCTCTCCTCGGTATTACCGACACTTGATCCGTGGCTTGACACCCGATTGGTCCATGATTTCTATTTAAAGCGCATGGAGGGTCATTTGTAGGGTAATCCGTCTATGAGAGAAGCTTATGTAAATTTTCATTCTTTTATTAATAAATTGCCTGAAGTGGCCGCGTTGGCTCAGACCGTGGACTGTTTCCCTCTTTGAGGGTTTTAACCACGTTAAAAATACTGGTGTATTGATCTGCGATCTGGTTGTGAGCAGTGTCCTTTGGTGTTCTGTCTGAGGAACTTACCCTGTAAATTCCTACATGAATAAAATATGTATATGTATGTTAAAAAAGAAAACACAATGTCGAGTGAAGCTGGAAATACCCAATGATTAAGGCCATCTATGGAACCAAGTCCTATATGAGCTCCGGGAGCCAATCCGAAAGTGTGGGTTCAACTAGGAAGAGAACATCAAAACCCCACTATGATCATGTTAGATATAGTTCAGCAGTTAAAAGATGAGATGGCTCATCTAGGAGATGACAATGAAAGAGTGATGAGAGATTAGGAGTGAATTTTGAAAGTCCTTTCTGACCAATAGAATCATAGAAACTCTGCACCAATATTTGGAAACAAAGAAAGGTATGAATGACAAGGGAAGAGAGATGACAACTTGCATGTGGAGAGTCACACTCAGAGGAAGGAAGGGGATAAGGGTGAACATGGTGAAGAATCTGATAATTTATCTGACCATAAGAAGAATAAGAAGAAAAAGACATAATTAAAAGGAGAATTTAAGAAAATTAAATGCCCAACGTTTGATGGAGAGATAGAGGAAGTTGTTGAGTCCTAGCAAATTAACATGAACAAATATTTCCGAATTGACGAATACAATGAGAATCTGAAATCTAGTAGAAATTTACCAACTTTAAGGAAAAGCCACACTAGGATGGGAAGAGGCAAAAACTATTCATGTGATTGATGAAGGAGTGTCTTGGGCAAAGCTCCAAAAATACTTCAAAGAAAAGTATTTGACTGAGTGCTTCTATGGTGACAAGGAAAATAAATTTCATGACCCTTGGTTTGGACAACTCTCAATAGATAAATTCGTGACTAATTTCACCTCATTATTGAGATATGTGCTTTATATAAGGGAAGAAGAGACAAAGGTAAAACACTTTATGAGTAGTTTACCTGTATTTATGAAAGAGAATTTGGAATTTGATAACCCAAAAAATATGGATGAGGTTATTTGGAAAGCTCAGATTTGTTATCAATAGATGAAGTGGAATGGGGAGGGTAGTAAGAGTTGGATGAGTAAAAAAGGGCATAAAAACCCTCCAGGTACAAAAATTCAAGAAATGTAAACACCAAAAATTTGCATAAAGGCCAGCATAATAAACCCTTCAGGGGGAATCAACAAAATTTCAAATCACAGGATGAGCCTAAACAGGTGGAAGCATCTAGTAAACCAGAGATCGGTTAGCTACAAAGACGTTCATTTCAGTGTTGGGGTTATGGGGATACCCATTATTATAAAAAATTCCCTCACTACACCAAGATTGAGCAGCCTTCAAATATTCAGGATGCTTCAATAGTGGGTAAGGTGGCACGAAGTATACCCAAGATCAACGCTACCCTTGATGCTCACCAAGCATAATATCAACCTACTATGATCCAACTTGAAGGTAAGTTGTTTAATCATGTTGTTTCTATTTTAGTAGATCTAGGAGAAAGATTAAGCTATGTTTCTATAACATATATGTGTCGTATGAAAACCCATAAATTCAAAAACCCATGGTTGGTGCAGCTCGCCACCGAGGCTAAAAGAAGAGTAACAGCAAAAGTAGATAATTGTCTTATTGAAATAGGAAGTTAGCAAATCTGTGTGAATTTGAATGTACTACCCCTAGGGTCATATGATACCTTAATCAGTATGGACTGGTTATAAGGAAATTGGTCCTTAGTGAACTGCAAAGACAAAACCATTAGTTATCTTACCGAGGAGAGTGTCACATAAAAGATTCAAGGAATCAAGAGATCCATGAAGTTGTCACCAATTACTACCTCCCAAATCGGTAAATGTATTAGGAAAGGATGCCAAATTTATGTGGTGAAAGTGGGATATACTAACTCAAAGGATAAAACCTCTACCCTAGAGAATTTTCTAGTAATTCAAGACATTGTTGATGTGTTCCCAGAAGAATTTCCCAAACTACCTCGTGAGCAAAATTTATACTTTACCATAGAATTAATCCCAGGGGATGCAACTGTGTCAAAAACCCTTTATCGAATGAGTATCTCTAAATTAATTGAGTTAAAGATGCAACTAAAAGAATTAATTGAGAAAGGGTAAATTCACCGAAGTGTATCACCATGGGGAGCTCATGTGTTGTTTGTTAGGAAGAAGGATGGTACGATGAGATTATGCATTGACTACAGGTAGCTTAACAAGCTGAATATTAAGAATAAATACTCATTGCCAAGAATTGACCACTTATTCGATCAATTTAAGGGTTCTACAATATTCTCTAAGATTGGTTTATGATCATGGTACCAACATATAAGAATAAGAGATGACGATATTCCTAATACAACTTTTAGAATTTGCTAAGGCCATTATGAGTTTGTTGTGCTACCCTTCAGGCTTACCAATGCCCCAACAAACTTAATGAGTCTTAAGAATGGTATTTCCCACCTTTATCTTGATAAATGTGTTTGAATATTTATCCATGATATTTTGATATACTTGTATAATTTGGAATAACATAAGAAGCATTTACAAATAGTCTTGAAAACGCTCAGGCAATGTCAATTGTATGCAAAATACAACAAGTTTGATTTTAATAAGGATCAGATAAAGTATTTAGGATACATAATTTCTACAGGCAGAATTGTTGTAGACCTTGAGAGAGTCAACTCCATTATCGAATGGCCTGTCCCCAGTAATGTTGCTAATATACAATCTTTTATAGGGTTTTCGGGGTACTATCATCGATTTATTGAAGGATTCTCTAGAATCACCTATCCTATAACTTCCTTGTATAAAAAGGGAAAGGTTTTCAAATGGACTTGAAATGCCAATGAAGCTTTGAACAATTTAAACATTTATTGACCACTGCCCCAATATTAAAAATTACATACCCAAAGAAGGAATTTGTCATCTACACTAACACATGTAAGGAAGGAGTGGGGGGAGTATTGATGCAATATGGGAAAGTAATTTCTTATGAATATTGAAAGTTGAAAGAGAATGATCAGAAATACTCTGCTTATGAGTTAGAGTTGACTGTGGTGGTAAACACCCTAAAGGTATGGAGACATTATTTATTAGGAAAAAAATTATTTTGATGACAGACCACAATAGTTTGACTAAATTCGTTAAAAAACCCAACCTCAATGCGTAAAAAGCTAGATGTACAACTTTCTTAAGTGAATTTGAATTCAATATTAAACATTTAAAGGGAAAGGAGAATCGTGTGGCTAACACACTATGTTGAAAATTACATTACATATATGAAATATCTATAGTAAGTGGAATTTATTTTTTTTGGCACACTTTAAGGAAGTTGTAGTTAACGAACTAGAATATATGTTCTTATGGTAGGAAACCAAACAAATGAAAGCTATGGAAATTAGATCGAATATAGCATAAACAAAGAAAATTTTCTAACTTTTAGAGGAAAGATATATGTCCCTAGCAAAATAATTGTCAGACAATTAATATTGGATGAATTTCATAGAAGTCCTTATGTAGATCACTCGAGATATAAAAAAGCGTTCTCTACTATAAAAAAAGATTATTTTTGGACTGTAATAAGAAAATATATCATTGAATATATAGCCAAATTCTTATAATATCAACAAGTTAAGGTTGAACATTAGCACCCCGCAGGTTTTCTCCACCCTCTACCCATTACAAAATGAGAATAGGAAGCTATTACATTAGAATTTATAATAGGGTTGCCTAAAACCAAGAAACAAAATGATTCAATCATGATGGTAGTTGATAAATTGAGTAAGGTATCCCATTTCATTATTGTTTAATTTACATACAACATGGTGTAGATTGCAGATATATTTATGTGAGAAAATTTAGGTTACATGGTATGGTGAAGGTAATGATTTCTGATAGAGATGTGAAGATCACATCAACATTTTGGAAAACTCTTTTCATGGGACTGGGAACTCAGGTTCAATTTAGTACCACTTATCACCCATTGACTGATGGGTAAACTGAGCGGTTAAATAAAGTATTATAAGACATTTTGAGAATGTATGTAATGCAACAACCAACTAAGTGGGAAGAATATATTCATTTATTTGAAGTCACATACAATATCAGCTACCATGAATCCTTAAAAATGAGTCCTTTCGAGGTTTTATATGGAAGGAGGTATCGAACACCATTTAATTGGAACAACCTTGAAGATAAGTTATTGTTAGGTCCTGATATGTTAGAATAAATGGAACAAACTGTGAAAAATATTCAGTAGAACATGAAAGCTGCTCAGGATAGGAAGAAAGTGTATGAAGACAAGAAGAGAACCCATAAAGAGTTTCATATAGGAGATCATGTTTATGTCTGAGTAAAACCCAAGTGGAGCACGTTATGGTGGGGTGGCTGTTGAAAATTGGCTCCTCGATATTGTGGCCCTTTCCAAATTCTAGAAAGAATTGGACCTGTTGCATATCATCTTGTGCTACCTAGTCATATATGGATCCACATTGTGTTTCATGTCTCTTTATTAAAAAAATACATATATGACCCTAGACATATCATAAACTAGTAGGAGGTACACGTAAGGGTACGATAATTAATTATCGTTGTTATTATTTAGCAATGCTTTATGAAGATTGAATCACTAATGACAATTTATGATGTGGCATAGGTCAACCTAGATGACAAATTTATGGTAGATCCTTTGGATATTCTCGATCATAGAGAAACAATGTTACAGAGGTGAGATATCACCCAAGTTAAAGTGCAATGGAGGAACTTTAGCTCAGAAGAGGCCACCTGGGAAGATGAAAGTGTGATGAAGGAAGCATACCCTCACTTGTTCCAAGGGAAGAAATGAACACCAAGGATGGATTTTGCATAGGGGGGGGAGGATGTAACACCCCTGGCTATGTAAATATTGTATTTACTTATATAGTGAGTGACTCAGTAAATATTGGATTGGTGAAAGTTTAGGTAAGGAATTTTAGATGACTAGAAGTTATTTTAATTTTTTTTTCTTTAAAAAAAATGATGATGAGTAAGATAAGGAATTACGGGAAAATGATTCCAAAATGTTAAATATTTAATTTCTAGGTAGTTGAGGTAGTTACCTATTCCTCCTCCCTTGGGGATTCTAACACCTTAGCTGGAGAGGCAACGGAGGTAAGAGAGGAAGAGGGGTAAGAGGAAAGAAGAGAATCAAACCTTGAGAAGAACGATATCAAGATTAGCATGACATTGTTGTGGGTTTCTTGAGCTACACAACAGCCAATGCAAGCCCAAAAATATGAAATATCTTGGCTGGACCGGGAGCCTTGAGGCCCAAGAATATGACTATTGCTAGCAACTACTCTGGAAATTAAGGAGGCTTAGAGGGAGACTTGGATGTAATTTACAAATATCGTTAGTTTGGTGCTAGAGGCCTCTTCCAAGATAATTTCTTGACTGGGTAAGTTAATGCAGATAAGTGCCTCTAAAATTCGAGATTCATTTATATTTCATAAATATTGTAGGGTGAATGTTTCCTTATGAATATGAACTAATATATGCTATAATTAGAAAGCTCAAATAAGTTTTCCTTCACAAGTTAAAGTAGCCCTTGTCATTATTATGTTGTGACTAAAACATGGTTATGCCTGTGAATAAAGTATTGTATGATATATTTATGTTTTTTGTATTATTATATACTAGAAATTAGGGAGGAAGACTGTCTTTGAACTGAGCTATGTAAAGAACAAAGATAAATAGGTGCCTCGATAAAATACATCAAAATGAAAGAGACAACAGAGAACTTGTTTGAGAGATCCTAATTTTGGAATAACACTAGTTAACAACTACACGAAATAGGGATTTGTTAACTCCTAGAGGAATGAATGGGAATTCGTTCAAGGAGTAGTTCAGAACCAATAGGTGATGAACCTTTGTACCACACGGGAAGAGAGTAGGTCTTGAGGTCTTAGGTCTAACTCTCTCGGGAAACCATAGACATTACAACAAGAAAAACAAATATAAATGTATATATATGACATATAAGAAGTTTGTGCTAGATTTTTCATTGAGTTATAAGTGAAGCTCACTAAAAATATAATGAATAAAAGCCAAAGTAAATAGTTCCATGACAAAACTCAGAACCATTATGGAAAAGAAGAGGCTAACATAAAGTAAGAATTTATAGTTGAACATTCATAATTTAATTATGAATAATTTTCCTTCTAAGCCCTCAAACATGTAAATTGTACCCATGAATAAACAATATAAACACTGGTGTAGATTCAAAAGAGTGTGAATCTTAAAATAACCATCATAGAAGTTAAGGAAACACAAATATAAAGACTCATAAAGAATACCTCAAATTCATCTATGCCAAAGGGTAGGGTTGCAACCCTTAAAAAGATAATAATATACATAATCAATACTGAGTCTAAGAAATATTGTATAAATCCTAAGAGGTTTTTTAAACGTGTTGAGCACATTCCATACAAAATCTACAAGGACAAGGGTATGAAACCTTTAGCTTGCAGATAGACAAATGTTATTCCTTATTTCAAATATTTAGAGCTAGAAACATTATAATTTATGGAACTTGTGGCCGTTATGCTGCACCGATTTCCTTGTAAAACCTATGTTGAAGTAAGGAAATAAAACATGGCACCTAGAAAATATGGAGCGATCACATAAGCTCTTGCAGAAACCCACATGAGAAAGACTCTTGAAGATTCGCTAGACTATAATTGTGTTTACCTGCAATATACTAAAACAAAACACTCGTCATTCAAACCCTTGTTGTCAAGGTTAATCCTCTATGCGGAAAAAGATGATCCCTCTAGCCCAATGAGTGGGTCTAGCAACTAAAAATGACAATCAACTAGACATCTTCCTAGATTATAATAGAAAAGTAGAACAAGAGAGATGACCTACCTTGCTCTGATGCTAATCTGTTATCCTTTGTTGAGATCCTTAAATTGCTTATGTCACGGGTTCATTCCTACTTCTTTCAACGCTTATATACCTGCACAAGTCTCGAAGAGACAACAAAATATACCAAGACTAATAGAAAAATCCAATAATAATCTATTTAGCTGATCAAGGAATGCCAAAGAAATACATGAATGAACATATATATTGGGAAGATGAACCGACAGTTGTATTATTATTTAAAGAATAAAGGGGAAGCTTACAACCATAGCCTTAATGTTAAAAGGCTCTCTTTGAGTGGTAATCCAAGTCCAAGCCAAGAAACTCTCCAACACTCCTTCTCCAAGTCTAATGAATAGCTTCTAAGCACAAGCTCAGCATAGGTGTACAATTGTACATAGATCAACCATTTGGGAATGGTAGAGGGGAAATTTATAGGTTGGGGGAGGGAGGTAGGCCTCCTCCAAGGATAGGATTGGGCCCACATCTTAAGGAGGTAGCTCATAGGGATGAGACCAACAGGTCAAAGTAGGAGGATTCGACCTCATCTATGTGAAACTACCTCTAGCTCGCCGCTCTCGAAGCTTCTAGACCATGAAGCTTCTCATCCTATTTGGGAAAACTTCCTTTTTGAGACCATCGCTAGTATGAGAGAGAACATAGTGATGCCATCGATGGATTAACAATATGCAATAGGTGATCATCACGGTTTTGAGCTTCATAAGGGCAATGATTCTCATTTTAGGGTTTCATGAGCTATTTCTTCAGGTAAAGCTCTAGATATTTTCCAGGTAAAGTTAAAGGAGGGATCTGAACTGTATACATTGATGAGTATATTGTATAATGATCATGTTTCAGGAACTTTAGGGTATGTCACAGGGAAGCGCAGGTGGTGTGAAAAAATACTGTATAACAGTTTCTAGGAAGCATGAAGGTAGAACGAGGAGTGATGGATGAAATGCTTTACGAGATTTTGGCAAGGACAAGGACACACACTGTCAGGAGACCTCCAAATCAAGGACGCATATACATATACATATTTGAGATTAAGATTTGAATCCATGGCATGGACGTAGCCATCCAGATAAGGAAGACTATATAAAAAGATCCATGGTATGGGCACAACCATCCAAATAACAAGGATCAGTATAAATATTAAGTCTCATGGTATGGTCACAGCCATCCGTATAGTAGAAAAATGTGTACAATCATGAATAACATAAAACTCCACGTAGCCTGAGCCATAACAGACAAGACTTAGGGTCTTGCGCTCCATCCCGACCCGATCAATGTACGAATTCTAGCATGCGAATAAACATGTTGAAGTCGAACATGCAAGAAATCCACCTAATTACTGACCAATGATGTGGACCGTTAACAGGTACGAGAGAAACCACCAATGATGAAAATGACTCTCAAGGTACAATAATACAATCCATGAATTTGATAATGAAGCTAAGGTCAAACACTCGTGGAATCACCTGATCGAAAGCCAATGATGAAGACTTGCCATCGGATGCGAAGAACTGACCATTAATGCATGCCAACTCTAAGGTACTGAAAGGGAGTTCCTAAGTCATCTTCCTAGATAATGAGCTGAAGTGGATAGGAAGTGACATGTCGATGGAGGGCAATGATGAATCCCTCATCATCGACACAAAAAAGGAATAAAGTGTAATAATATTGAGGACTGTAGCAGTGACTCAAACAATGTATAGGTAAATAACTGCATATTAGACTTCTCTTGAACATATTGGCAACACGACTCCGGAGTGTGGCGGAATCTGACTCAACATGGGACTAAAGGTCATGATGAAAGTGTGGAATAGTCAAATGAGAGGCAAGATGGATCACGCAATCCCGGGAGGACATGTGACTAAGTGAGGATATCCCAAACCCGACACAAGAGCAAAAGAGTGTCATGTTCAAGAGCGACATGCTACATATATAAAGGATGTCTCATATTTATTTTTCCCCGCTATTTCTAGTGAGTACCCCAATTATTTTTTAATCACAATATTGAAGGGGATAACATATGCTTGTTATATAAGGTTGTTCTTCGAATGAATCCATCCTAATAAGTTTTACGAGCCCTAGGAAGGACAAGCTTGGTCTCATCATGGTGACAAGCCTTTCATCGTAAAAATTGTAATGAGTTCGATAGAAGAATAACTCAGTGTCTTTTTCATGCTTAGAGAGTTTGAAAAAGAAACAAAAAAGAAAACTCCATCATGTCCCTTTTCATAGTTTATCCCTCGAACCCGGAAAGGTAGAAAACAATATTCGAGGAAACCTCCTAGCCATGTTCGACTAAGGTGTACCTTTTTTGTAAATAGTCAATATTAGCTCGAAATAGAGGTAAACATATACTAAGGTGACGTCGATTCATTTACTTTAATGAGTTCAAAATAAAAAGTACTCAGAAATCTTTTCAATTTTCAAGAGTTAGAAAAGAGCTGAAGGATGACTCCAAGGGGGTTCCTTTTTCGTTTATTTAAGGAGTCCAAAAAAGAGATAAAATAAAACTCCTAGAATCGGTGAATAATGATCATTGTTCACATTGAAGTTTCCTGTAACTGCACAAGAAATGCACCCATCACTGATATCGAAAAAATATTAAAATATTACAAAAATATTTGACAAAATGACTTTCAAAACTTATAAATAGGTAAAGCTAATTTCATTTTTTACCATTTTACCAAACTGATCTCTGAAAGTGCTTTTTGCCCTAATTTCCTTGATTTTCTAGTGGCTACTGTAGGAGATCTAGGGTACCATTTGATGATCCGTCTACTGTAGGTAAGAGCCTTATCCCTACTCTTTCATTCATTAACTTTTTATGCAATTTTAACGTTGAATTTTAAGCTATAAAAAAGGATTTTTAAAATTTAGGTCGTCGACAACCATTGCGAGTATGGTCATCAGACCCGTGATGGTCACGCTTGAGCCCAAAGGCTTGTGCGACGCCATCAGATTGTTCTGAAAAATAGGCATGGTGGCACTGAGAGTGACTTTTAGAGATTAAAAACTCATTTTTAAAGAAAAAATGTTGATTTTATCCATGGACAAAGCACTAAAAGGTGTTTAAATGTTGTTTCCAAGAGAAATATGGTCGTAGAGTGGAAATGAGGAGGCCATAAGGCCGAGGATCACCAAGCATCTCAAGATCCGAGATATATAAGTTCTCTGAGGGAGTGTGGCCTATTAAAAATCTTCTGGACCATAGGGTTGAGGGAACAGATGGAGTTGCTACCTTATCTGATCAGCCTTTGGAATGTAGATCGAGAGATATTCATCATCAAAGGGAAATAATTGGAACTAGAAGAGATGTATATTTATTTCATCACGGGATTATCCCATCGAGGAGAAGCCATTCACATCTTTGGATCCCACCAAGGAGGTGAGAGTACTAAGAGTCTATTCCATAGATATTGTCCTTGTGCCCAAATAACTAACAAAGGTAAGGTGAAGATTGCAATAATCACCAATAACCTCTTTCTGAGAATAATATTGTTCACCATGGCATTTATATCTGGCACGCAAACTCTGCATGAGGTTTCCAAGTCTCAGTTCCAATACATTGTTGACTATTTGACCCCCACCATCTTCAAATGGTGTGGATGTCTTTTGGAGAACATGAAGTGCAAACTGACCAAAGGTAAGCATGGCCACCTGAAGCAATTTGAGTTTGGTTCCATACTGGTGACCTTCTTCTTGTAGTGAATACCGCTCTTCTGGTATTACTGGGCAGAAGTACCACATCCTGCCCCACGAGATCTGAGGCTCGTGAGATGGAGCCAGCTCATGCCTCGAGAAGGCATGGACCAACACATGCACTATCCACCACATTTCTTTGCTTGGCTTGAATTCCAGCTAGTTATGGTGGATTAATATGCTTATGCCAGCACATTTTCAGAGGGGATTCAAATCTACTTCTTCCACCAAGTGAATAGTGGACCGATGCAGGTAAAAAATTGTTTTTTGAATTTTTTCAAGTTTTTATGATTTTTATGAGAATGTAAACTAAGACTCAACTTATGATAAATGTGAATATGTAGGACCAGAGAGAGCAACAAGCATGTCGCTAATAGCACGGAGAGTTGTCCATCTGATAGTGGATGCAGACTACAAGGAAGGGGTTGACCCCTTAGCCGAGATGGAGCACAATCTAGAGGCAATCACCCAAGGGTTCCAGATTTTGCCACCATCGATGATGTTCCATTACGTTGACAGAGACATATAGTAGAATTCTCAGTGAGACCATGTCAGATGCTAGGCCGAGTGATCAGAGCACTCGCATGCTATCATGAGCATCGTTCAATGTGATAGTTTATCTAGTCTTTTACACATTTTGTAGGATTTAAAAGCCAAGTCTCTCAGAACAATCTATTTTTTGACATTTTGATGTAAACATTCCAGCAGACACTATATATATATATATATATATATATATATATATATATATATATATATATATATATATATATATATATATATATATATATATATATATATATATATATATATATATATATATATATATATATATATATATATATATATATATATATATATATATATATTTTTTATTTCTACTTATGTGTTCGTAGAATGATTCAGTTTTATAAATGATGCAAATGTCTATCAAGAACAAAATCTGCTAATGCATCGGTTAATGTATTTAAATTATGTGGAATACGTTGATATGCAATGTAA
Source organism: Pinus tabuliformis (assembly GCA_031772625.1). Classification (NCBI taxonomy): domain Eukaryota; kingdom Viridiplantae; phylum Streptophyta; class Pinopsida; order Pinales; family Pinaceae; genus Pinus; species Pinus tabuliformis. The sequence continues at coordinate 385,850,810 of CM062811.1, read as the reverse complement.
TCATAATTTCTTTCCAATAAATCTAACACGTAGATACATACGCAATATTTGTGGATTTATTACTGAATAATGATTGTTTAATTCTAACACAATGAGCTACAAATCCAACTTAACAACTAAATCTCTAATGCCAAGGGAAACTGCTGCTAACAAGAGTTCAATAACAACACTATACTCAACAATATTGTTGGTTGTTCTACCAAGGTAGATACATTGTAATTTAATCAGCTCGCCATTAGGGTCACAAAGTACCCATGCTGTGGAAGATATATTATGTGTGTTGCGACAAGCACCAGCAGCAACACCAACGTAATGTCCTGACGACATCTACAAACTGAGTGGAACACAGGGTAAGCAGAAAAACAAATGTATTCAAAGAAAACAAACACATCAAAAATAAAAAACAATGCACACTAATTAATTACACACTAATGTACAAAATTTATCATATGAATCTCACACATAATACTTTTTGAGATACATCTCTTACGAGGTTGTGACAATGCATTTCGCTCATAATCACATAGCTCATAGGCACCTTTCTGTAAGACAGGCTTGACAATGTAGCGCCGATGCCACATGAGGTTAAACTTACCTACCCCAATTTATTATTGGCTTGATCGTAAAGAAGGACCAAGTCGCCTTCTGCGAAAGTGCGAGGAGAAACTATTTTGTCAAAATGAGCTTTGACCCATTTATTTTGAGCTTTGATGACCATTGCAGCAATGCGACGAGTCTCATCTAGTCTCTCAAGATACAGTAGTGTCTCCTCTTCAGGCGAGTATTCAGAAGAAGTTCGATAGCTAGCTTAAGCAAAGGGATTTTGCATTCAATTGGAAGAGTTGCCTCTAAACCGTATACCAGCTGGAACAGAGTGAATCTAGTGGTTGCTTTAGGAGAGGTGTGGTAAGCCCAAAGATATGAGAATATCATTAAATTCCTATCTTTCCTGTGCTTCTCAACGGTATGCTGAAGCGTAGTAATCAAAACCTTATTCACTACTTCAACCTGGCCATTGGCCTATAGATAATATGGTGTTGAGCTATCATGTCGAAGGCCCAACTAAGCAGTTAGCTCTACCATTGTGTGCCGGCGAAAATGTGATCCATGGTTAGTCATGATAGCTTAAGGGACAAAAAAACATGCTATAACGTTGTTAAAAAGGAATTGTGCAGTAGTAATGTTGTCACTATTGTATGTAGGCATCGCCTCGGCCCATTTTGTAAAATAGTTGACAACGATGATGATATAACCATACCCCCTGGCCGAACGAGGGTTACATGTCATGAAATCAATGCCCCATTTAGAAAATGGTCCAATGGTAATTACTGGGTGTAGAGGTGCGGACGGGGCGCGTTGCTTGCGATTGCAACTCTGGCATTCATGACATTTTTGGATAGCTAGAATGCAATCTTTGATATAAGGCCAGAAATAACTGGCACAAAGGATCTTCTAAGCAGTGGCATATCTAGACATATGACCACCATAGGCACCACAATGGCAATGATTTAGGGCCCGCTCAACTTCTTCAAGGGTGAGACATCTGCAAAAGACAGAGTCCACACTAACCCAATATAAGGTATCACCGAGGATCCGATAGGATTGGGACTAATGACGAATGCCGCGTCGGTCTAATCGGGACAACTTAGATTGGAAGGTCCAGTTTTGGAGATAAACAATAATGTCTCCATACTAGGGGTCAACAATGTTGATCAGAAACAATGTTTCATTGGGTATCTTCTCTAAAAGATTGGTTTGGGTGCTTGCAAATGAAAGAGAACATATTAACTTAGCAAAGATGAGTGATTTCTTTGATTTGGCAGTAGTAAATTCCAAATCAAACTCCTGCAAGATGACAATCCATTTGGAGTATTGACCCCCAATTAACTGGCGAGTCAGTATATATGTCATGGGGTTGCAATCAGAAATCACAGTGGTTTTCTGTAAAAGGATATACTGTCAAAACCTCTAAACGAAATGAATCGCCACCAAAAAAAGCTTCTCAATGTGAGCATAGTGAGACTCAGTATCAAGAAGATTGTGGCTGAGATAATAAACCACGCGCTCGTTGTTGTCTTCGTCATCCTGAACTAATACCATATCAATGGTGGTATTAGTTGCAGTCAAATATAGGAAATAATCGCGGCAGTAATTGGGGGGATGCAGTAAAGGAGCACTAATCAGGGCTTTCTTTAAAGCATCGAAGGATTATTGGCAAGTTCATCCTAGATAAAATGGATCCCCTTCTTGAGTAAGCGAGTATAACCTTTGGCAAGTTCAGCATAATCAGGAACAAACTGACGGAGAAAATTATCTTTTCCTTGCAAGCTCTGCAATTGCAGCAGTGATGAAGGAAGGGGTAGATTGACTATGGCCTCAACTTTCAAAGGATGAATCCTGATTCCTTCATAAGATACAACAAAACCTAAGATCTAGCCGGAAAAACACACGCTTGTGTGGATTGAGATGGATATTATAATACCGACATCGTAAAAAGATAGCTCTCAAGTGATCCAAATGGTCACGACTTTTAGATGAATGAGAAAGTAAGTCATCGAGGTATGGCTGAAAAATATGTGGAATGTCATGGAATGCATAGGACATTTCTTGCTGAAAAGTGGCACCAACATTCTTTAGATCGAATGGAAGATTTTTGTAAGCGACAGTACCCCAAGGACTGATAAAGGTTGTTTTATGCTGAGCAGTGGGTGAAATGTTAATTTGGTTATAGTCAGAAAGCCATCCATGAAAGAAAAATCTCACTCCTTGTGCATTCATCGATGATCTGGTCGATAAAGGGAGTAGGATAATTGTCTTTAGGACACGTGCGATTGATATCACGGTAATCAACATAAACACATATTGTGCACTTCTTTTTGGCAATAGGGACGATATTGGAAACCTAATCCATCAATGGAATAGGATAAATAGAACCTGCTGTCAAAAGATTCTCTACCATTTCTTTGATAGTAACAACCTTTTGAGGGTGCACAGGGCGAAGCTATTTCCGAACAGGCTTTGTACCAAGATAATTAGGGATCTCATGCACCAATATGGCTAGATCGATACCACGCATCTCCTCATATGACCAAGCGAAAATGTCTTGGAATTCTTTAAAAATATGAGTATAGATCTTGATCTCATCTGGAGAACAAGAAACCCCAATATGGATGTTCTCGACAATTCCCGATTTAACAGAAATTTCAATAGGCATCGTAGCATTGTTGTTTCCCATATTACCCTCCAATAAAATTTCATGTACCCGAACAGGCATTTGAAATGGAGGTGTAAAAGGATGAGAAACAAACTCTTCAATATAGGAAGGCATCTCATCGAGGCGAGGGAGAAAGGAAGAATAATTATGCAGACCATTCCATGGAACTTCTTCGAGAAACATGACCTCCAATATACTCTCGTCAGTGGGGAATGTCTCGTTCATGGCATCCAGAGAATCCCAAGAACCATGCCAAGGGGATGGAACGTAAGTGTCTAGGTTCATACTAAAGACAACATGACTTTCTGAAGTGGCCATTGAAGTTAAAAAAAATTCTTGATAATTTATCTCCAATGGACTTAAAGGCATAACATCACCAAATGAGTCAATTTGATCTTCGATAGGGACAATCCAAGGATCCGTGGAATCCGAGATCATATTTACGGAATGAACATTTGGAGGTGGGAGAGTAAAAGTACCCATTAAGGAAAAATCTTTGAAGAGACCTACCCCCACACTCTCATAAGGAATCTCAGTATTACCCACATTAGGAACATTACCATCTTATGAACCAGAAGAAAAGAAAGACAGTTAATCAACCGTGACTATTTTTTCTTCACGAAGAAAACGAAGTACGTGGAACAAAGAAGACAACACACAAAACATAGCGTGAGTCCATCTTCACCCGAGAAGAAGAATGTAGTTGAGATTGGCATCTACAACTTCTACTTCTAATTCAACGGTCTTTCCTTCTAAAGTAATCGGTAAGTTCATGAGAATAATTTATGGTCGCGAACCTCTACCATCAAAGGCTTCTAAGGTGTTCAAAGATTGGTTAAAAGAAGGAGAGCCAATGCATTTCCAACATTAAACTGACATGATGCAAGTGGAGGCACCTTCATCAATGATCATTTGATGAATTGTCTTTCCTTTGATGAGGACCTGTATCAGAAATTCAATCTGATGAGGGAGACGAGGCACATGATTCTCTAGATCGAAAGTAATCAGACTCGAATCAAAAGGATATATAGCACCTATAGCACACAACAGTGACTTCTGTTGCGTTGGACAGGATTGAAGAACCTCCAAGGCAGACATTTTCGAAGTTTCCTCAACTAAATTCTCAACAATATTGTGGTGTTGCACAACTATGGAATTCAGATTGAAAGATGACTTCCGAAGAAAACATTTGGTGGGTGGTCGGATGACAAACTCACTGTTAGGGCGCTTGATATGGAGCGGACCAGAAGAGGAAAGTGTAGAAGTAGAAGGAATATCATTGCCTTATTTCTCCATGGTCTGTTTAGATGTAGCTGTATAGTCCTTGGTTAGAGTAGCGATCGAGACAGGTGATGAAACTTGCATCATGAACACTTGGGAACCCGAGGAAGAAGAAGATTGAGGTTGGTCTACCAATTGGGTCTACTGTGATGGAAAGGGTTCTTTTAAGACAGTCGGAGTACTATTTAGAAAGAGACTAAATTCATATTATCGGGGACAATATTTAGTGTAATGATCCTCCTCACAGATGAGGCAAGGAAACTTTAGCTTTCTTCGAGAAGCATCGTCAGCAGGAGATTTAGGAGGGTCCTATTTTGGGGCATCGGTTTTGGCCTTACCTTTTCCCTTCTTTTTACATTTAGAGGATTTATCTGTTGTGGTAGATTGGATAGCATGTGCCTCAGAGGTTTTACCAGGAATGCATGAATTCTTAGAGGGATTATTGGAACCAGTGTTCGAGATCGATTTCTGCTTCGAAGAAGCCCTCACAAGAGTGTGAGACATGGAACCAATCACACCATCAATTGGTGGTGTATCCGAAGACTTTGATGTTGTTTGATCCGATGATGGTCTCGGAGCATCAGGTAACATCTCATACAATGTGCCAGATTACAAATAGACCAGGTCCAAATATTGGGCACAAGCAATAGTTTTCTCTTCGGTAACACATCCACCCATGGCTATGTCCTTAGCAATTTTGATGATGAATGGTTTTTTGAACCATTCTATCAACAACTCATTAGCAATCTCAAACTTGATGAGCCGAAATTGACGTCTCCATTCATGGATATGATCAGAGATGTGGGTCGTGGTGTCTTGCTTAAGTGACGTAAGAAAATGGGTGCCAGTTTCATAGCGCACCGACAGTTGAAAATGAGTAAGAAAATCAGCAGCAAGAGATTTGAAGTCACCATAGGTACCTCGAGGTAATTCGATGTACCATTTAGTGGCAAAACCTATGAGAGTTCTTTGGAAGAGTCGAAGAGGGATAGAATCATCGATGTACGAATCGGAGGAGCACTAGAGATTATATGTCATCACGTGGGCTTGTGGATCCTCCTTCGCTTTTCCCTCGAATTTGGGGCAATCGCCTGGAATCTTTGTTGGAACTAGAGGAAAATATGGCAAATGAAGAATAGGATCATTCATAAGCCTCGAAACATTGAGCAGTTTCAACATAGCCAAGAAAGGCAATTGCATGTTAAACAACATGTAGGGCCTGTGAGGAGACCCAAACTATGGAGTCCATCCTTGTTGGTAAGGACTTTCCCCCCAATGTGGAGGATTTTATCCATATGGAATCTAGTTTTTCCCCCACTGAGGGTTCCCTTGACCGTAAGGTGGATTCGGTCCTGGGTAAGTTTGGTATTGCCCAACCATAGGCCGTTGATAAGCATTATATGTAGCATACAGATTATAAGGTTATTGAACCTACTGACCTTGGATGTAAGGATTTTGAACCTGCTGCTGGAGGGTTGACCTTGACCTTGCATAGGCTAACCTTGCTAATATGCATATAAAGGTTGTTGCTACCCACATTGACCTTTTTCCTACAAAGGTTAGCCTTGCAAAGTTCGACTCTGCTGCTGTAAAGGTTGGCCTTACGAGGACAAAGTTTGGGAGGACTGATGAAAAAACTGAGCTTGCAGCTGCAAAGGTTGTTGCGACTGCTGCGAAGGTTTCTGTTGCTATTGTAGAAGTTGTCCTTGCAGCTGCAATGCTTTTCCTTGCTGCTGCAAAGATTTCCCTGGTTGCTGCAAGGGTTACCACTACTATTGCAAAGGATATACTTGTTACTACAAGGGTAGCTGGACAATTCCTTGAGTCATACCCTGAGGGTATTGATTGTTCCTTAATTGGATCTAGCGATACCTACCAAGAATAATGGATTGACCAGGGTGAACGTATGGACCAACTTGTGGAATGTAAAGCGGATTGACCATGGCTTGCGAACCATATGGGACATAAGCTGGTTGGAATGGGACCTGAGCCCTATAGTGCTGCTGATATTGGACATTACCTGACCCAAACGGAGCAACAGGGTTAGGAATAGTGCCATAGAAAGGTTGATTCATTCCAACCATGTGAGTTTGTAATCCACTCACACTAGTTTCGCCTGACATAAGAGGAATATTTGTATCTTGCCCCCTAGGTGGTGGCACAATTTGTCCACTCGATAGAGGGGTAGAAAACCTTACCAAGACATGTCTTGAAACAGTCGGTTGAACCAGAAGAGTCAGTTGAAATGACGAAACAGGTTGAGACAGAATGGTAGGTTGAACTGGAACTGAAGTGACTACAGTTTGAACAATATTTCGAGAGTTCGGGTTCTGAACAAATGGACCTGATGTAGGCATAACATTAGAAGACTAGATGGGGTTCTGATACAATGATGAGGCACTAGGAGTACCGGAGACTAACTGAGTTAAAGTGGTATAACCATGCGGCAACATGGGTCTGCTAGTTGCAGAATGGGAAAGAGAAGGGAATCTTCCTGTAAAATGAAAGCCTTATGGAGGGAACTCATACCCCTACTCATCATCTATGTGAGGAGTGTAGGTAGCGGAAACTTCTGAATGACCTAGAGAAGAAACTAGGATCTTGCATTCTGATTGCATGGACGGAAACAATTCACGATGCGGAACATGAGATGTTCGAGGAGATAACTCCAAAGGAATACCAAGCCGATCATACGGAATGTATGGATTCTAAGGAGATATCAAAACAGAATAAAAAATAGGATCTTCAAGAGTATGAGGACTCTTAGGGGTCTGGATGGCATTATCAGAGGAATCCGGATCAAATTCGTAAGGTGACCAGAAATCTAATGGAGGCAGACGAGAAGACAAAGGTTGGATACTCAGAACAATTCCAAGTTCTGCACCTTGATCCTCAAGTGACTGAGGAAGTTCTGGATGAACTCCTTGGGAGGACCCTGTAGTATTAGTGAAAGAAGGGGAACTATGAGATGGACTCAATGGTTCAGCCACAATCGCTTCCCCTCAACAGAAAAGAAGGAAAGAAAAAAATGATTAGCAATTTAACAATCTTGAAATTAACAGGGAATTACTCAATTTGGTCTGAGAAGCAACTTCTTGGGATGACATGTTTGCCGTGGGAAGTTATATTTTAGAAACAAAAACTTTTCCTTTTCATCTTTTAAGAGTTGAGACAAGGGTGAAAATGTGACTCTAGTCATTTTCAATAGTTTTATAAGCATGAAAGGACAAGTTTCTCAATGATCTCTTTAAATTTAAAGAGTCATAATATATCAAATGACTTCTCTAGTGAATCTAGGTAAAAGGAGTATCAAGTAATTGTGAACTGCAACATACACCTTAGCCAATAAATTGACCATGGACTTGATGTATGTGGAGGAAATATCCCTAAATGTTGTTTTCAGTGTATCACATTCACAAGGTGGCAGAATCGGCTTCCTATGGATAAAGGATTTCAACCTAGGGGGTCTCCCTTTATATACACGACAGTACGAGGAACACAAGTTTGTGTTAGCATTATCTAATGCCGAAGTGAATGTTAGCTGCTAAGTTTTAAAGACGTTGAAACACGTCTCTAACCTAGACCACTAGATATGATCGTTAATGTTTCAAATGCTCTTAGGTTAATTGATATATTTTATAGTTGATCTTGTAATTATGTCTCAATTTCAAGGCCTGAACGATGTTTTCTCTCCCTAAAATGAAAACTAGATAATGAAAAGAAAGCTTTCAATTCAATGAAAGCTATGTGATCCAAGTGGATGTTGGTGGCCACCCACCTATCCCACTTGGACCCCCACAACTGTCTCTGTTAGTTTTTCAGTTTCCTTATTTGTAGCACAATTTACTATTTTTAGTAGTTTTTTGTGTCCTGAAATTTGGAGCCGTTTTGAGGCCCTAAATGATGTTTTTTTAGAAAAATGGAAGCAACATGGGTCAATGGACTGATGCTACTCTTCCCAAAGTTGTAGTCCTCGAATAGATCTTTCTAAAGAGCTATGGTGCGCGTCAAACAGAGATCGTATGCCAAAGTTACGACCCTGCGAAGTTAATGTACCAATTTACCCAAACGAGGCCCATAGTTTGGTGCTTCATCTCCTAGGGTTAGTTTTTTGGATGTTTAGGGTTTTCCATTATTTTTCAACAATAAATAGGCCTTTGAGTCTCATTGTAACACAGTTTAGAGGCATGTAGTCACCACATCTCTTCTCAGAGATAAGCTACCATCGCCCTAGCTGGTTTATTTCCATTTTTGTTTGTAAGCATAGTTTAGTATTTTACATTAATGAAATGAAGTATTATTTCTTATGCATCTCTGTATTTATGGTTATATCTGTAATTTTTTGCATTCCTGTTTAAATCCGGATCGCTATCTATTTAGCGAAGAAAATCATTCCAATCATGCATCAAACTAAATGCAAAATTCATCCATCACAATCTTCAAATATTAAATGCAAGATATGAAATCTAATCTTTTATATGACAAGCAAATACAATGCCAAAAGAAATCTTAAAGAAAAAATTTACTTAATATGTAATGATGATTTTTCTCTTTTTCAAAAATGCAACTAATGTAATCTAGTGCAAAGGAAAAGACAATGCAAGAAAACCAAGAAGCATGAAAATCTCTTTCACATCAATGATTCGAATGCAACACTAAAACATTCCAAAAAATAGCAAAATAATTTCACTTTCAGTTCGAAACATGGAAAACCTCAAAGAAAACATTTTCTTTTGATCCCAATGAGACAATCAATTTGTAATCTATCATTTGTCAAATGAATCTTAAGTAACTTTCACTATAACCACTAATGAAAATGACTTAAGGCACAAGAACCAAAGAGTAAAATGCAAGCATGTCTGAACACATAAAGACTTTTTAACACCGGCAATCGATCTCTAACCTCTGATGGGAAGACCAACGTGGGCACTAAGGTTGACCTAGAATACCTAGAACCCTAAAAAGCTAATCGAACTTCAAGAACACTCAAGCCAAGTCAAAAGGCAATTGCAATCAGACTATGAGAGAGTGAATGAGAAAACACACTGGTAAATCACAAGGAGAAGACAACTTAAACTCAAAATCAAAGAGAAAACCCTAAATTTCTATGTTTTCTGCAATCATCGCACCTGTCAGCAGTAAAGTAGCAATCATCGCTACTGCAAATAAAAAAATTGTGATATCATCGTGATTGTCAGGCTCATATCTGCAGTCGTCATGGCAAAGGAAAAAGAAATCCAAAATTCTCAGAAACAACTCAAGTTAACAATCTTTAGACATTTACCATGTAATGACATTGACTTCAATCAAACAATGCAGTCTAAAAATCTATGGTTTACCAAACTAGACAAAAGACAAGGGTGAAATATTGGATGGAAAGGGTCATATGCTCCCTAACAGAGTCACCATTTTGTTTTCAAGGTTAGTCCTCTCTGCAGACAGAGATGATCCCTATAGCCCAATGAGTGGGTATAGCAACTTGAAAGGACAATCATCTAGACATCTTCTTAGATTATAATTGAAAAGAATAACAAGAGAGATGGCCTACCTTGCTCTAATGCTAACCCGTTATCCTTTTTTTAGATCCTTGAATTTCTTGTGTCACGTGTTCATTCCTACTTCTTTCAACGCTTATGTACCTGCAAAAGTATCCAAGAGACAACAAAACATACCAAGACTAATAGAAAACTCCAATAATAATCTATTTAGATGATCAAGGAATGTCAAATAAATACATACATGCACATATATATTGGGAAGATGAACCGACAGTTGTATTGTTATTTAAAGAATAAAGGGGAAGCTTACAACCATAGCCTTGATGTTGAAAGGCTATCCTTGAGTGGTAATCCAATTCCAAGCCAAGAAACTCTCCAACACTCCTTCTCCAAGTCTAATGAATAGCCTCTAAGCACAAGCTCAACATAGGGACACAAATGGACATAGATCAACCATTTGGGAATGATAGAGGGGAAATTTATATCTAGGAGAGGGAGTTAGGCCTCCTCCAAGGATAGGATTAGGCCCACATCTTAAGGAGGTAGATCATAGGGATGAGACCAAGAGGTCAAATTAGGATGATTCAACCTCATCTATGTGAAACCACCTCCATCTCGCCGCTCTAGAAGCTTCTAGATCATGAATCTTCTCATCCTCTTTGGGAAAACTTCCTTTTTGAGACCATCGTGAGTATGAGAGAGAACAAAGCGATGCCATCACTGGCTTAACAAGGTGCAAGAGTCGATCAACATGGTTTGAGATTCATAAGGGCGATGATTCTCATTTTAGGGTTTCATGAGCTATTTATTTAGGGAAAGCTCTAGATATTTTCCAGGCAAAGTTAAAGGAGGGATCTCAGTTGTATACATTGATGAGTATATTTTATAATGATCATGTTTTGGGCACTTCAGGGTATGTCACAGGGAAGTGCAGGAGGCGTGACAAAACACTGTGTAACAACCTAACACAACAGAAAAAGGGAAGCTTGGAAGTTGAGGGCGTAGAAAGGGTAAGCGTAATACCTGTTAAAATTCTAGGGATCCTTTCACCAAAGCACTGGAGCAAAACAAAATTCATATTAGAAACCATATAAATCTGTTGAAAAAAAGAAGTTCACGACTGAAGGGATGAATCCTCTTTTAGTTATTTCTCCATCGGCCATTTCTTTCCTCCACCAGCAAGAAAAACCAAAGACACTGTTACCATATGGGGAAATACAAAAAAGAGAAGAGACTGAGATGGAAAATCTAGAAAGAATGACTATAGGTAAAAATCCCAGGTGGGTTTAAATTGTTACAAAATGCATACCTGGAAACATTGGATATTTCAAACCCTAACAAAAAACCATGTTGCGGATCCTCACAACCCTCAACGTTATGGAAAAATGACCAATCGAACAACTAGAGGAGGAGGGTTAGTTTCCACAACTGTCCTAAGTAAATTAGGACTATAGGAATAAACCCCAGAAGATCAGAGGGAAGATTTGAGGGCCAAGTGTCTAGTGACATTAATGAAATGAGTGGGTCGTGAGAGTTCTATAGTCATATTGAAAATAGGTTCAATCCATTAACTATGCCAAGAAGATTAAGATATAACTTACCACTAATAACTTTATTAAAATTATGTATGATATGAATGAGTAGGTGTTGGGTGGTCGATTATGTATAAACAACACATACTGATTATCACCCAAAGTTTATATGTAATTCACTGACTAACACAATATGAAAAAAATTAATCTCCATGTGTCCATACCATGAACTAAATATTTTATATTTAATGTTATGTGAGTGATGGTGTATATTATAAGTAATGTATTGTTTGATTTTTCTATATTTCTCAAATTTATTTCAAATTAAATAAATATTTGTTTAAATCAGAAATTCAAATTATTTTAACTACATAATTTAAATGTTCCAATTTTTTTTAAACATTAAATCTATTAAACATTTAAAAGTACATTTTAAACTAACAATCATATTATCAACATATATTACATAATTCTAAAAAAACAAAACTTAGAATAATGAAACCACACTATATATTAATTATAAAAAAAATTGAAACATTTAAAACCATTTTAAACACATTAATATTGTATTTATAATTTTTCATTTCCCATTTTATTATTTAATGACGTTTGCATGCATTTCGTGATATTTTTTATTATTATTTTTTATTAAAATATTAATTACAAAAGATTTAAAACACCAATTTCCATAATGTAATTCTTATTTTTGTTTTTGGATAAGAAATGTGAACCATTTGAATTTGCAAAAATGTATAGATATCTAAATTCACACCATTCATATCCAGAAATAATAATTATGAAATGAATACTTTTTTAAACACCTTTACAGATGTTACAAGGTTATTTTTTAAAATACTTAATGTACAAAGGTTGTGTTTTAGAGTGCCATTACTTTGAGTTTTATTTATTTTATTCTTCCATTATATGTATTTTTATTTTTAATGCATGTGAAGATATTATATTTTTTATAAATATGTTAAGTAGGTCAATTTGATAATAATATTAATAAATAATTAATAATTATTAAATTATATAGTATTAAATGTTGCTTAATATTTAATATTAAGTAAGATTATGTATATGGTGGATTGAGTATCTTCTTTTTTATACTCTCTAATTCTAGAAACAAGGGAGCCACTGTCGTAGCGGCAGTCCCTGCCGGGGCTAGCTGTACATGAATGCCAATCATCTCCAGTGTATTAAAAAACAAAAAATAAGTGTGGTTTGTAATATTAAGTTAAGTCTCACAATTTCATTGAAAGTAGAACAACTATATTCTAACCAACAGCCTTGAAGCAGCCATAAATGTCTTTAGAAAATGGAAGATTATATAAGAGCTTGTCAAGCACGAGCAACTACTAATGTGTTAGTCAACTACTAATGCGTTTGTCATTAGGCTTTGAATGAAAAATGGAATTATTGACAAAAGTTCAGGTCGGTATTCGCAACCAATATGCATGGTAAAGTACTAACTAATTTTCAAGACTTGCAACTCTCGCTTTAATAGATAATTAGTCAAAGTTTACTTGCAAGATTAAAAGGCATATAAGCCACCACTCCTCATCTCCATCCTTGTGAGTTAGACTCCATCCTTGTGAGTTAGAGGAATACTCGATAAAAGATACTTTGCTAGGCTTCAACCCTTAACTCTTCAACTTGATCAACGCTCTTGCTTTATCAGGTTGACTTAAATTAGATCGATGGACTACCTGGTTGGGTACATGCACTAAGTGTTGTTGGAAAGAAAATATAGAACACCTCCTCAATTGCAGTTTTGAATCTTGCCAAAACTCAGGTTAAGGGAGGATGAGGCTAATCCTCTCAAGTCGAATCCACAAAGGTAATCGAGAATCCATTTATTTTTTGTTTTCCTTTTCTTTTCCAGTTCTCAACTCAAAATTAAAGAAACGTGTCTTAAGTGGGCTTCACATATACACTAATACATGAATTCCATTCGGTTGTAATTTTATTTGGTTATAAGTAAATAGAAAAAGAGAAGTTCTATTAAGCAGATCTGTTGAATCGTCTTCCTACCGAAATGGCCATCTAGCCTTTCAACCAGCAATCACTCTACTGGTTACCATTTGTGGGATCTCAAGTGTCCGCTACCCATTTGCACCCGCTTTGAAGGGAGGAAATAGACCTAGTTTGTTACAGGGAGGTGTTCAAACCCCTGCCATTAAATTAGCTCGATTCTTACATCCAACTGCCTTTCTAATTATTTTTTGTTTGTAAGGAAAGTTAGTTTTGTAAATTTGCACGCTTTCAATTCATTCTTTTTGTTTATCTTTTCTATGCTATGTCTACAGTAAGTTGTTTGGCTTCTACAAAATTCCCTCGAAGTGCAGTCATAGAAATTAAGATACCTATCCACCGAAGGCTCTTTTGGATCCTCCAGTGTAGCTACAACGCTTGATCAATGTAACCCCTTTGATTGCTCTACACTGAACTAGTTCGAATATTTAACTCGTACAAAAGCAAGGGACAATTCGTCAAATTAAGAGTAAGTATATTACCAAAAATCATTGTTAATATAAAGCATTTAATAAACTAATGATAATAATGATTTTTAAAATATTTAATTAAGTAAAGATCCATTCACATGCTAATGACAAGGTTAAAGTAAAATTTAATTTATCATTTTAAAAACATAATTCTTAAAAACAATGTAACTTCTGCTTACACATGTTTTTCAATGCACTGGCATTGATAAAATCCATCTGTCTTGACGCTGCAATCATTTCCATGCATCTTCTACTACGGTATTTCCTACGCATGTTCGCCCTGTGTGTCACCTCAACTTTAACACCTCTCAGTGCCTTTTTAATCTGGTTTTCATTAAGCCCCACAAATTTGGATTAGTTAGGAGCACATTCACCACATTTTCTAAAACCTTTTTAGTAAGAACTAAATCTTTGAATACTTCCAATTGCACGTTGCCAGTCCAAATTGTAGCACAAGGCTAAGTGAAGCCCTCTGTAGAAATAAGATACCTTTATACGATCAGCATCAGACAATGGCCTTGATACTATATCCCTATTCAAAAGTTGTGCCACAAAATCAATTACGGGCAACGGTTCAATGAAAGCGGTTGAGGACATATCTGCAGCATAAATTAGCAGGGGCACACTGTCAATAGGTCTTACAAGCAGGTAGCTAATTAAAGAGACAGAAGAGAGAAACGTACACTAATATCCAAATAAAAAATATACATACCAATGTTGAGCGACAAACCCATTTGAGTGGGTTTGATACTATGGTAAAATCCACGGCAGCTCTCTAAGCCCTCCCCAAGCTGTTTCCTCGTTCCTAAATGAGGGGAATAGAAGGATATCCCAACCAGCCAATACCTGAAATACAAAATTAGATCAAAAACTATTACGCTGACTCTCTCTTTTTCCATAACAAACGATGCTATTTAATCTCAACATACCTATGTGTCGGCAATTCGCGCAGAACAATATCGAGAACCTGTAGATCTTCCTGGGGTGCATCTGCCTGCCTCCCTGATAAAAATTGACCTAAATGGTGTAGATCAGCCCGAGCTTCAGACTCAATAACAACCTTGAAGTTCCGTTCTCTTCTGTGAAAATTTTCAATTAAATATGCTTAGTTACTGCGCTATGTGAATATGGAGATTACTATTGTTGAATAATCTTAAAGCAACAATAATCTTCTACCATTAGCGAGCATGATAATTCATCATATATTTTGACAGTATAATATGTCTACGACAATATCAGTTTTGAGAATACCTTTGGCCACCCATACCATCATCCTCGTCAACAAGATTACACATTTGATGAGCTTGAATATCATTGTTCAGTGAGCTGCATTTTATAACTGAGAGAGAATACCTGATACCTATGTCTCATTTAGCATCAGGTCGCTTTGTCTCATTTAGAGGCAGGTCTCCTAGCCTGGGTTATGCCTCCTTCAAATATTCATGGTTTGAACCCCACACGCCATGTCATCACAGCGCCCTCAAATAATTATGCTGATAATTCAGTTCGAATTTCACAGTTTTTTGAAATAATCGCTGAATCAATCAACCAAAGTTAATTTGAAGGTGTACCCAATGGAGATGGGGAAACCCCCGGCGAAAGTGCTCTGCGTGAATGGTGGGAATGGAGATTAAAGCTATGCATAATATTCTCCATCTTTACAGGTAATTCCATTAACCCTAGTATCCCATAGTTAAATCTTACCTCAAAATCCTATAATTTAAGGTTATTAACTTTTGATTCCAATGGCGTGCAGCTAAAGATGGTTCTGGCCTGTAAATGCTTTCTAGAGCATGCAATCTCCCACAACGTTAGACCTGCCATAACCGCCTGTGAGGTAGCATGCACATTCCTTATAGTGGACTTCCGATGTGCAACGGTCTAATACTCTTCTCGCGGTGGAAACCATGGCCAACTCTATCAACATTCCATTTCTATCATTCTTCCATTAGCCTGCAGGCTCTCACAAGTCAGTGAAGGAGATCGTACTACGTATATTCATTTAATTTCCTGCCATGAAATCCAGTTATGAAGATGTTATATTAATCTCTTTGAATTCCAGGTTCCTGCTAACCTTGAGGACAAAAATTCTCTAGCCTGGAATGCACTTCACAGTTCAAGAGACAATACAATGCAATACAATGCACTTCACGCTCTGAAAATCTATCTTCAAGCTTTGAAAAGCTTTCTTGCAGAGCGACAATACAATTCAAACCTGCCCAACCATGGCAGGTGTAGGTGTTAGGTGTTGAGGCAGCAGAGAAGTGATGCAGGTGTTGAGCGCAAACGAGGCAGCAATTGAAACCACGGCAGGTGTTGAGCCCAAACTAGGCAGGTGTTGGACGGCAGATGATGCCTCCATAATTTTGTACATAAACAAAAAGTTCATGCATCCTTATCTTTGTATAAAAAAGATGACATTAAATGTTTCAGGGTAATGCTAACTTGAAAGTTAGCATTAGTTCAAATCCATAAATGTTTTAAAGTCTTCAGTGCACGTTATCCTAACTTTTAATTACAATCACAGAAATCATACATTATTTCAGGCAATAAGAGGTGCAAACTGAAACTTTGGCTAAAATTTTGGTTGATCGAATAATTTTAATAAAACTTTGGTGTACTTTGGATAAGATAAGATTGCATCAAATTTTTTGCATCGGGAAACGTGAAGGCTGCAATAAGACCTCAATTGTTTGCCGAACCAAAAACTTTGGGTAAAATTTTGTTGAATAAAATTGGGAACATCAAACTTAGGTTAAAATGTCAAAAAACCGAAAAAAAAAACAGTCAAAGTATCAAGTAATGGTAGGTCAACCATCGATCGATCGCTATTAGTCCCAGGCAGGGACTAATAACACAAACATTTTCACATTTTCAAATTTAAAGAAATTCAATGATACCCATAATGTAATTTAATATTCTATTTGAAACTCTTTAACACAATAATTATTGATAACCATAATTAATAAGTGATGTGGTTGGTCAGAGTGGTTATAAAATTGAGTGTATTCTCATTTTTTTAAATTTTGATTTTTTTCTATCATATTTTTCCTTAATTCATTTATTTTGTTGTGTTGCCAATTTTATTCAAAAATTTATAATAATCGGTTAAAATTATAAATTTAAATTATACTATTTAAACTAGGGTAATACTTTGTAAAAAATCATAATCCCATAATAATAATAATATTGCTAGATTGGAGTTATAATTTTAATATTTGAATTGGAAAATCATAATAATATTATGAATTTAACTTTTAAAGACAGAATTATGTCAAGAATTTATATCCCCAGATTCTAACGTTGACAAAAATTAAAACAATTATCTTGCGTTTCTGATGGTGTGAGATGGCTTCCAAGGGTCTACATCCATATAAAATTAGGAATCCATACACCTACATTGAAACTTTCAAATATCCCACATCAAAATAGATAACAACTGTAAGGAGCTACCAACCTTACCTGTTGGCCTCAACCAACCATGTCGATGAAACCTAGTTCTATAAGTACTCAAAAACCTAACCCTAACGTAAGTGTTGTGAGATGCATTATTTTATCCATGTGAAACTTCTGAGCTCCTAACCGAGACCTAAGGATTCCACGCAATGACGCAAGGGCGAAAGCGAAGCAAGGAGGAAGTGTTGATTGGCGATGAAACAAAAGATGAAGTTGGCGAGGAAGAATCAACTCCTTCTCCTTCATCTTCTGCCAAGAAAGAATTTCAGAAGAGAGGCCCATTACCCACCAGATTTTCATCACACCTCTTTTAGCTCGTGAAGCAACGAGGTTTCACAAGTGATGGAATGACTGTGGAATGGATAATCCAATAGTCATTGTCAGGCCAACATCAAGATCAATATTGGAGAGGTAGAGAGGAGAAACACAAAAATTAACTCACACAAACCATTGGAGTTGTTTTTCTTCTCTATCAATCACACAAACTTGATTGATTACAATGAACCCGATGAGGGATATTTATATGTTTCCAACTAAAAAATCACCTAAAATAACTTAACATGCAACCACACTCTAAATTCGTCTATCACTTAACTCAACTTCATTGAACACTCAGTTAACTGACTCTCTAATTTTACATAAATCTCCATGCGGGAGTTAATTAGCTATTTTAACACTCCCCCTTAATTACAACCTCTAAACTATGACATGACTCATGGCAACTCAAAGATGCCTATTGATCTATGCCTTGGCTAGGTTTACAATACCCAAGTTTCTTCTATGAAACTCGAACACATATTTTGCTAATGACTTTGTAAATATATCAACCAATTGATCACTAGATTTACAAGGCTTCAAGTGAACTTCTCCATTGCTAAGAAGTTCTCTAATAAAATGATATCTAGTATCAATATGATTTCTCTTTTGATGAAACACACTATTCTTGGATAGTGAAATCACTGAGTTGTTGTCACAATATATTGATGTTGATCCTTGTTGTTTCTGCTTGAGTCCATCAAATACTCTTCTTAACCATACTGCTTGACATGTTGCTAATGTTGTTGCTACATATTCTGCTTCTCTTGATGATAGTGTTACAATAGGTTGCTTCTTATATGCCTATGAAATTAAACCTGAACCAAGATGGAACACATAACTGGCAGTTCTCTTCCTATCATCGAAGCTACTTGCAAAATCATTGTCTATGTACCCAATCAAATCCTTATTCTCTATGCTTGCATACATTATGCTCCAATCTCTAGTTCCTACTATGTATCTCAGAATTCTTTTTCCAGCACTCCAATGTGTATCTTTGGAATCTCCATAAATATGGAGATGAAACTTACTCCTTTCATAATATTCGGTCTTGTAACTGCGAGATACATGAGGCTTCCAACCAATATTTTGAATAGCGTTGGATTGACATCTGATCGTTCATCATCATTGCTTAACTTTCTACCTGTTGCAACTGGTGTAGGGAAAAGTTTGCAATTTTACATCCTATATCTTATTAGAAAATATCTAACATATTTATTTTGACAAATAAAAATTCCTTTTTTAGATTGCCCAACTTCTATGCCAAGAAAATATTTCATGAGACCAATATCTGTCATCTCAAATTATTTCGTCATGACTTCTTTAAATTCATCCAATTACAAATCACATATATAAATCATGTCATCAACATATAAGTAAATAATCAAAGTCTATCCATGCTCATTTAACTTTGTGTACAAGGAAGGTTCAATGTTGCTTCTACAAAATCCATTCTTGATCATGTAGCTATCAACTCTACTACACCATGATCTAGGCGCTTGCTTGAGTCCATAAAGTACTTTCTTCAACCAGTAAACTTTATCTTCTTTACCTTCAACTTCATAACCTGGAGGCTTCGAAGTTCTGAACATAAATCTCTTCTTCTAGAATTTCATTTAAGAAGGATGGTTCCACATCCATTTGATATACTTTCCACTTGTTTTGA
This sequence comes from Pinus tabuliformis, assembly GCA_031772625.1. Classification (NCBI taxonomy): domain Eukaryota; kingdom Viridiplantae; phylum Streptophyta; class Pinopsida; order Pinales; family Pinaceae; genus Pinus; species Pinus tabuliformis. The sequence continues at coordinate 385,831,344 of CM062811.1, read as the reverse complement.
GATGTTGTGGCTAGAAATTCTCTTACACTATCCAATCTGGCTATCGACGCAAACTTTTCTCCAAATTCTATTCCCATTTGTTGTGAGAATCCTTCCACTACAATTCTTGCTTTAGATATGTCAATTTAACCTTTCTCATTGAACATTGTCTTGTACACCCATTACACACAACTGAGATATTTGTCATTTGGAAAATAAACCAAATCCCATGTATTATTCTTTTCAATAGTTTTAATTTCTTCATCCCTGGCTTGCACCCAAATTTCATCTCTTAATGATTCTTCAAACGAAGAAGGTTGGAATGACAACAGTGGAAAAATTGAACTAACATCCAAATCATCATAAATATATTTCAAATTTCTCATCTTTCTCTTACCATAAATTGATTCATCACCTGATTGATTGATTGATTAGAGAATCTTGATCTGTTGATCTGCTTGAAGATCCATGCTACTCAGAAAATCTTGGGGTCCTTGCTGGTGTGACTTTCTTTTGTGTATGTTCTTTTGATCCTTGCTGCTCCTTTTCTGCTATGTAATCTTCTTCCATCAGTGGCACTTGTGCATCAACTATTTTTTCGACAATCCCATTCCATGACTCTTGTTCTTTGAACACAACATATTTGCTAATTATGGTCTTCTTGTTGAGAGGGTTATACAATTTGTAAGCTTTTGATTGCTCTCTATAACCAGTAAATACACATTTTTCACTTTTATAATCCAATTTTCCTCTTAGCTCATTAGGCACATGTTCATAAGCTACACATCCAAATACTATGAGATGAGATACATGGTAAGACATACCTAGCCATGCTTCTTCTGGTACCTATTCAGCACACTCTTTGTAGGAGATGTGTCTATCACATAGACAACACATGCAACTTCTTCTTCCCAATACTCAGTAGACAAGTTTCTTCCTTTCAACATGCTTCTTGCCATGTACATAATTGTCTTGTTCTTTCTCTCTACTACACCACTCTCTTGCGGTGTGTACCTCGTTGTAAATTATCTTATAATTCCATGTTGTTTTCAGTAATCATGGAATGACTTTGAATCATATTCTCCACCATGATCTAACCTCAATAACTTGATATGTCGGTCACTTTGGTTCTCTGCTAAGGCTTTGAATTGTTTGAAATTTGCAAAAGTTTCAAACTTCTTCTTCTTCAAGAAGTAAACCCATGTATTTTTACTATAATCATCAATGAAAATGAGGAAGTAACAACTTCCACCAATTGAATATGTCCTCATAGGTCCAGAAAACACTGTATGCACTAGCTCAAGAGGTTGTGTTTCCCTGTATGCAACTCCCTTTCGAAAACTCTTATGATGTTTCTTTCCTAATATGCAACACTCACAAGTACTAGCAAGTTCTAATGAAAAGAGATTTTGGGGTATAACCAATTTCCCCTTTCCTATCAATATTCGATCCTGAGGCCTATGGGTTATGGCCCATATACCCTATCAGAATCGTATTTGAGGCCTTTAAGCCTTAAGACCATGGACACACATTTATTAGGATTTTCCTTTATAAATCCGAACTACAATACTTTGTCGCAAAACAAAGGGAAACATAGAAACGCACGGAAACTCCGCTCCAAACCCTTTGTTCGGACTTCAAAAACAACTCACCCGGATCTATATATTTGTTGGGTCCACTCTTCGCTCCAACCCTTTCCATTGCTCTGATCACCCCAACCTCCGATCTTCGATCGCCGATTATCGCATATTGGCAATATCGCTTCATCGGCCCTCGGTCTATCGCAATATCGCATGTCAACACATCGGTGGTCCTCCATCTACCAGCCTTAGCTCCTCTGATTTGTGATCAAAAATTAGATCGCGACCGTCAATCCTGACTCTCAATCCAACGGTCGACGATTAATCGCAGGATCGCAATTGCACTGTTTCAAGGATCAGTTCCAATAACTTCGGAAGGGTTTTGCCGATGCAATAAAGGTTCAAAATCACAACGATTGGATCTGGGTCGTTGATCTTCCAGATCTAACGTTTCCTATTCATCAGTTCTTTGTTTCCTCTTGGACTTAGTTCCACTTGCCATTTGATTGATTTTATGTTAAATCACGGTTCTCTACCACGCTCTGTTACAACATGCACAACACTCAGGAAACAATTAACTCTGATAGTTTAGATTTCCATTGATCCTTTCAGTGATCGATGGTCAATCAACACACTTATAAATGAGATTTAAATCATTCACGGATATATATAGTATAACTGAAATATACAGGCGCACAAATCAAACACTAAAACACACTTTATATTTATACACGATATGAATATAAGCTAAGGCATTTCAGCCTTAGAACGAGTTCTCCTCTCGACTACATTTTGAACACACTATTACACAAATTCTATTTCTATCAGTCTGTCTCTATTCATTGAACACGTAGGCTCATATATATATAGGGAAAAATTGGATCAGATCACTGGAAGGATATGATCAATCCTTTCCATGAAACACTCAACGACTCCCTAATCTCTCTCTTCAAGCATACATATGTGGTAGATTACAATTAATAATTCTCCTCGAGAATTTTACCCACTCCACCTAATTAGCATTGTTTGAATATAATTGTCCCATGTTTTGCTCGATGGTCCACATCTCCTCCTTCTCCACTTTGGATTCCTCCTTTAATTAAGGGGGGGTTAGTTGCTCCTGCATCAGACTCCTGAGGCACAAAAATTTATGACCTCCTGGTCATATGCCTCTCCTTGTCCTTAGAAATTCTACCCACATCTCTGTGGAATTGCCTTTATGATCTTCTGTGAGCTCTGCAACCAACCTATACAGTAACAATCTTCCTCTGCTACAAGATACCTCACCAAGCCCTCCTCACTCGGTCTTTTGGAATCCTTCTAGTTCTCTTCTCTAGAACAAATCTAGCACTCCTTGTTGTAGGTTACTGCAAGTCTTCTCACCTTCCACTGCCACTATCTACATGATAGTAAGATCATAACTCTCCAGCTTTATCAATTGTACCTCCTTCTCCTTCTGCTTGCACTCTTCTTCCTTCTCGCAGGAAATCCTTTCCCTGCTCTGATACCAATTGATGAAAAGAGATTTTGGGGTGTAACCAATTTCCCTTTTCATATCAATATTCGATACTGAGGCATGTGGGTTATGGCCCATAGGTCATATCAGAAGCATATTTGAGGCCTTTAGGCCTTAAGACAATGGACACACATTTATTCAGATTTTCCTTTATAAATCCGAACTACATTACTTTGTCGCAAAACAAAGGGAAACATAGAAACACAAGGAAACTCCACTCTAAACCCTTTTTTCGGACTTCAAAAATAATTCACCCCGATCTATATATCCGTTGGGTCCACTCTTTTCTCCGACCCTTTCCGTTGCTCTGATCACCCCGACCTCCGATCTCCGATCGCCGATTATCACATATCGGTGATATCGCTTCATCGGCCCTCAGTTTATCGCAATATCTCATGTCGGCACATCGGTGGTCCTTCGTCTGCCAGCCTTAAGTCCTCCGATTTGCAATCAGCAATTAGATCGCGACCGTCAATCCTGACTCTTGATCCGACAGTCGACGATTAATCGCAGGATCGTAATCACATTGTTTCAAGGATCGGTTCCGATAACTTCGGAAGGGTTCTGCCGATGCAATAAAGGTTAAAAATCATAGCAATTGGATTTGGGCTGTTGATCTTCCAGATCTAACAGTTCCTATGCATCAATTCTTTGTTTCCTCTTGGAATTAGTTCCGCTTTCCATTTGACGGATTTTGCGTTAAATCACAGTTCTCTACCACGCTCTGTTACGACACGCACAACACTTAGGCAACAATTAACTATGATATTTTAGATTGACATCAATCCTTTCACTGATCGATGCTCAATAAATAGACTTATAAATGGGATTTAAACCATTCACGGATATATACAGCATAACTGAAATACACAAGTGCACAAATCAAACACTGAAACACACTTTATATTTATACACGATATGAATACAAGCTAAGGAATTTCAGCCTTAGAACGATTCTCCTCTCGACTACATTTTGACCACTCTGTTACACAAATTCTATTTCTATCACTTTGTCTCTATTCATTGAATACGAAGGCTCATATATATATATAAGGAAACATTGGATCGGATCACTAGAAGGATCCGATCAATCCTCTCCATGAAGCACTCAACAACTCCCTAATCTCTCTCTACATGCATACATATGTGGCAGACTACAATTAATAAGTCTCCTCAAGACTTTTATCCACTCCACCTAATTAGCTCTATTTAAACAGAATTGTCCCCTATTTTGCTAAATGGTCCACATCTCCTCCTTCTCCACTTTGGATTACTCCTTTAATTAAGGGGGGGTTAGATGCTTTTGCATCAAACTCCCGAGGCACAAAAATTTATGACCTCCTGGTCATATGATTCTCCTTGTCCTTAGCAATTCTACCCACATCTCTATGGAATTGTCTTTATGACATTATGTGAGCTTTGCAACCAACCTCTGCAGTAACAGTCTTCCTCTACTACAATATACCTCACCAAGCCCTCCTCACTCGGTCTTTTGGCATCCTTCTGGTTCTCTTCTCTGGAACCAATTGAGCACTACTTGCTCTAGGTTGCTGCAAGTCTTTTCACCTTCCATTGCCTCTATCTGCATGACAGTAAGATCATAACTCTCCAACTTTATCAACTGTACCTCCTTCTCCTTCTGCTTACACTCTTCTCCCTTCTCACATGAAATCCTTTCCTTGCTCTGATACCACTTGATGAAAAGAGATTTTGGTTATAACCAATTTCCCCTTTCATATCAATATTTGATCTTGAGGGCTATGGGTTATGGCCCACAGACCCTATCAGAAGTGTATTTGAGGCCTTTAAGCCTTAAGACCATAGACACACATTTATTCGGATTTTCCTTTATAAATCCGAACTACATTACTTTGTCGCAAAACAAAGGGAAGCATAGAAACACATCAAAACTCCACTTCGAACTCTTTGTTCAAACTTCCAAAACAATTCACCCAGATCTATATATCCGTCAGGTCCGCTCTTCACTCCAACCCTTTCTGTTGCTCCGATAGCCAATTATCGCATATCAGCGATATCGCTTCATTGACCCTCGGTCTATCGCAATATCGCATGTCGGCACATCAGTGGTCCTCCGTCTGCCAGCCTTGACTCCTCCGATTTGTGATCAGCAATTAAATCACGACCATTGATCCTGACTCTCAATCCGATGGTTAATGATTAATCACAGGATTGCAATCGTATTGTTTCAAGGATTGGTTCCGATAACTCCGGAAGGGTTCTGCTGATGCGATAAAGGTTCGGAATCATAGCGATTAGATCTGGGTCATTGATCTTCCAGATCTAACGGTTCCTATGCATCAGTTCTTCGTTTCCTCTTGGAAATAGTTATGCTTGCCATTTGATGGATTTTACGTTAAATCACGGTTCTCTGCCACTCTTTGTTATGACACGCACAACACTCAGGCAACATTTAACTATGATATTTTAGATTGCCATCGATCCTTTCAGTGATCGATGGTCAATAAACACACTTATAAACGGGATTTAAACCATTCATGGATATATACAACATAACTGAAATACACCTGCGCACAAATCAAACATTGAAAGACACTTTATATTTATACACGATATGAATACAAGCTAAGGCATTTCAGCCTTAGAATGAGTTCTCCTCTCGACTACATTTTGACCACTTCGTTACACAAATTCTATTTCTATCACTCTATTTCTATTCATTGAACACGCAAGCTCATATATATAAGGAAACATTGGATCATATCACTGGAAGGATTCGATCAATCCTCTCCATGAAACACTCAACAACTCCCTAATCTCTCTCTACATGCATGCATATGGGGCAGATTACAATTAATAAGTCTCCTCGAGACTTTTATCCACTCGACCTAATTAGCTCTATTTGAACAGAATTGTCCCCTGTCTTGCTCGATGGTCCACATCTCCTCCTTCTCTACTTTGGATTCCTCCTTTAATTAAGGGGGGCTTAGATACTCTTGCATCAAGTTCTTTGATGGAAAGGAAGAGGAGGCAAAACACAAATTTAACACACAAAACACACAAGTTGTGACAATTTGATTGATCACACAAAAACTTGGTTCGTACAATGAATGTAGTGAGGGGTATTTACGCTATTTTAGACTAGATACTTGCCCAAAATAACTCAACATGTACACACACACTCTCTAAGTTTGACTTTTCCAAAAATATAGCTTAACATGAACTCACTTGACTTGATTCAGTTAACTAACTCTCCTAAATTTATCCAATTCTGGCATGTGGGAGTAATTACAATTTCTAACAATCAAGATCCCCACAAGTTTTCTTTCGATAACGACTTGTTCATCCAAACCCCCCAGCAAGACATGATCATCATGAGGACCCTGTCATGGAAGAAGCTTTCGTTGCACATGCCACAACCAAAATACAAAAACTGCATAATGGAGGACGTGCGCGATAGAAGATTTTGAGTGCCAAATAGTTGCATTTTGTATCTTATCCTCTTAACTCAAAAACTCGCCCTCAAATCCTACGACAAGACAATTGAATGGATATTCAGGAAATATTGGTTACCTGCACTACTACCATAAGAGGCCATTCGGCCGACTACAATAACTATTTCCACTTTCCCTTCACACATGGGAGCTTCGATGATGCATATCTCAGTCTAGATAATGAGAGTAGCTCGATTTTCCTTGTAGAATTCTCCATTCCCACTAATGATCAACAGTATAATTTTGCAGGACTTTATGAACATCTTGTGCTCCACTCTCTTTTTAAGATTATATAATAATTTTTGTGAATATCATGCACATGTCGCGACTTCTAGGAATGTTTTTAAGGAGATTTTTAGGTACATATGCTCATGGAAGCATTTCCCTCGCCATTGTGAAGACATTCCATGGTCGACTAGGGTAGTTATTTAACAAGTGTTTTTGCTTATGATTAAGGAGGGAGTTGGACCTTCCTGTTTATTTTATGGAAGTAAATATTGTTTTTCTATATTTCATTTTGAATATGATGTTCATGTGCTTGCTCAGTGGTTCTAATTTGTTTTTAAAATTTGTTTTCATACAATTGGAAACAAATCAGTTTTTGTTTAATGATGTCTATAGGAAGGTGAGGTCATTATCTAAGAAAATTGAAAAAAAAGTTAGTTTAGGTAATTAGAAAAAGCATTGACCACTCTTGATCCCTGATCTAGGTCATGTTAAAGAGATAAAAAGATTCAATTATGTATTGTATTGATAACTCCCGGAAAAATTATCCAATGAAAGATGGATAACTCTAATGAATTTGATAAAAAAATATGACATGTTCCATTACTCAAAGAAATATGGATAAACATGATAAATTCAAGAACATCTTATGGTTTGTTTTATTCTTCATTATGTAACAATAACAATTTGCATGAGGGTGGGTACAAGTTAATGATGGTCACTAGATTGTAGCAATGTAAACCTAGAATAGCAACAATAGGTTAATTTGGATGGATAACTAGAAGTTCTTACACAATGAACTTGAAAAATGAGTTGGTCTTTTGAATATATTTTTATTTTAAAAATTTGTCTTTTTTAACATTGATATGTTATTTTACATGCAACATATAATTCATATGTTTCCATTAGTACAATATTTGAGAATTTAAATGATGATATCTATTTACGAAAATTTGTCAAGTTGTAGTTATAAAGTCATTATATCCTTGAAATTATAAGGAATTCTATTAGTGCAACCTAAAAGGTCTAAACATTATCAAACATTCATTTTATTTGAGATTGTAGGTCTTAAAATCCTTTTGTGCACCATATATTTTTTCTTCCAAATATTTAAGACCCCCAAAATGTATTTTAAGATTTTGAAATCTATCGAGAAAATATATATATTAAAATTTGTAAATTTTTAATTATATATTTAAATCCACACAATCCACCCTATATAGCATCTTAATGCATATGGTAATGTTCTATATTTGCGGTCAATTGCCCTTTTTTTCAAGTAATTTTTATCGAAAACGTATTTTGCTAGTTTTTTTAATACCTCTTTTTACTTTTTATTTAGTAAAAAAGTAAATCTATATCTAAAAAATACTTTAGAAGTATTCTTACTCCACTTGAAATCAATAATTCTTAAGACTATAATCTAACTAAGGTGTATATATAAATTCATATATATATTCAGCTATGAAATATTTATGTGAATATGATATATAATGAATTTGAACTTGAGGAATTTTAATACTTAAATAAATAAGTAAATAAGATTTGATTTAAAAAAATGGTTTAATACATCATCCAACTCCTAATATTAAAAATATTTGCATAAATTTTCAGTTTTAAAACTTAAAAATAACATTTTTTAAATTTAAATTTAAATATAACTTATTTGACAACGTCTCAGTTAGATTGGACCACTCGAACGTTTCAATTTGTTTATTCATATGTTTTTATCAATTTCGAAATCCACCCTAAATAGCATCTTAGTGCATATGGTAGTATTCTATATCTCTGGTCACTTGCTTTTCTTTTACTTTTTTATTCTATATCCCCTGTCACTTGCGTTTCCTTTACTTCTTTCTTTTTTAGTAATTTTAGTTGAAAACTTATTTTGCTAAATGTTTAAATATTTCCTTTTACTTTGTATAAAGTAAATGTATATTTAAAATCTATTTGAGAGGTATTCTTACTCCTCTCGACATGAATAATTTTTAAGACTATAATCTATATTATGTTTTATATATATATATAATTTTTATTTTTAATATATATATTGTAATTCATATTTATATTTATATTTATAGATATATATTAAATATTTATGTTAGTGTAGTTTATATTGAAATTAAGTTTGAGAAATTTTGATTTTTAAATAAATGAGTGGAAAGGATTTGATTTCAAACAATGGAAATTTGAGGTATATGTCATTTCAGAAAATATCAGTAGTTAGACTTCTCCAATATTCCCAATTATGATATCAGTATAAATTTTCAGGACTTTATGAACAAGACAATTTTATGGAGCCTATTTTCAATGCAAATCCAAATTCAGTGCATGAACTTGGGGTTGCGCCATCCCTATATGACCTCTATCCTCTAGTTTCCTTCACTGGAGGCTTTTCAAACCAGTTGCAACACACTCCATATCCTTCACTGAAAACTATCATACAACCAAATTCAATGAAATTCTAGTCATGGAGGCCACAGTAGGAATGGTAGCAAATGATGGATTAGTGACGGAGGGGTGTAAGTTTGAACCGCCGGTACAAATGGGCAGCATGTATACGTGGAAAGTAGTGTTATGTCCACAGAAAGGCTCCTTTCGGCAGAGCACATGTCAAATGTTGAACACGTATGTCACTCCAATAGCACTAGTTTCACATCCATCGCATAGTCATATTGTCTTGAATGCCATTGTCTAAAGGGGATCAACATGGGTACTACAGAGCTTGTTAAGTACAGTACCATCTACACCAGCGACAGTAGGAGAGGAGTTGGATTGAACCTACCATATGTGTAATAACTCTTATATGGGTCGATGACTAATTAGATCTTATGGTCCACTCTCTTTCTAAGATTACATAATAAGTTTTGTGAATATCATGAGAGTGTGAGAGCTTCTAACATTGTTTCTAAAGATATTTTTAAGTGTACATGCTCATGACACTGTTCTCCTCGCCATTATTAATACATTCCAAGGTCACACCTTCACACTTGTAAATGCTTGTATACTTATTGATGTGGTATACTGTGTAGGCCGCTATGGGCATGGGCATTAGTTAGTGCACAAGTGTGTAGTAATGCAATAAGTTGTCAGAATAGTTGGTTTGGCTAGGCTAGGAGGTGAATTAAGGCCCATATAATTACCCAATGATGAGGCTCATCAATACGAATGCGTGCTAATGCCCCTCATGAAAGCGAAGTCTTGCATTAGTCTCGTAACGTTGTGTAGTCACCTTAGATCCGTGTGCATGAAAAACAATTCAAGTTGCAAGTTTACGACTCTTAACGCGGCTCTTTATTGAGCCCTTGTGTTTTATAACGCCTTGTATACAATCCACAAGGTGCGTTATAGCACTAACCATAAGAAAATATAAATTTCTCTCCTCTCACACAGACTGTTGCTAATCCTTTCTCCCTCGCTCTTTGTAACCTCGCTCTGATACCAATTTGTTAGAAAGGCGGAGGAGAAAAAAAATAATTCACACATAAAACAAACGAGCTACGACTCTTCTATTGATCACACAAAACTTGATTCTTACAATGAACCCGATGAAGGGTATTTAACCTTTTCTACTAGCAACTTGCCTAAAATATCATGATATGCAATGACACATTAAAAGTTGTCTATCACTTAACTCAACTTGACTCAATGCTCATTTAACCAATTCTCTAATTTTAACTAACTCCACATGTGAGAGTAATTACGATTTCTAAAAAATTGGCTACAATAGTTGAAAGGAATTGATTCGGCACCGCAAAATTCCATAGGGTCTGGATTTGGGATGTCATACCATCTCCACTAATGATAAGATAGATTTAGGTATTGGGTCAACCTCACAATAAGAACAGCTAACTTATACGTAATATCAACTTATCTTCCCTTTTTTCATGCCTTCATAAGACCTTATTAGTACATATCCATGTCCGCTGGAATTGTTGCATGTTCCATCCAAAAGGTAATGGCCATGCCCATAGAGGACTACACAATATACAACATCAATAATACCTATCCAAATATACACACTTGTGCACTAACTAGTGTCATGATGAAGATTTAGGAATAAGTGTCCCCTTAGTGTGTTCCTCAAAAAGACCATTCATAAAATTCTCACACAAATTTTTCATCAAAATTTTACTCGTAGCATGTTTAACTCAATCATTTAAATAATATGATTTGAACTTCAATAACTTTTACTTTAGTTAAGTATGTAAACTTAACTAATAAATATATTTATTAAACTCACCCATTGTATTAAAACACATTATTAATTATTTAATAATTCAATTCTTTTGCTAACCAATTAAGTTTTTTTAGGAAGAAAAGCATTATAATTTTATTATTATTAATAAAATTAAAATTAAAATGCACATTTTTTTAATATCATGTATTCATAACTTCTCTTCATATTTTTCCATAACATTTTTATATTCATTTCATTAATATAAGAAAATTGAGATACACGTTCTTGAATTTTTTTTGAGGAAATCTATTTATAATTATTGAAATAATTCATATATTTCTTTATAATTTAATGACCTTTTCTAAATTAGTGTTATAATATTATGTTTTGTAACATGTCTAGCCATTTAACTTTAATTATATATATATATATATATATATAATCTTTATTATAAAAATGGTTTGAATATTGTTCTTTTGACATTATTTCTTATATATATAAAATTTTAGTTAACCATGCATTACCACTTAAGATTGAAACCACTTTGGTATATTAAATGTCAATAACTTTTCAATGTACAAATTCTACTGAGATATATCGACTTGCTTTAAGTTTAATGAAGGTGGGGAATTTATCACGCAATAGATTGCTTTGATGTTAATGTTACCAAGAGGAGGTTTTGTGAATGGTGTTAACATACATTTGTCAAGATGAAGCTGAGTGGTTTGGGGAGCAAGTGAAGTTTTTTCAGAAGTGTCTTCATGGTCATCCTAAAATCTATCTTAAATGTTGCATCTTGTCATGAGGCAGTCACACAAAGGGGAATGCTTTGTTTTTCTTTTCCAATGATCTATGTTGTCGTGTCGTCAAAGTATGCTAAGTGTGTGAAGACAGTTCAAATTCATCACGAGTCCATCTCCCTTCCTACACTTAGCCATTTTTGGAAAATCTTCCCAACCAGGAAACTTAGCTTCATCGGACCTTGATTGAGCTACGCACTGCGTAATCTCAACCCTCATGGATGTGACCTTGCTTCCTGGAACAACAAAGTGCACAATCACTGTTCTCAAGGGTTGTTTTTCTGTGCAATTCCAGAGTCCAGTAGCCTTCCTTGACCCCGAGAATTGTGCAGTTGTGCCTCCATCATGACACTAGTTAGTGCACAAGTGTGTATATTTGGATAGGTATTATTGATGTGGTATATTGTGGAGGCCTCTATGGGCATGGGCATTGCCTCTTGGATGGAACATGCAGCAATCCTAGCGGACATCGATATGTATGAATAAGGTCTTATGAAGGCATGATGAAAGGGAAGATAAGTCAATATTATATATAGGTTAGGTGCTCCTATTGTGAGATTGACCTAATACCTAAATCTATCCTATCTTTAGTGGAGATGGTATGACATCCCAAATCCAGACCTTATGGAATTTTGAGATGAGGAATCAATTCCTTTCACCTATTGTAGCCAATTTGTTAGAAATCGTAATTACTCCTGCATGTGGAGTTAGCTAAAATTAGAGAGTTGGTTAAGTGAGCATTTAGTCAAGTTGAGTTAAGTGATAGACGACTTTTAGTGTGTGGTTGCATGTCATGATATTTTAGGCGAGTTGCTAGTAGAAAAGGTTAAATACCCTTCACCAGGTTCATTGTAAGAATCAAGTTTTGTGTGATCAATAGAAGAGCCATAGCTCGTTTGTTTTATGTGTGATTTTTTTTTTGTTTCCTCCACCTTTCCAACAAATTGGTATCAGAGCGAGGTTACAAAGAGCGAGGGAGAAGGGATTAGCAGCAGTCTGTGTGAGGGGAGAGAAATTTATATTTTCTTGTGGTTAGTGCTATAACACACCTTGTAGATTATATACAAGGCATTATAACGCACAAGGGCTCAGCAGAGAGTCGCATTAATAGTCGTAAACTTGCAACTTGAATCGTTTTTCATGCACGCAGATCTAAGGTGACTACACAACATTACGAGACTAACGCAAGACTTTGCTTTGATGAGGGGTGTTAGCACGCATTTGTATTGATGAGCCTCATCATTGGGTAATTATATGGATCTTAATTCACCTCCTAGCCTACTCAAACTAGCTATTCTCACAACTTATTGCATACTTTTAATTATATTTTGTTTATAAGATTAGTTAGAGTTGGATATTTTGCTTTGTGATCTAAGTGTCATGATAAAGATTTAGGAATAAGTGTCCCTTTAGCGTGGGTCCCCAAAAATACCATTCATAAAACTTTCACACAAAATTTTCATCAAAATTTTACTTCGAGCATGTTTAACTCAATCATTTAAATAATATGATTTGAACATCATTAATTCTTTTACTTTAATTAAATATGTAAACTTAACTAATAAGTATATTTATTAAACTAACCCAATGTATTAAAACAAATTATTAATTATTTAATAATTCAATTCTTTTGTTAACCATGTAAGTTTTTTTAAGGAAGAAAACCATTATAATTTTATTATTATTAATAAAATTAAAATGCACATGTTTTAATATCATGTATTCATAACTTCTATTCATATTTTTCCATAACATTTTTATATTCATTTAAAAATTGAGATACACGAATTTTTTTTTGGAGGAAATCTATTTATAATTATTGAAATAATTCATATATTTCTTTATAGTTTAATGATCCTTCTTAAAATTATTGTTATAATATTATTTTATTGTAACATGTCTAGCTATTTAACTCATATATATATATATATATATATATATATATATATATATATATTATTTATTATAAAACTAGTTTGAATATTGTTCTTTTGACATTATTTCCTAGGTATATAAAACTTTAGTTAACCATGCATTACCACTTAAGGTTGAAACCATTTTGGTATATTAAATGTCAATAATTTGTGAGTGTACAAATTCCAGTGAGATGTATCGACTTGCTTTAAGTTTAATGAAGGCGGGGAATTTATCGCACAATAGATTGGTTTGATGTTAATATCATCGGGAGGAGGTTTCGTGAATGGTGTTAACGTACATTTGTCGAGATGAAGCTGAGTGGTTTGGGGATTAAGTGGCGCCAAGTGTTAGGTTGATTGTCATCAATCTGACGGGTTTTCATTTGATGACATACATCTCATGGAGAGTGGCTAGGATAACCACTCCCTACCCCCTCTACCACCCAGTCTAGCCTTCCATCTCTGAATTCCTCAGGAGAGGGCTCTGCAAATTTGAAGAAAAACCTAACTTAACTACTTGTTGGAAGAAAAATGGCAGCCACGACTCAGGTTAGTTGCTCCGATTGTGCAATTGTGTCTCCACAAGTTGGTTATCTTTTCTCTCTTTTCTTTTATCACCAGTAATTCCTCCCATATTTTTTTCGTTAGCAGAGTCCCAATGCACAGAGGCAAAGGTATGGTGGCAAGGGTTATTTGTTGGTCGGATTGTGAGGAATACAGGGGATAATATCTCTCAGAATTGTCGAGCACCATACCCAGGTATTTTTTTCAACCTTGAATGTCAAATGTTACGCTAAAATGTCTTTCATTTTGTGCCTATTATTTTGAAAGAGTAATCTTTCCCAAACCCTTTAGTTGTAGCTAGGGGTTTGACGATGTTGACCTGTTTTGAGGCTATATATTTCATGAAATATCTAGGTTTCTTTAAAAATTATCTCTCTTTGTCTTCTCCTCATAGTTTTCGAGTGAAATTTTATTACTTGGCAAGTCATGAAATCTATTGGTTATACCATCCTATCGGTGGTCTCTAGAGGGTTTTATCCATTTTGCAAAGTTCTTAATTTTATTTTTTTTTAATAAAAACTTCCAGCTTATGTTATAGCCCTACATTATTTCTAGGGTTTCATAATATTTGTAATTGAACTGTCCAAATGGTTCAAGCGAATTTCCATTGAGCTTCACCTATATTGATAACTCACATTTAGGGTTCATTGTATACTTTTAATGAACATTTATGCCCCTTTTCTTTTGTTTCTATATTTATGCATGTAAATACTATGTGCTAGAGAATATATGTGTTTTATTAATTCTTATGTTTTCAAAAATTGTAGATTTAGTTATAATGGTTCATGGAAAATGCATTCCTAGTCTCTTAATAGTTATTCCATGTATTATAGAAGAAACTACTTATTTTTAAATTAATGATGGAAGAGGGTTACATAGTAGGATGGGGTCTAGGATGGCAGTTTCCCCACTATATAGCCTAGGACTAAATTATTTGTGCAACCTTCTCTCTCTTATGCATGCACTAGAGTTACTTGGTTTCTTGCAATAAATCGTGCTATTCCAAAAATCTTCAGTAATCTTCTTCAAAAGGAGAATTTTTTGATATAATAACTTAAAATCTTATTTGTGAATTTAACAGTGTAACCCCTATTGTTCTCAAGAGTAAGGTATGCTCTCTGAGAGTCGATTTCTCTATCTGAGTAGACTTTTATTTTATTTGTTAGTTACAATTTTGCTAGAGTTGATAGGGCCTGCTCTTTCTTATTGCAAACCTATCTCGACCCACTGGTTAACATTTTGTCGACAGGGTATGAATTGTTCCAAGAATGGGACTTGTCTCATAGCTATAAATAACCACCCAACCCATTGTTAGTGCGTACCTAAGACTTTCTCCTTTGACAGTCCTATAATTAATCTGACCCTCGAATCACAATTTAATAATCTTCTATTTGAACATGTTTATGCATATATATATATATATATATATATATATATATATATATATAGAGAGAGAGAGAGAGAGAGAGAGAGAGAGAGAGAGATATTCACACTTTTATGAGAAGGAAACATTATAGTTTTGGACAAAGTTATACTTATATGTGATGCAGGCTATCCATGAATTAAACTAGGTAAAGACCTCTCCACCCAACATTTGAGAATGGAAATTATGTCCACTTCTCCCACTGAGCTTCTCAATTCCATACTAGTAGATGATAGTGACCAAACAAGGTTAGTTCATAGGCCTCAAGACCCCCACAGTCCAGCCGAGAACTTGCAAAATTACGTCTATATTGGAGTTTTCCACTGGATCTAGTCTAACTTAGGAAAATAATCCTTAGGCATTGTCCTTCCCCACCTCCCCAACATCTTGTTCAGGTTCACAAAGTTCCCTCTTTCTCTCTCAAGGTAACTTTCACTTTTCCTTTGGTTTTCAATAAAACAAACCTTGATTTTCCCACTGAGATGTCCTTTTGTCTCCAGGGAAATGAGAGAGATAATTGTTTCTAACTGTCCAGATTTTGAAAATTCATTTTTGGGTCTTTCGTATGAATTCCAAAGCTCAGATTAACAAAATCAATAAATCTACCTCTTTTAACATTTAGAGTTTTCACTAGGCCTTTCGTCTAAGCCTTTAGTTATTGGAATCTCATGCACTAAAATTAAATGACAATAATAGCAAGTATTTATGGTAACTAGGATTGTTACATCTCCCCACCCCTTGTGTGAAATGTCATCCTCGGTGTTCATTCTTTCCCTTGGAATAGGTGAGGATATGTTTGTCGCATAAATATTCCATCCTCCCAAGCGGCCACTTTCGAGCTCAAGTGTCTCCACTACACTTTAAATTGGGTGATATCTCACCTTTGTAACCTTGTTTCTCTATAAACAAGGATATGGAGAGGCTCTACAAAGAAATTTGTATCAAGTTTGATCTGTTTCACAATCATAACACTACCATTAGTTCTATTTAATCGCTAAACCAAGACATACATATATAAAATTTTCAACATTACATTTACCTGTACATCTTTCTGATTAATTATATGTCTGGTATCATATATATGTATATATATATATATATGTCTTTAACAATGAAACATGAAACAAATTGTGGAATCATATATGACTTAGTAGTGCAAGTTGGTATGGTACAAACCCCATTCTTTCCAAGATCTGGAAGGGTCCATGGTATCAATGTCCTAATTTAGCATAACCACCCCACCTTAAGGTGATTTTATTGGGTTTAAGTCACACATACACATGGTCTCCCATTTGAAATTCTTTATAAGTCTTTTTCTTATCTTCACAATACTTTTGTATATCTTGGTAAACCCTTAATTTTTTCCAAACCGTTTTCACCATCTATTCCATTTCCACTAACATGTCACATCCTAGTATTATATTATCTTAAGGGTTGATCCAATTAGTAGGTGTTATACACCTCTTTCCATACAATACCTCAGAAGGGATCATTTTCAATGACTCGTGATAAGTATTATTATATGTAAATTCAACAAAGTGGAGATATTCCTCCCACTTGGTTAGCTTTTACATTACATACATTATTGATATTTCCTCAAGCACCTGATTCACCTGTTCAGTTTATCCATCTATTTGGGGTGGTGCATAGTACTAAACTGAATTTGAGTACCCAATCCAGTAAACGGGATTTCTAGAATGCATAGGTGAACTTCACATCCATATAAGAGATCACCACTTTTGGCATGCCATGTAACCGGAATATTTCTTTCATAAATATATTTGCAATTTCAATAGTCTTGTATGTGGGTTTAACAGAAATAAAATGAGGTTCTTTGCTGAATTTATCCACCACTACCATGATGGCATCATTCTGCTTTCTAGATCTAGGAAGACAAATTATAAAATATAATGCAATCATCTCTCATTTCCACTCAGGAATAGGTAATGGGTGAAGCAAACTAGCAGAGCGTTGGTGCTTAGCCTTAACTTGCTGGCACTCCAACCATTTGGCTAAATATTCATTTATGTCCCTTCTCATTCCAGGCCAAAAATAGTCCTTTTTCATTGTAGAAAATAATTTTTGATAACCGAGATGGGAAACATATGGACTTTTGTGAAACTCATCTAGCATAAATTTTTTAAAAAGGGTTTTATTTGGAACATATATTATTCCTTTAAAAGTCAACAAAATATCATATTGCTTATACCATATTTGGATATTTTTCCATAATTTTGTATGTGTTTGTCTTACTGCTATAAAAATTCGTACTTTAGATCCTTTAAGGAAACATTTTTGATCTATTCTAAAAATTTAATTTACATTTGAATATAGGAAATCTCATATACACAACGAATTTTCCTACTTAGCGCATCAGTCACACAATTTTCCTTTCATTTAAGATGCCTAATGTCAAAGTCAAACTCAATTATCAAGGTGGTCCACCTAGCTTGGCGGGCATTTAGATTAGGTTGATTAAAGAAACTTATCAAATTGCTATGATCAATCATTAATGAGAATATTTTTCCTAACAAGTAATTTCACCATACCTTCAAAGCGTGAACTACTGCAATTAGTTTTAATTCAACATTGTTATTTATCAAATGAGAAAATTATCTAGTACTTGTTTTCTAGAGGTAGAAAAAAATCACCCGATTTTGAAAAATGGTGATTCAGAATATACCTTTTTTAAAGCATATTTTAGGCACTTTAAATTCTCTTATGTATTAAGTATGAACAATTTTTTTTAGAAGTTAGTGATTTTCATTCTCATTTTGAAAAGTGTTGATGCAACATCTTGACCCCTTTTTGTTAGAGTTGATTTTTGACACTTCAAATTATTTAATGTCTTCTTCTTCCCTAATATTTTTTTTAAAGTGTATTTATGTATTTGTGTGTTTTCATTTTTCTTTTCAATTTTTTTTGTAATGAAATCTTAGTTTTTTCGCATAGTTAAAAAAATTAAAAATGGTCAATATTTTAAAGTTAGTATTTTCTACATGTTTATGTAACATTAATTAATATTTCAATGGGCATCAAATAATTGTCACTAAAAAACAATAATTTTAAACATTGACAAAAAAAACACATTTTCAATATAAATATAATGAAAAAAAATACACATTTTCGTACTTTTTGTTAGAAATAACATGTTAAAAAAAAGATTTTTATGGTGAAATCCTAACAAAAAAATTTAAAAAATATTATTTTTTATGAATTTTATGTTAAAAAATAATAGTAATCACAAGCATTTACAAAAAAAAAATAAAAATGATTCACATAGAAATTAAAGTGAAAATCAGATAATACAAATATTGAACATATAACAACAATAATCAAATGCCCATTCTTCTCATAAAATCTCAAAGTCAAAACATTACAAGTAAAACTAATGAAGATCTCTCAAAATTGAGCCTGATTTGCAATCATAACTTTAATGCCATCAACAATATCATATAATCCATGTTCATCATCTTCTTCAACTTCATTGTTTTCTTCTTCCACAATATTTTCTGCTTGAGTTTCCTCATTTTCCTCTTCTAATAGATCTTTCATGTCTGCAAATCTCCCAAAGTGTCATTTTCCAATCATTCCATGTATTTGTGGTTGAGGTTCCTTTTCATTTTTTTCCACATGTGATTCAATAAAAATATCTTTTCCTCAAACCAACTTCTTCCATTGCATCTGGAAGAAATTGAAGAGAACTAATTCTTTGTTGAATAAAATTGCATTAGTGGATCTCTTCCGATTGCAATGGAATTTCTTCCTTTTTGTAGGCAACATGGTAGTGTTGTATGTAATCATCAAGCACAAAAACAATAAGTAAATGGTTATAAACACATAAAAATAATAAAAATAAAATACGAAAATTCAATAATAAAACATACATGGACCTGAAAATAAATCCAAAACCCAATCTCCTTCATTTGAACATAAATCTATAATATATTTAATCAATGTTTGTGGTTTTTGATAAATGTTAACTATCTCTCCTTTTGCATCTTTATCGTCATATGTTAACTTTTTTTCGACAACATCACGAACTAGTACTTGGCTATGACTCTTTCCATCTACTTGGTTTAGAAGAATAAACTTATAGCTATCATCTTTTGTCCAACATTCAACATGGATGAACTCACAATCACTTCTAATTGGTTGATCTCCGGAAGAAATAAGATTTGAATTTTTCCTGTAACATGACATAGTAAAAGTTCAATTAACTTGTACATTAAAAAAAATAACAATAATCAAACATACAATTTCGATGTATTACCATGTAAGTTGCATCCTTGAGTTTGATTTTCCCTTTAAGATTGTTAATAACATTGTAAATTGTGTGCCTGAATGAAATGTCACAAATCTCCAAAGTGATGATTTTGTGACTTCTTGAAAACCCATAACCACTTTAATAAAATCTTAATAAGTGTAAGACTCACTATCGTATCCAATGTCTTGGAAATTGAAACCATGAGGAATGCCTGCAATAACTAGGGCTTATTCGCTTTTACATATGAGTTTTGCAATATCTTCACAATCACCTTGTATTATTTTATATTGGATATTGTCTAGCCCATTCCAAATGAAATGAGTAAGAGTAGGATCAAATTCAACATTCCTAAGATGCTTCTTTTTCAGCTTTTCCAACTTAATTTTTTGAATGAAGATTTTGAAAGTATTTGGTATTCCATTCGCATCCTTCTTCAACATATTTAATGAAATAAACAAATATAACTACAAGTAATAAAATAAAACAAAAATTACATATGACTAAAATGAATGTAAAAATCAAGATACCTTTTTGAATGCAAGATAAAAAAATTTAAGTGTTGTTGTAGAACTTGATTCTAGGTAGTTGAGTACAACAACATTCCAACTCTCTTCATTCAACATTCTAGCCATATGTTTTTCGATTTTCATATAAATCTTATGATTGAATAAATAAAGTAAAAATTGTTAATATAGTGATATGTATAACAAATAATACCAAAAACGATATGTTATATTTAAAAGAAAATTAATATCTAAGAAAAAGTAAAAATAATTCAACAAAATTACTTTTAAAATTCTGAGCACATTTCCTCCAATAACAATTCACCTCATTTCACTCGACATAATATTGATTTGACTAGTTTGTCATCCTTCTCTCCTTGCAATGTTCCCCAAGGTGTGATAGTCATATCATCTGGAAGTTGCCTCATTTCAAGACCTGTCTCACTGTTGGTACATGTTATGGGTTTAAACATTTTAACCTTTCAGTTTTTATGGCAATATTCTCCAACATGTCAAAAATGCCATCAATCAATTCCCATATTTCCCCTGTTCTAACTGCCAACTCAAAAATGCTATCCATGCCTTTCCATATTTTTGAAATTACTTTGCGACCTTTTGTTTTGATTTTATCCTCAATTTGATAACCTGTTTCCATACAACATTCATTCTGAAAGATTTAACTCACTTTTGTCTTATCCCCACCACATTTTTCTACAAACTCATTATCAATAAATATGACTCTTTGGATGAAAGTTATAGACATTCTATACTCATTATCAGCATTATGATCCCATGCCAATAACTTTTTGTTTGTTTCTGTTAAACCAACATAAATGATACATTTCACTCTTTCGAAAAGTTAGATTCCAAGATATTCCTCGATCAATTTCCTTTTGGCCTCTGCTGAATGGTTCTCTCTAATTACGTAATATATGTAGTCAAACAACGAGTCCTATCAAATCCCTCCTTGTTGGGAACTTGATTTGGATCAACAAGAACCACATAATCCACCACATTTGCATATGAATTGTACCTGAACAATGTTTTCAAATTATGGACATGTAGGTGATG
Source organism: Pinus tabuliformis (assembly GCA_031772625.1). Lineage (NCBI taxonomy): Eukaryota > Viridiplantae > Streptophyta > Pinopsida > Pinales > Pinaceae > Pinus > Pinus tabuliformis. Next base: position 385,809,847 of record CM062811.1, on the reverse strand, counting down.
TGCCTTTTTAATTTGATACTGTGATTTTCCTTTATCTGGCCTAAAAAATTGGGTGAAAGTAAGCTAGAGTGTTTTTCCATCATTAATTGATTTATTCTTCCGCAAGTGATTTTGAATGGAATTATGTTTTGTGTTCATAATTCCATCCTCTAAATCAACACCTAGTGTTATGATTTCTTTGTTGCCTTTAGAACTTTCACTTTGTTCTTCATTATTGCTTATTATTTTAGCAGATTCACCAATTTTTTTTTTCTTCTTCTTTCTAGTTAACATATCTTCTTCTACATAAACAATCTTCTCATCATCAAGTGGAAGAGAGACATCCATGATAATTTTTCTTTTTGGTGTTCTATTTCTTCTCTCCTTTTCAACAACAGTTCTAACCTCGTCACTAATGGTAACATATTTTTTATCCTTAGCTTCAACTACAACTACCACATCTTCAAAAGAAACATGATTACCTTTGTTAGATTGACTTACAATATGGATTCTTTGTTGATCCCCTATGTGTACCATTGCAGTATCATGGATTGTTGATATTTTCTTCATTCTCTTTTCTAGTCTTGACTCTATATGGAAACTGTTGATCACATTCATAGTATTTGGCTCTACATAATAAATACTCTCCAGCGTCATTGAAAGACAATTAGCAACATCCTATCAAAGGAAATAAAATATGTCAATGATCAATCATTTATAAAAAATTTAATGATTCTTACAATAATACATAACACATAAATATAAATAAGCATATTTATAATGTTATTTGAAATGTTGGATGTGATTTCTTCACACAATCGTGTAGATTCTTCATCTGTGTCATACTTGACTTTTGAGAGATGAAATCTAACATTTTCATGTGAATTGGGCAATTTTGCAAGAACATAAACAATGTTTTAATTCGGCATGAAACATATGTCTCATACTTTGTGTATCACCTCATACGATTCACCCATGTAAATCATACCAGAATATAGATAGAGACGTGTACTATCCCTAGATTCAACATCTTTAACATGCCATCTAAAATATGTTTTATTTATTTCTCATGAATTCATCCATTTAGAAATAATCGATGGTGTTCTTGATGGGCCAGTTGGTTGAATTTTACAATATTTCTCAGTTCGGGTATGTTCGGCAGTATTCATAGTGTGTCCACCTGTAACTTTAAATGATAGAATTGTTGTCCTTGTTCTAGACATATTCACAAAGACCTTCCTTGATGTCATCTTCTCGATATATGTGTGTGTAAATTAGCTAATTAAAAAGCTATATATAACTTAAAAAATAAAAAACAATTAGTAGCATAATTGCTATTTAAATATAAAAGTAAGTTAAATTATATGTAATTTTTAAAAATTCTTATAAAATTTATATATCTAAATTTAAAAAAATATATATTATAGAAAAATTTATAATATATATATATAATTTTTAAATTATTAAATATAAATTAGAAAAAAATGTAACTTAATTTTTTTAAATAATTTGTATCGACACCTTTATAAAAATATTATTATACATAAAATTTGAAATTATTATAATGAATAAATTATGTATATATAATATTAAAAATAAATTATTATATATAAATTCTATTATTAAATTATATATATATATATATATATATATATATATATATATATATATATATATATATATATATATAGATATATCATATGAAAATTATTAAAAAAAAATTATATTTAAATTTTAATATATAAAAATTAAATTAAAATTTTTAAATTATATTTAAATTTTAATTTGACATATAATAAATTAAAATTAAATTAAATTGACTTTGTTTTTTTTTGTTTTTTTTTATATTTAATTAATATAAAAATTTAATTTTTTTTTGCCCCACTGGTCCTTTGGCCACTGGCGGGGACCTGACCTGGCTTGGGGGCCACGTGCAACACCCCTCTTGCCTACCTGAACCCCTAGTTTGCGGCCCTATGACTATTGGTCGGGGGCTCGGGCAGGCGTGGGGAACTACACGCAACCCACCCCCCTCCCCTTTCAAGCTCCCCGCAGTAGTCAAATAGCTACAGAACGATTTTGGGAATTAGACTGTGGCTATGTGACTGCTCGCTGGGGCCCCGAGTGGGCGGGTGGGAGGCGTTGCACGTAGCCCCCTATGCCAGTGGCCAAAGGGCGGTAGGTCGACTCCAAGAATCACCCTATGGCCCTTTAGCCGCTGGCTAGGGGCCTGGGTAGGAGGGGTGGCACTGGATGGGGACCCGCGTGGGTAGGGCCCCGACTAGATTCCAAAGGGCCACAGGCCATTTCCGGCAATCGGCTTGCAACCCTTTGGCCACTGGTTGGGGGCTCGGGGAGGTTGGGGTGGGGGAGGAGCTTCACGTAGCGCCCCCCGCACGCTTAGGTCCCCGGCCAACGACCAAAGGTTTGGGGCAATAAAAAATTTGTTTTTTGGTAATATTTAATTAAAAGAAATAATTGAAATACAAAATAAATAAAAAAATTAAAAAAAATGATATTTATATTTAAAAAAATGTTTTTTAATAATTAAAAAATAATAATAACTCAACTTATTCAAAAAAAAAGAAAAAGAGAGAACTCTAACTAAGTTTTAAAAAGGTTAACTTTAAATTTAAATTTAAAAAAAATTAATATTTTCAAAAAATATATTTTAATTTAAAAAAAAATCAGTTTAAAAATAAAATAAAATTAAAAACTTTATGAATAAAATGTAATAAATAAAATTTCAATGTAAAAAAAAACAATAACAAAAACAATAAATGTTGTTGTTTTCTTTTTTTTAACAATTTTTTTTTCCATGCAAGAATTTTAATGCTCGCCAAACGAAATAAAAAAAAAAAGAAAAAAAGTAACACCCATTTTTCATTTCAAAAGCATAAAAATAAAAAAAATAAAAATCTTAAAATTTTGCCTAAAATTCCTACAAATTTGAGTTCTTTTGCTATTTTCTTCGCTAAAAAAATATAATAAAAATTATGTGGTTTCTCCCATAAAACAATAAAATTTCCCCAAATTCCCCTTTAAATAATCAAAATAGAAAGTAAACTAACCTTTAAAATGCATAAAACTCATGTTGAATGTGCTATAGATGACAATGCAGCTCCTCCGCAAAATCGCTCCAAACTTTTTAACAAGACACAGAAGACTTGATGTGATTTGATGAATAGAAACAATGAATGTTATTTTATAGTGATGATTGTGGGATATCTTTATCGTTTCTTGAATGTGGGATTAAACTTAAAATTAAAAAAATAATTTATATTTAATATTATAGCATTAGGTTAGTTTTCATTCATTGTGGGACCAAAATAAAATATTAATTATAAATATTATTTTAGTTACATAGTCAATGTTAAATAATTAAAATAGAAAAATTATTTCAATTTCAAAGAAATGAATTAAATGAAAATTTATGTCAATATTTTGAATAGAAACTAGGGTGAAATTTTTCAATACCAAAAGTTTAGTAATATGTTTTCAAGTAAATTATAGATGAAAATTCCATAGGGAAATATTTCAAAAAAAAAATTTGGAGGGAGAATTTGCAGCGAAAGTTTTTTCTTTGGTGGGGGGGGACTTTGGAGGGAAAATTTTCAGCAAAAAATTTTGGGGGGAAAAATTTAGAGGGAAATTTCCAATCTCTAAGCAATAAATTGTCATTGGGAGAGAGTGCATTTGTATCATTTGACATCTTCTAGTTGAAGGTCATGGATTCTTTTGATAGTGAAGTGTTTCTTTCTTTAGCATCGACATCTTCATCATGCAACAACTCTATTGATTTTGATGAATGTAACAGGAATTGTTTCACTATGAATGGAGAGACAAATTTTCCACTTGGTCTTAATCCTAAGGATGATGAGAGCAACATTGATGAAGAGCAGTAAAAAGAATTTCATATGAATACAGAGTGAATTTTTCCACTTCCTCCTAATCCTAAGGATTATGAGAGCACCACTGATGAAGGGGGGGATGAAGAATTTCTAGAATCAAAGTTTCCACATAGTCCTAATCCTAAGGATTATGTGAGAACCACTTACGAAGGGGGGGATGAAGAATTTCTAGAGTTAAATTTTACACATAGTCCTAATCCTGAGGATAATAAGAGCACCACTAATGAGGGGGGGTGAAGAATTTGTAGAGTCAAAGTTTCCACATATTCCTAATCCTAAGGATTATGAGAGCACCACTAATGAAGGGGTGGATGAACAATTTGCAGAGTCAAAGTTTCCACGTATTCCTAATCTTAAGGATTATGAGAGCACCATTGATGAAGGGGGGATGAAGAATTTCTAGAGTCAAATTTTCCATAATCTTAATCCTAAGGATTATGAGAGCACCACTAATGAAGGGGGGGTTGAAGAATTTCAAGAGCCAAATTTTCCACATAGTCCTAATCCTAAGGATTATGAGAGCACCACTAAGGAAGGGGAGGGCGAGGATGAACAATTTCCACTAAATAGAGATTCAAAGTTTCCACTTTTTCCTAATCCTAAGGATTATGAGAGCACCACTGACGAAGGGGAGGATGAATAATTTCCATTAAACAGAAATTCAAAGTTTCCACTTATCTAGAATCCCAAGGATTATGAGACCACCACTAATGAAGGGGAGGATGAATAATTTCCTACAAATGATAATTTGACTATGAATATAGAGTCATATTTTCCACTTAGTCATAATCCTAAGGATTATGCGAGCACCAGTGATGAAGGGGAGGATGAAGAGTTTGTTGTAAATGATAATTTTAGAGGCATATATGTGAATAATGCATTTTCTCTTAGTGTTTCAAAGGTAGTCATGGTGATGACAAATTGAATGCTCCAAGGGATATTTTCAAAAGTAGGGATGAAAATGGTGAAGAACTTCGTCTGAGTCAGGATTTCAAAAGTGCAAATGTTGGTAACAAATAATTTCCTTCAAGTGAGTATGGTATTGAATATTTTCCAAGCAATGCTGGTGAAGAATTTTCTAACTACGTTCAGAATGATCATAGTCAGTATAATATTCCTCCTAATGATGATGAAATTCTTCTGCATTAAATAATGAAATGAGGGAGATGTTGCAAGAAAACATTGTATCTAGGAGCGGGAGTAGACCTTTTCATATCAATCCAAAATATTCCAGTTATACAAGGGTTAGGCCAAAATATCTCACAAGTAGAAGTTCCATTGGTGATCTGATTTCAAGTGAATATTGTTGAAAGGATTGCTTGAAACACATGAATTTCAAGTTTTCTTTGGAGGTAAGGAAGAAATATTTGTCAATGAATAAAAGGAGGAAAATTTCATTTTTAGTGGGTTTCATGCAATATACATTGGTAGGTTATGATTATCATATTGGTAATATATTGATCTGTCAAAAGACTTTCAAAATATTGCATTCAATTGGTAATTTTCGTTTGTCAAGAATACAAGAAAGACACGAAAAAGATCCTACATATTATTCAAAAGTACGTTGTAAAAGAGAGGTTAGACCATCAGCAATTACCCCAATGTCATGGATGTAAGAATTCTTTTCAAAGCATGGAGAGTGTATGCCAAATAAAATCACAATACATATTCCTGATAATTTTTCAAGACGAGAAATATACAGCTTATAGAGAGAATATGTAGAAGGTGTTGAAGGAGATGATATTTTTATTAAATAATCATATTTTACAAGGATATGGAAGAACGAATTCAACAATGTTTGTATTCCTAAGAAGACAAGGATGGGGGTTTGCAGTACATGTGCTTCTCTTAAATAAAAAGGGATAAATGTCAAGGGGAAGAAATAGGTATGTATTCATAACATTATTTTTAAAAATTAGATAGTTATAAGTTATGAAATATATTTATTAATAGATTTCTTTTATTTTATGTGCAGATTCCATTGTCAAAGCACTTCAAGAGCATCACAATCAGCAAACAAGTGAAAGACAAAAAATTTGTATAAGCATCGAAAAAAGTGTTATGATAATACAAATAAATATTTGGGTTTGATAATTGATGGTATGGACCAAAATAAAACACATCCACCACATTTTGTCCGCACACCAAAAAAATTATAGGAAGAAAAATTTATTCAGTTTCACTTGGTTGGTTGTATAGCCCTTAATGGGAAGATGTTGCCAAGAGTTTACTTCACAACTCCAAATATTCATAATGATGGAAATCTCAGCATAACTATAATCCATGATTTGATTTATCATTGGTATGGTATTCTTGCTGAATTTTTGTATTTACAATTGGACAACACAAGCCCTGAAAATAAAAAACAAGTTCTTTTTGGATATCTAAACATGCTTGTTCAATTGGGAATTTTTAAAAAGGTAAAGGTTGGTTTCCTTCTTGTTGGTTAGTCATTTTTCTGTAACATTGAGGAGGAATAATGTTGGGAGCTTGTCATCATTAATTGAATGTATTAAGAAATCATACATTCTAGAGCCTATTTTTCATGTGCTTGAAGAAACTATTGACATACGAAGGTTTATTCTAGGATCGCATGGTGAGGAGAAATGCATTGAAGAACTTAATGACATTAGTTTCCAACATCAATTTTGTATCAAAAAAATTGATGGTAAAACACTTATATGTGGCAAGAAGTATTCAACTATTGCAGAATGGGGGTCATCATCGGGTTTAGCATATTTTAAGTTCATTCTATATCATCCAATATTTGCATCAAAGATAATATTATTACAATCAATTTCTAAATTTCATAATGCACAAAGGCATAACAGAGAGATAAATTATTCTGAATGCCTGGAAGAAATAAAAAGATGTATTAGAGATACATGTGAGTGCTTTGATGTTGTTGATTCAGTTTCGTAGGAGTCTGTTTCAATGATCAAATTGATATCATTTCAATATTAGGAAATGAATATACACTTGTGAAGACTCCATTTATTGGCCTCAAAATATGCCAAATGAACAAGAGGAAAGACACATTGTTGAACAACAATGATCTAAGGGTATTATTAATTCTCAACAGGAAGAGAAAAGAGAAATCTATATTGGTTCTACAAGATCATGTGCACCACGTGAAGCCATGGAATACCTTTATAGGGGTTTTGTGCAATATGTTAAGGAGTGTTGCATGATAACAGTATTAGCATATGGAGATCCACTTGGCTATCCATTTTGTGTTGTAAAGATTACAAAAGTCATTAAATAAAATGAAGATATTACAGTTGTTGAGATACATTTGTATGCCACAAATACCCACCCATTGAATGGTGTGTACAAGCGAAAGATGGTAGTTGATAAAAAAATTCGCAGAAAGAGAAAAAGAAAGGGTACAAATATAAATCGTCGCTGCCCAGACCTCTTAAAATTGGAGGATGTTGACATACTTGTCTATGACTTCAATTTAACAAAGAGAGGAACTCTTTGCTTCAAGACCATAGATATTTTAAAGAATTTGCTACCAGAAGGAACAATGTTGAGATGGGAGTTTGGTGAACCTAGTCATAGATCTAGAAGACTTTTGAAACCTGAAATGGTGGGCATGCATGTTGAGTCAGATGGGTCTCTAGTTGATTAAAGAGAAGAATATGGGTCATCTTCATCTGCATCCAATCATTCATCTGAAGATTTAGATTCTAATGGTGTGCCAGATCCTATGGATGATTTTGAACAAATGTCTAAGACGTTTTATCTAAATGATGTTTACATGGTAACTTGAAATAAATGTTTTGACTTCCATATTATCTTACATGAAGCTATGAGTCATTTCTACGTTTGTTGGATTATATGTTTCAATTATGAAGAATACATATCTTTAGAGATGTTTGCATGGTAACTTGAAATAAATATTTTGACTTCCATATGATCTTACATGAAGTTATGCTTGTTGGATTTAATGTTTCAATTAAAAGGAATTTATGTCTTTAGAGATGTTTGCATGGTAACGTGAAATAAATATTTTGACTTCCATATGATCTTACATGAATTTATGGGTCATTTCTAGGTTTTTTGGAATATATACTTTAATTGTGAAAAATTCATATCTTTAGAATATCCATAATGCAATTAGAGGGGCTTCACTAGGGGAGCAATATCATACCACGTGGGTTCATATTAAGGGATATATATTGAAGAAAAAATGACATAATATATTGGGGGATATATAGAGGGTAAATGGTTTTCATATTGGAAAATATAAAAAAATGGAACTTAAAGGTAATGAGAAAATATAGAGGGGTATAAAAAATGTCAATGAAAAAAAAGATCCCTGCAATATCTAGTGAATCCCTAGTGAATGCAATAATGAATTATAAAAAGAAAATGTATTTGATATTCAATCTACAAAAGTTGATATTTTGATTAAAAGTAAATAAATATTAGAAATTAATGTTGTTTTTTAAATTATACAGTGATATTCCCATGATATTATTTATTGTTATCATTTGGTATAACATAGTTTTTAAATTTGTTGAAATTTTAATGCCTCATCAAAAGGGACATTTCATTTTGATGGTTGATTTTTAGATTTTTGTTGCAATAGGATATGTTATCTTAGGATAAAATTTGAAAAGAGCTATAGTTTTAGCCTTTGAAATAAAAATTACCCTTGGAATAATGAATCTTTCATTTACTTGTTCATTTTTACAAATTGTTTTAGTCATATAATTTGTCCATAATTTCATGGTTGAAATATGTTAAAAACTGAAGATTTTTAATTACATGGTTGAAAATTTGTCAAAACTTTAAGATTTTTTTAAATTATGATATCTTATCTTTAATGCTATTGTTGAAAACAATTACAATTTCAGGGTTTCTTAGAGTCAAGATATGTTATCTTTAACAACATGGATGGAAATTGTTAGAATTACCAGGATTTGAGACATGATATTTTATCTTTAACATCATGTATGAGAATTGTTGGAATTTTACAGCTTTTCAAAGTCATGGTACTTTATCTTTAATTCCATTCATAAAAAGTGTCAAAATTGTAACCCAATTATTTTTTTGTTCCAACATCAACACTTTTTTTTAGGGTGTTTTTTTCATCCATTTAAAAAAAAAATGGTTTTTACTTCCATTTAAAAAAATTTGGAAACTTTACCCTAAAAAAAAAGCATCATTCTAGCATACACAATTTTCATTTGTGGGTTGTTTTTTCATGTTTTTTTTTGGGGGGTTTTGGGCTAGAGTACTTGTTTTGAGGTAATAGTTCTCGTTTGATCAGTAACTATGTTATTCATAAGTGGAATATCTTTGCTCATTTTATTTGAAATTACGTGATGCATAAGCTATTACTCTACCTTCTTGCATCATAACTCCTTCAACACCTTGACACACATCTCCGCAAACTGTAAATTATTTCTTTAGGTCTGCAACTTTCATCACATGGGTTGTAGTCAATAAGTGTTTCAATTGTTCAAAAACATTTTGACACTCTATTTTCCACCAGAAGGTTCTTCCATTTTTCTGCAAAACAACTATATGGTAAGCAATTCCAAAAAATCCTTTTATAGTGTTGATAATGCTCAGCTAAACCCATGAAAGCCCGAATGTTTGCAATATTTTTGGGGGTAGGACATTCCATGATGGTTTTAATTTTCTCAAGATCTACAACTACGCCTTCTGATGAAATTTCATGTCCAAAATATTCGATTTGATCCTTGTAGAAATATTTTGAGGTGAAATATTGGATTTGATGTATGTATTAGATTTGATCCTTTTAGAAATCAAATTTACTATATTTCACGTATAGTTGATTTTCCCGTAAAGTTTGTAGCATTATTCACAAATTCTCCTTATGTTCCTCTAATATCCTCAACTAAATAAGAATATCATCAATAAAAATCAAAACGAATTTGCTAAGGATGGAAAATACCATTCATTAGACTCATAAAGGTTGTTGGGGCGTTAGTAAGCCCAAATGTAAAAACAACAAATTCGCAATGACCATAACGAGTCGAAAATGTTGTTTTACAAATATCCTCTTCTTTTATCCTTATTTGGTGATAACCTGATTGAAAATAAATCTTAGAAAGTATGGTAGAACATTTGAATTGATCGAATAAATTGTCAATTCTTGAAAATGGATATTTTTTTTTCGATAATCAACTTATTAAATTTATTGTAATCAATACATAGTCTTAAGGTGCCATCCTTTTTCCTCACAAAAAACACAGGGGCTCCGCAAGGTGACACACTTGGGTGGATGTACCCTTTGTCAAGTAACTCTGGAAACTATAGCTTAAGTTCAGTTAATTCAGGTATGCTAATATGATAAGGGGCCTTTGATACCGAGGTCGGTCCTTTGATTAATTCTATGGTAAAATTAATATCTTTCTTAGGAGGTAAACTAGGAATTCCCTTGGGAATACATCCACAAACTCTTGAATAACCAGTATGCTTTGCAAGGAACTCATTTTATCCTTAGAAGTGGTATAGCCTACCTACACAAAATATATATAACAACCCTTTTAGATGCATTTTCTTAATTGACTACTTGTCGTAGGCCGTAATTTAATAACTCTTTTACTCCCTTGAAGTTCTTGTATACCTTGTTCAATGAGGAAGCTAATGGTCTTATCTTTAATATTTACTAAAGACCAATGTCTTTATATCTAATCCATTTCAACTAAAATATCATAGAATCCTAAGCGTAACATATTTAAATTCACTTTAATCTGTTGTCTCTCTATTTCAACAGGACAAACTTTCACTTTAGTGGTCACTCTTATTTTAGCCCATGTAGCCAGTTGTACGAACCTTGGTTTTCTAAATTTAACAGTTTTCAAATGACACAACTCAACTATTTTCAAACAGACGTAACTCAAGATTACCCCCATATATCTTAAAATGGAGACAAAATGGTCAGTTATCTTTCCTTCGAATTGTATCGTTGCAGGTCGATATTTAGCTACATGATCCTCCAAAACAACATTAATCCTCAGTATGTTTATTACTACCCCCGCAATTGTAGAGCCTTCTTGTATATTAGAAAATGACTATGTTCTGGTATAGTGAGGGTAGTTTTTATAATAATGGGGTTCCCCACAGACCCAACACTGTAAAGCTGGCTTTTGCGATTGGCTAGGCTCTGTCGTAATTGGGGTCTCCAGTTGCTTGGTTCCTACTTGTGATCTAATTTTTTGCTGATTTTTGTTCGGAGGTTCATTGTGATACTTTTTATGTGCATTCTTAACACCAACAACTTTTTCATTCCTAGTATTTTGGAAAATTTTCTTCCCCTCAGTTATTTGGCCAACTTCTTCCACTTTCTCCTTTCTGCTTAATTATATCATAGCAGATGCGAGCCTTTCGAATAACTTAATCCATTGACTTCATATTATCAAATTCTAATCTTTCCTTCATGAAGGAGGGTAAACTATTGATGAAACACTGCACCTTAGCTTTTCCCTCACGAATATAGGGACCATATCTCAATAGAGATGTAAACTTGGTTATGAATACATCCATGGACTATTGTCCTAATTTAAAATCCTGAAACTCTTTTTCTTTTTCATCAGAAAACCGTTCAGTTAAATACTTATCCTTTAATATGTTTTTAGTAGTTATCCCAAGTCACCTCTTGCTCATCTATTCCTCTAACAATTTTAATTTCCTCCCACTATAGGGTGGCTTTACCTTGCAACTAATAAATTCCTAACTTGGCCTTTAAATCATAATCATATTCATAAATCTGGAAATATTTGTTCATGTTTATTAGCCAAGCTTCCACAACTTCTTCACATTGTTCATCAAATTTCGAAGGATTGATTTTCTTAAATTCCCCCTGCAATTCTACCTTTTGTCTCTTGGCCTTTTTTCCACTAAAATCATTTTTAGATCCATCTTCATTATATTTTCGGCTCCCCTCAGGTTCAAGGTTGTCTTCCCTTTGTTAGTGTGTTTCTGTCCTATTTTCATTACCAGGACTTGGGTTGGGCTCTTGCTGATTTTGTCTATATGAGAGGGTCTTCAATATTTTCTCTTGTTCTTGTCACAATATTTCATTATCAACCCTTAAGTTTTTCATCTCATCTCGCAATTGTTGAATTGTTTCTAATATCATATTATTAATATTGCAAGGTTCTTCTCCCAACTGTGCCCACATTTCTGCATTGGCCTCCATGAATGGTGCAGGTTCGTCTCCCACAGTCAGTCTTCCTCGTGTAACTCCAACTTCTCTCCTCAATTTGTTCTTCTCTCTTTGCATTAGTAATATTTTTTTTATTCCCACATTCTACCAAACAGGCCACAGTGTTGAAACTGGGCTTTGATACCACTTGTAACATGTCTAGCTATTTAACTCTAAACAATAATTTTTATTTATTTTTATCTTTACTATAAAAAGAGTTTTCATATGGTTCTTTTGAAATTATTTCCTATGTACATAAATATTTAGTTCATCATCCATTACCACCTTAGCTCGAAACCACTTTGGTATATTAAATGTCAATAATTTGTCGACGTATAAATTATGGTTATATTTATGGACTCTTCTTAACTTTAATGGTTATATTATCGACTCGCCTTAACTTTAATGATGGAAGGGGTTTTATGGTACACTAAATAACTTTAATGTTAATTTCATCAGGAGGTGGTTTCATGATTGGTGTTAAACTATAGCTGTCAAGTTAAAGCTGAGTGGTGTGGGGAGCAGGCAATGCCAAGTGTTAAGTTCATTGTCGTCAATCTAATGGGGTTAGATCTAACGACTTACAACTCACATGGAGTGGTTTGGGTAAAAAAACCCTACCCCCTCCGCTGCCCATTCCAATATTTCATATATGAGCTCCTTAAGAGAGGGATCTACAAATTTGGAGCAAAACCTAACTTAACATCTTGTTGGAAGAACAATGGTGAGCACAATTCAGGTTGGTTTCTTCGATTGTTCAACTATTTCTCCAGAAGTTGGTTATAATGTCTCCCTTTTATTTTATCATTGGTAATTCCTGTCATATTTTGTTTGTTAGCCGAGTCTGGATGTGCAAAGGTGGAACTATGGTGGCAAGGGTTATTCACTGGTTGGCATGTGAGGAATACAGGGGATAATATCTCTTAGCACTACTGAGCACCATACCGAGGTATCTTTTTAACCCTGAATGTCCTATTTTACACTTAAATTTGTTTGATTTTGTGTCTATTATTTCCAGAGAGTAATATTTCCAAAACTCTTTGGCTATAGGTAGGGGTTTGATATCGTCAACCTATTTTCAGGCTATATCCTTCAAGGCATATCTAGGTTTTTTTAAAAGGAATCTCTCTTTGTCTTCTTCTCACAATTTTCTAGTGAAATTTTATGAATTGGTTGGTCATTAAATCTATGGGTTATAACATCCTTTCATTGGTCCTTAGATGGCTTTATCCATTTGGAAAAGTTATTATTTTTTTTGTTTAAGAAAAACTTTCAGCTATGTTATAGCTGTTAGAAATACTGAGAGGTGGGTGAATCAGTATTTGTTTTCAATTGCTATTTTTACCAGTTAAATCATTTATATTTAGAACACAAAATCAATAATAGGAATAAATGCTTTTATTAATATAATCTTTACAATAAATCAAGTACAATATATATAAGGCTCCAATATATTTCCAAGCACCAACTTGGTCATTTGTGAGGCTCCAACCTCTAGGGCACCAACCCTATCTTCTCAAGGCACCAACCTTGTGTTTAGGAGCACCAACTCCAAGGACACCAATCCTTCCAATTCTGAGGCACCAACCCGAAGGTCTCCAACCCTATCTTGTCAAAGCACCAACCTTGTTTGTTTGAGGCTCCAACCTTCAGGGAACCAACCCTCTGGGCTCCAACCCACTGCTATACTTTGTCTAGATATGTTCGATAGTAATTCTCTGCTCCCAAAATCTTCTTCACTGAATTCTGTCAATCTACAGCTTCACTGTAGTCTCCATGCTACATCATCAATGACAACCTGTCTTCATATGAAGGAGTCTTCACAACTCTTCATATTTCCCACATAGAGTCTACAAAGTTACCTCATGATGGTTTCAAATATCCATCATGATCTACAATAGTATTTACACAACTTCAATGTGTCTACAATGAACTGCAGTAAGATCTACACAAAAACAACTCTCTGTTTCAAGCCTTTGTTCTTATTGTCGCAGTAACTTCTTTAGGAGTGATTGTTGTCATATCTTACTTCCAAGTAAAAAACTCACAAATACATCAACGTTGGTGTTTTCTACTACTCCCTTCAATTGATGACTGATGAAATCTTACTTGGCTGGTTCGAGGTCAAAAAGATATTCATCTTCGGCTGGCCCTTTCGGCTTCTTTCTTCCTCCTATGACCTTCGACTTCCTTTTGTCCTACTAGACCTTCGGCTTCCTTCTGTCATGTTGTACCTTCGACTTCCTTATGTCCTGCTAGACCTTCATCTTTGTTCTGTCCTGCTGGATCTTCGGGTTCCTTCTATCCTGCTGGACCTACAACTTACTTCTATCCTTATGCTTCCTTCTCTCACCCGATCTTCGGCTTCTTTTGTACCTTCATCGTCTGCCACACCTTCATCTTCCACTTTTTCCGCTGGACCTTTTGCCTTCATCTTCTTTTGCTGAACATTTTAGCTTCCTTCTTCTTTCACTGGACCTTTCGGCTTCACCTTCTTTCACTAGACCTTTCGGTTTCATTTACCTTCGCTTACTCGGAACTAAAGCATTTTAACTCATTTTTATACGAGTTTCACTAGTGACCAAGGGACACGTCTATTGGAGGGAGGCTGAATTGTATATTAAAAATATATCGGAGAGTATTTTATCCATAGACTTGATTATTCATGGAAAACCATATAAGAGCTGCTATACCCACATGGAGGTCCCACAAGCGACGTCATCACCTTTAATCCAATCGCAACTTCATGAATAATCATAGTTATTCCTAAGACTCCTCGATATGCGATAAATACAAATTGGAAGTGTTTACATTGGTGGTTTTTAAACAAGATCCCTGACCAATCACCAAGCAGCGCTTTAACACAGAACCCACCAACAAATGCCCGTCCCACCTGAATGCACAAGACCGGACCCCATATAAAAGAAACTCGTGTCCATAAACTTCTTAGATCCACTCTGTCCCAAGTCTTATCAGATTAATTATCCACCTTTGATCTCATCTTTAATCTGATGGTTGTTGATCCACCAGATCAACAAACCCAATCGCTGATCCTCCATCATTTGATCAAGGCACGCTAGATCAAATAGTTCATAACGATATTGGCCAGGGAATTTTTGTGACGCTTAACTGCCCTTACGGAGCTGATAAGGATTATAAATCCTTGATCTATAAAAATTCGAGTTCGTTCTGAGATTTAACGTCTAATCACTTCATGACCTGATATCCATTGGATATACGAGGTCATCAAATCTATGGCCTGCAGGTCTTCAACTAGCACACGGGTTAAAAACAGGCCTAACTGTCGCCATTGACTATGATGTAAGTGTTTGAAAATGAGATCGATAGCTAGGATTTAGCATGGGCCTTCAGCCGCAATCAAAACATCCGTACACTCCTACCCACGCTCTTCCGATAGTTGTTGCTCTTTGTTTTCTTATTTATTCCTCTGTTATCACTATTGCTCTCTTTTCTGATTATCTTGCTCCGATGACTTGCTTCTTTGATGGCTTTCGATAAGCTCTTCATCTTACTCTTTGGCTTCATGATGGCCTCTCCTCTTTGGCTTCTTGCTCGTATTGCTTCATGGATCTACTGCTTCTATTCTGTCTGTATATATATATTCAATCCACTTGGGTCCTCCATATCATCATATCATCATATATCAAACTTTCATCACTATGAGCATTATGATCAATGAGCATCAATGGGCAATCATGTATCAAAGAATTTTCCATGACAAACACTGTTATATTGACATCAATGACAACCTAGATTAACAATCTCCCCGTTTGTCATTGATGGAAATATTCTTCTTCTCTCCCCCTTTGACATCAATGGCAAAGGAGTGCACAAGGACTCCCCCTGTCAAACTACTTCTATTCTTTATGAATAGTATATCTTCGTGGGTATGTTACTCCCCCTGTCATGGTGTTCTTCTTTTTACTCAAGATATAAGGATTGTTGCCTCTTCATCAGCTAGCACATTATCCCTTCTTTATGTCTCAAAAACTACTTTATCATGGCTTCAACAATGCCTAAATATGCTCCATTTCAATGCTTCCAAATAAACTCCAAAGAGCCATACACCAAATATTCAAGTCCAAGTTTTTATGCTTCTATAATCCGAATTTTGTTGTCTTCACAGTCGGAATTAAGGAGTCTTTATAGTTTGAATCAGGAGAAGACACTACTAAAATTGCTATCTTTCTTCATATCCAAGTTCCTTTGTATCTCTGTGGTTCTCCTTAAGTTACTGAAATATTTTCGACTGCATAACATTCTCCTTTCTATAGTCCTTTTGATGAGCCATCTTTTCCTTGTGTTCTTGTAAAAGTCTCTACAAGCTATCTCCACTAACAGATTTTGATATCCAATATGTGACTGTCTTTTAAATTCTTTTTATTGATAGGCATCTTTTTGCAATGCTTTAGTTTTGTTAGATGCTTCCAACTACTCTTGCATCAAGTTCCATTCCCAGATCTATCTGTTTGTTTGAAGGTTGCCTCTATTTGTGTCCATAATCTACCTGTTCTCACATCAAATCCTTGAGTCAAGACATTTAACATCTGTAATAATAGCAACATAGTTATTTTCCCTATTTCTCTATCATTGGATGGTCTTTTCTACTGCTCCAATTTATCCTTAGTAACCAAGTGGAAAAAAACATCTTTAGCAACAATCCAAACAATGGTTACAAGATCATGTTCTTCAATGTATTTCTACATAGAAATGATATTTATCAAAGAATGATTGTTAATATGGCTCATCAAGGATTTCATAAGGACCCTTTCACAAATAGCTTCTGCAATAATGATCAAGAATCACAAGCTCCCCCTAACTATATACATGGTCTCTTTTTGGCAGAATCCCATCATCAAACACTCGAAATATCAAGAATATCTTCATCAAGTCAACAACATGTGTTGTTGGCTGGAGAGCTCAGGAGATTTTCAGATTGTATTTGCTTTCTTCTCCATACTTGTATAACTTTATTTTCTGGCATAGTTCTAGCTTGAGAAGGTGTCCAAATCAAGTTACAATTACGTGCCATATGACCAATGTTATGACACTTGAAGCACTCTATGTTGTTCTTGAATAAGAATTCATGACTTCTTGCAAAATTGCTTCTCGAAGATTGAAAGGGACCATTATATTTATCTTTATGATATGCCCTACAATATTTTTCTATGTGTCCAAAGTTTGTACAAGAATAACAATAACCAAGAAATAAACTTTGGTACCTAGGAGATGGATATTTCCTTGATGTACTTCTAAAGCCTTTCTGCCTTGAGATCCTTTGATTATAACAATTTCT
This sequence comes from Pinus tabuliformis, assembly GCA_031772625.1. Classification (NCBI taxonomy): domain Eukaryota; kingdom Viridiplantae; phylum Streptophyta; class Pinopsida; order Pinales; family Pinaceae; genus Pinus; species Pinus tabuliformis. Next base: position 385,792,452 of record CM062811.1, on the reverse strand, counting down.
TCTTGCATCCTTGACATCATCTACATTTCTTCTTGGAATAGGATTTCCTTCATTATCGCCTTGACTCTTATCTTTACCTTTCCTGAAACTGAGAGAATCAATATTTCTTTATGACTTCCTCATATCCTTGTTGTTTGAAGCATTATCAATCTTTCTTGAGGATTCACCTGCATACCTGAGACCTGGTTTATCAAATGGACATCTTTGATGGCTGAGCATGTCATCCAAGGCTTGAGAGCTCTTCAAGATTTTGTCCATCCCTTCAACCTTTTTCCTGAGGTAGACAATATCTTCTTCTAATTTTTCTCAATCATTATTCTTCTTAGCAAGTTGTTTCTCAATCTCTTCCTTAATACATATTGCTTCATTCGCTTCTAATTTAAGGGAGATGATATCTGACTTCATTTTGAAGATTTATTCATTTTCCTTTGCTAGACTGCTCTTCATTTCTTCCTTGATCCTTGTAGCTTTACATGTTTATGCATTGAGAAGGTTGATGTTAGATTTTAATTTGAATATTTCTCCATCCTTTGTTTTTAGTTGACATATCATGGTGTTTCTCTCCTTTTCTTCTTCATCAACCTGTCCCTCTATGATTGCCAACGCTTCCATTGTCTTCTCAGCTCCTTGTGCTAACTTTCTTACTTCTTGTAGTTGATATTTGAGAGAGGATACCTCTACCTTGTACTGGCCAATCTCTTCTTCAAGTTTGTTCAAGCTGTTGTGCCTTTGTTCAAGTTGAATTGACAAGGTATCTTCCTGTTTCTTTGCTTTATCTAATTGATTGGTCATGGATATGACTTCTACATTATGCTTTCTTTTTCTTTGATGAAATTCATGCTTAAGCTTGGCAAGATCTTCATCCCTTTCTTGTACTTGAAGCTTGACAAGGTCAACTTTCTTCCTTGTTTGGTCTTGGTTAGCAGCTAGCGCTTTCTTATTAAGTTCCTTGTTTTCCTTTTTCAAATCGATAATCTCTTCCATGGTAGCCATAAGTTTAGTGAGGAGATCTTCTACAAAGTCTTTTTCATTCTCTTCATTTTCTAGGTCTTCTTTAGCCTTGATATCATCAATCTTATCTTCAGCTTCCTTGATGGGATCTGGATTTTCTTCTTGTTTTCCATCATTTTCTTGACTAGAGATCATTGTCAATGCTCCTTTTGAGTGAAGATCATGAAGTTTGTCCCATTTACCCTTCGCTGACGAACATTTTCCTAAATTGTTTTTTATAGAATCAGGTAGACCATTCAAGATTTCCTTCATCGCTTTTTAATTGTACTCCTTGGATTCTCCATTCATCATGTTATCAGTAATTACTGATTCCCAGATTTCAATGCCTTGAGTTTTTAAGAAATTCCTCATTCTTGCTTCCCATATATCAAAGTTTCCATTGAACCATAGAGCCTTCACAAACTGATTGTCTTCTATTTTAGTGGTAGAGGGAGACACATCTTTAGGAGGATTGGAGACTTTCTTCCTTGGCTTCGCCATTTGTGTTCTAACGATCAACCTTCAAGTTGTTAGGTTTTGAGTGAAGGTACTAGCTCTGATACCAATTGTTGGAAATATTGAGAGAGGGGTGAATTAGTATTTCTTTTCAATTGTTATTTTTACCAGTTAAATCATTTATATTTAGAACACAAAATGAACAATAGGAATAAATGCTTTTATTAATATAATCTTTACAATAACTTAGGTACAATATATATAAGGCTCCAATATGTTGCCAAGCACCAACTTGGTCATTTGTGAGGCTCCAACCTCTAGGGCACCAACCCTATCTTCTCAAGGCACTAACCTTGTGTTTACGAGCACCAACTCCAAGGACAGCAATCCTTCCAATTCTGAGGCACCAACCCTAAGGGCTCCAACCCTATCTTCTCAAGGCACCAACCTTCAGGGCACCAACCCTCTAGGCTCCAACCCACTGCTATATTTTGTCTAGATATGTTTGATAGTAATTCTCTGCTCCCAAAATCTTCTTCACTGAATTCTGTCAATCTACAGCTTCACTCTAGTCTCCATGCTACATCATCAATGACAACCTATCTTCATATGAAGGAGTCTTCACAACTCTTCATATTTCCCACACAGAGTTTGCAAAGTTACCTCATGATGATTTCAAATATCCATCATGATCTACAATAGTATTTACACAACTTCAATGTGTCTACAATGAAATGCAGTAAGCTCTGCACAAAAATAACTCTCTGTTTCAAGCCTTTATTCTTATTGTCACAGTAACTACTTTAGGAGTGATTGTTGCGGTATCTTGCTTCCAAGGAACAAACTCACAAATACTTCAATGTTGGTGTTGTGTACTACTCCCTTCAATTGATGACTGATGAAATCTTACATGGTTGGTTCGAGGTTAAACAGATCTTTGTCTTCCGCTGGCCCTTTCGGCTTCCTTCTTCCTGCTGTGACCTTTGACTTCCTTCTGTCCTGTTGGAACTTCAGCTTCCTTCTATCCTGCTGGACCTTCAGCTTCCTTCTGTCATGCTGGACCTTCAGCTTCCTTCTGTCCTACTGGACCTACAACTTACTTCTATCCTTCTACGTCCTTCTCTCACTCGATCTTCGGCTTCTTTTGTACCTTCCTCATCTTCTAGACCTTCATCTTCCACCTTTTCCACTAGAACTTTCGGCTTCATCTTGTTCTGCTGAAATTTTGGCTTCCTTCTTCTTCCGTTGGACCTTTCGACTTCATCTTCTTCCACTAGACCTTTTAGTTTCCTTTATATTCGGCTTCCTTTGGCTTACTCAGATATGAAGCGTTTTAAGTCATTTTTATAGGAGTTTCACCAATGACAAAAGGACATGTCTATTGGAGGGAGGCCAACTTGTATATTAAAAATATATATCGGAGAGTCTTTTATCCACAGACTTGATTATTCATGGAAAACTATATAAGAGCTACTATACCACATGGAGGTCTCACATGCCACATCATCACCTTTAATCCAATCGCAACTTCATGGAATCATAGTTATTCCTAAGACTCCTTAATATGCGATAAATACAAATAGGAAGTGTTTAAATTGGTGGGTTTTAAAAAAAGACCCGACCAATCACCAAGCAGTGCTTTAACACAGAACCTACCAATAAACGTCAGTCCCACCTGAATGCACAAGACGGACCCCAAATAAAATAAACCCATGTCCATAAACTTCTCAGGTCCACTCTGTCCCATGTCTTATCTGATTAATTCTCCACCGTTGATCTCATCTTTAATCCGACGGTTGTTGATCCACCCAATCGTCGATCGTCCACCATTTGATCAAGGCACGCTGGATCCAATGATTCATAATGATATCAGCTAGGGAATTTTCGCGATGCTTAACTGCCTTTACGGAGCCAATAAGGATTATAAATCCTTGATCTATAAAAGTTCGGGTCCATTTCGAGATTTAACATTTGATCACTTTATGACTCGATATCCAATAGATATATGAGGTCATCAAATCTACGGATTGTGGGTCTTCAACTAGTACACAAGTTAAAAGCAACCTAACCCCCGCCATTGACTGTGATGTAAGCGTTTGAAAATGATATTGACAGTTAGGATTTAGCGCGGGCCTTCAACCATGATCAAAACATCCGTACACTCCTACCCTCGCTCTTCCGATAGTTTTTGCTCTTTGTTTTCTTCTTTGTTCCTATGTTATTGTTGTTGCTCTGTTTTCTGCTTCTCCTGCTTGGATGACTTGCTTCTTTGATGGCTTTCGATAAACTCTTCATCTTACTCTTTGACTTCACGATGGCTTCTCTTCTTTGGCTTCTTACTCCTATTGCTTCATGGATCTACTACCTCTATTCTATCTATATATATATATATTCAATCCACTTGGGTCCTCCATCTCATCATATCATTATATATCAAACTTTCATCACTATGAGCGTTATGATCAATGGGCATCAATGGGAAATCATGTATCAAAGAATTTTCCATCACAAACACTGCTATATTGACATCAATGACAACCTAGATTAACAATAGCTCTAGGTTTTCTTCAGGGTTCCATAATATTTGTAATTGAAATGTCCAAATGGATCAAGTTTCCACTGAGCTTCAACTATATTAATAACCTATAATTAGGGTTCGCTATATTTTTATTTTTAAAGAAGAATTTTCCTCATTTATTTTGTTTCTATATTCATGCATGTAAAATACTATGTGATAGAGAATATTTATGTTTTCTTCCTTCTTATGTTTTCAGAAATTGCAAAGTTAGTTATAATGGTTAATGGAAAACACATTCTGAGTCTCTTGATAGTTATTCCATATATTATAAAAGAAATTAAAATAATTAACAATGGTAGAGGGTTGCAGAGTAGGACGAGGTCTAGGTTGTTGGTTTCCCCACTAGCTAGCCTAGGACTAAACATATCATGCAACCTTCTATCTCTTATACGTGCACTGAAGTTACTTGGTTTCTTGCAGTAAATTCCCCTCCTGCAACATTTTTTGGTAATGTTCTTTAAAAGGATAATTTTTTATATAATAACCTAAAAGCCTATTTGTAAAGTTAACAATGTAACCCCTATTGTTGTAGAGAAGAAGGTATGATCTCTGAGAGTTGATTTCTTTATCTAAGTTCTTTTATTTGATTTGTTAGTTACATTTTTCTAGGGCTCACAGGGCCTGCTCTTTCTTACTGCAAACTTGCCTCAACCCATTGGTTAACATATTGTCAATAGGGTTTGGACTATTCTAAGAACGAGACTTGTCTCATAGCTGGAACTTACCACCCAACCCACAATTGTTGTGTACCTAATACTTTCTCCTTCTGCAATCCTATAGTTAATCCGACCATCGAATCAGAAGTTAATAATATTTTGTTTGAATAGGTTTATATATACATATTCACTTACAACCACCACAATCTTCCATTCGTGCAAATGATTCCGAATTAGGGTGTCTTATACCAGGTCACACGAAACACAAAGGAAACAACACAATCTGCACATGATACCATTACATTTTAAGAGGACAAAGTGGTTACTACCACTTTCCTTAAGCGAGATAACACATGAACTTTCTTTCATTTCATTTTTACAATAATTTCATTACCATCAAAGTCTTCAATATCAGTCAAAATTCATACATGTTAAAAAAAACAATCCTTCCAATCATTTGTGCACTATATACTGCCTACAAAATTCATCGCAGTATTCACACTTTTTATGGAAAGAAACATTACAGTTCTGGATGAAGTTATACTTATCTGTGATGTATACTATTGGGGAATTTAGGTGGGTAAAGACCTCTCCACCCAACCTTTGCGAATGGAAATTATGTCCACTTGTCCCCTCAAGCTTCTCAATTACAAAATAGTGACCAACCAATGTTAGTTAACAGGCATCAAAACCTCCATAGTCCAACCTAGAATGTGCATACTTTTGTCCATATTAGAGTTCTCCACTAGCTCTAGTCGAGCTCAAGAAAATACTCCTTAGGTAGTGTCATGCCCCACCTTCCTAGTGTCTTGTTTAGGTTCACAGACTTCCTTCTTTCTCTCTCAAGGTAGCTTTCCTTTTTCCTTTGGTTACCCAAATAAAGAACCTTGTTTTTTCCAGTGAGATGTTCTTTTATCTCTAGGGAAATGAGAGAGATAATTGCTTCTAACTGTCTAGAAGTTGAAAATTAATTTTGGGTCTTTCCCGTGAATTCCAAGGCTCATATTAACAAAATTAATAAAAATAAACATTTTAAACATTTAGAGTTTTCACTACACTTTTCCTGTAAGCCTTTAGTTACTAGAATCTCATGCAGTAAAAGTAAAAATAAATGACAATAATAAAAAGTTAAACAAAGTCTTTAAGTAGAAATCACATGAGAGAAGTTTTTGGCCGACGCATTTCGAACCAACAAGTGTGGTTCATCATCAGGACCAGATGAAGAGGCAGACCATGGCAAAGGCTTAAATAGAGAGCAATGTAGAGACATAATTTCAATTAACGACTGTATTTGAACAATAATCTTTAAGTTATAATGTTAATTTATTAATATATTAAAAAAAATATTATTAAGTAACAACTATATTAAACAGCTAGTTTTTGAAAAAAATAAATTAAATAATGATATTAATTCATTAATTTATTAAAAATTTTAATAGGTAATGGCTATATTAAACAGTTAGCTTTTGAAAAATAATATTTAAATTAATTTATTAAAACCAAATATTACTAGTTCTTGAAAAATAATATTTAAATAATGATATTAGTTTATTAATTTATTAAAATATTAATATGTAACGGCTATATTAAACAGCTAGTTTTTGAAACAAAAATTTAAATAATGATATTATTTCATTAATTTATTAAAAATATTAATAGGTAACGGCTACATTAAACAACTAGTTTTTGAAAAATAATATTTAAATTAATTTATTAAAACCAAATATTACTAGTTCTTGAAAACTAATATTTAAATAATGATATTAGTTTATTAATTTATTAAAATTTAATATGTAATGGCTATATTAAACGGCTATTTTTTGAAAAGAAATATTTAAATTAATTTATTAAAACCAATATCACTAGTTTTTTGAAAATAATATTTAAACTGTGATATTAGTTTAATAATTTATTAAAAACAAATATTAAATAGTAACCACTATATTAAAAGGCTAGTTTATAAAATAAATAAATAAATAATCAAAGTCAAACTTTAAAGGAGGGGAGTCAAAAATTATAAAAACCAGTGAAGACCCTAATCAAGGCAAGATCATTTGATAAATAAAATAACTAATGGAAATAAAATAAAATAAATTAAAAATAATTAATGGAAAAATAAATAAAATAAAACAAAAATATACACAAGTCAAAATAAATATATATAAATAAATAAAAACAGAAACATATATATATATATATATATATCCAAGGAAAAAATAATTAATAAATAAAATGGGGTCAACAATAAAATGTGAGGCTCAGGCTCATTAAACAAATAACAAAAATACTAAAAGGAGTTAAGAACGAATAGAATGATAAAATACATAAAAACACAAAGGATCAAGAAAATAAACTCTAATGAAGAATAAATCAACAACAAATACTATAAAAGGGATGCAAATACCTACATAGATTAAAAAAAAAAAAAAAAAAACTAGGAGGACAAGACAAGGACCCAACTTCTACTAATATTCTAACCATCATCTCTATTCAAATTATTCGGTATTTTTTCAATTTCTAGGGCCTCCCTCAATTTACAATGATGGAAATGACTAACCTTAGCAACAACTTGGGCCTCCTCAATGCAGATGTGATGCTTAGATTTATCTGCATGCTCTACTAAAGCAGAGGAGCGGGTCCTGCCATGCTTGATGTCAGCAGCATGCTCATGAATCCTTTGATTAATTGAGTGACCAGTCTCACCAATGTAGGGAGTCCCACAAGAGCATGGTATAACATAAACACCTTTCATATTCTTGGGGTCCACTGGGTCTTTTACAGATCTAAGGTAGCTCCAGATGGCATTTGAAGGCCGAAATATTGAAGACACCTTATGCTTCCTTAGGATCCTTACAATCTTGTCAATGTTCCCTTGGATAAAAGGAAGATGAACACCAGAAAATCGATCCTTGGTATCTTTCTTAGCACTAGGACCTTTTTCATCTCTGAGGAAAGCCTTAGTACATTGGTGTCTACTATACCCATTATTAAAGAAAACACTTAGGAGATGTGCTTTCTCTTCCTTGAGATGGTTCTCATCAGAAACTCTTAAAGCTCTAGTCGCTAAGGTGTTGAGAACACCAAGATTTTGAGATGGGAAATGATGAGAATTAGCATGAAGATATTGTTTCGTATGAGTTTTCTTATGATATACCTAATGAGAGAAAGAGCCATTATCATTCCTTGAGAGGAGGATGTCAAGGAAGGGAAGACTACCATTACATTCAAATTCCATGGTGAACTTGTAGAGCTAGATTGATTGTTAAGATGGAGGAAAAATAGTTCCAATTTTTCTTTACCATGGGACCGGATGACACAAGTGTCATCCACAAACCTCTTCCACAACTTAGGCAGGAGATGAGAAGAGGCTAGTAGCTCGGTCAGCTCGTTCAGTCATAAGCTTATTGGAAGTTTTCCTCTTACCCCCTGAATCTATGGTCTTCCAAAGATTCATAAGAAAGGGGCTCCTCTGAGATCCATTGTCAACACGATAGGATGGCCAACTTATCTTCTTGCTAAATATTTAGCCTAGAAGCTTGAGCACCTTATTGGCCATACATAATCCTTCATTAAGGACTTTGCATCGTTTGCTAATGAGTTAAAGAGTTTCAAGCTTGATCCAGATGACAATCTTGTGAGCTTCGATGTGGTCTCTCTCTACACTAATATCCCTATCAACGAGGTCATTGAAGTCATCAAGTGCATCACAAATCTTGATACAGATTATTTAGTTGGTATTTGTCTTACTTCTACTTTGTTTTCATTTGATGGGGAATTCTATGAGCAAACTTGGGTGTCACCATGGGTTGCTCCCTCTCCCCTGTGGTAGATAATCTATTCATGGAGGATTTTGATTCAAAGGCCTTAGCCTCTTCTCGTCTTTTGCCTAAGTTGTGGAAGAGCTTTGTGGATGACACTTGTGTCATCTGGTCCCATGGTAAAGAAAAGTTGGAACTATTTTTCCTCCATCTTAACAATCAATCTAGCTCTATAAAGTTCACCATGGAATTTGAATGTAATGGTAGTATTCCCTTCCTTGACGTCCTCCTCTCAAGGAATGATAATGGCTCTTTCTCTCATTAGGTATATCGTAAGAAAACTCATACGGAACAATATCTTCATACTAATTCTCATCATTTCTCAGCTCAAAAGCTTGGTGTTCTCAACACCTTATGACTAGAGCTTTAAGAGTTTCTAATGAGAACCATCTCAAGGAAGAGAAATCACATCTCCTAAGTGTTTTCTTTAATAATGGGTATAATAAACACCAATGTACTAAGGCTTTTCTCAAAGCTAAAAAAGGTCCTAGTGCTAAGAAAGATACCAAGGATCGATTTTCTAGTGTTCATCTTCCTTTTATTCGAGGGACCACTAACAAGATTGCAAAGATCCTAAGGAAGCGTAAGGTGGCTTCAACATTTTGGCCTTTAAATACCATCCGGAGCTCCCTTAGTTCTGTAAACGACCCAGTGGACCCCAGGAATATGAAGGGTGTTTACGTTATCCCATGCTCTTGTGGGACTCCCTACATTGGTGAGGCTAGTTGCTCGATTAATCAAAGGATTCGTGAGCATATTGCTATCATCAAGCATGGCAGGTTCCGCTCCTCTACTTTGTTGGAGCATGTAGATAAATCTAAGTATCACATCTGCACTGAGGAAGCCCAAGTCGTTGCTAAGGTTAGTCATTTCCATCATCATAAATTGAGGGAGGCCCTAGAAATTGAAAAAAGATCCAATAATTTGAATAGAAATGATGATTGGAATATTAGTAGAAGTTGGGTCCCTGTCTTGTCCTCCTAGTTTTTTTTTTTTATATCATTTATGTAGGTATTGGCATCCCTTTTATAGTATTTATTGTTGATTTATTCTTCATTAGAGTTTATTTTCTTGATCCTTCGTGTTTTTATGTATCTTATCATCCTATTTGTTCTTAACTCCTTTTAATATTTTTGTTATTTGTTTAGTGGGCTTGAGTCCCACATTTTATTGTTGACCCCATTTTATTTATTGATTATTTTTTCTTTGGATATATATATATATATATATATATATATATATATGTTTTTATTTATTTATTTTTATTTTTATTTTTATTTATTTATTTATATATATATATTTATTTTGACTTGTGTATATTTTTGTTTTATTTTATTTATTTTTCCATTAATTACTTTTAATTTATTTTATTTTATTTCCATTAGTTATTTTATTTATCAAATGACCTTGTCTCAATTAGGGTCTTCACTCTTTTTTATAATTTTTGACTCCCCTCCTTTAAAGTTTGACTTTGATTATTTATTTATTTATTTTATAAACTAGTTGTTTAATGTAGCAGTTACTTATTAATATTTGTTTTTAATAAATTAATTTAAATATTATCTTTCAAAAACTAGCCGTTTAATATAGCCATTACATATTAATATTTTAATAAGTTAATAAACTAATAACATTATTTAAATATTATTTTTCAAGAACTAGTAATATTTGGTTTTAATAAATTAATTTAAATAATATTTTTGAAAAACTAGTAATATAGCCATTATCTATTAATATTTTTAATAAATTAATGAAATAATATCATTATTAAAATATTTTTTTCAAAAACTAGTAGCTTAATATAGTCGTTAAATATTAATATTTTAATAAACTAATATCATTATTTAAATATTATTTTTCAAGAACTAGTAATATTTGGTTTTAATAAATTAATTTAAATATTATTTTTCAAAAACTAGCCATTTAATATAGCCGTTACCTATTAATATTTTTAATAAATTAATGAAATAATATCATTATTTCAATAATTTTTTCAAAAACTAGCCGTTACTTAATAATATTTGTTTTTAATCTATTAATAAATTATTATTATAATTTAAACATTATTGTTCAAATATAGTCGTTACTTGAAATTATGTCTCTACATTGCTATTTATTTAAGCCTTTGCCATGGTCAGCCGCTTCATCTGGTCCTGATGATGAACCACACTTGTTGGTTCGAAACGCGTCGGCCAAAAAATTCTTTCATGTGATTTCTACTGAAAGACTTTGTTTAATTCATTATAGATCACAGAAGCTCGAATACATAAAATAATAAAAAGTATTTATGGTAATTGATACTTTATATTTTATATTAATAGAGTAAAGTTTATGTGCTCTTATATTTTATATTTAAAATGTTATAATTGTAATTTTTTTCCTTATTTTATTTTTATATTTATAATGTATTTGTTTTTTTCTTTTTCTAATATTATGATTTATTTCAAATTTTTTTTATTATATTTACAAAGAATAAATATAAATGAAAAAATATATATCTAGAAAATAAATAAGTTAAAGAAATAAACATAATTTAATTAAAAACTCAAATTTCATAAATAATACTAATTAATCAATTTTGTTAATTTTATTTACTTATACAAAACATTTATAATAAATTATATATTTATCATGCTCAAATTTCATGAATAGCATTAAGTGATCAATTTTAAGAAACGTATTGTGAAGTTTTGGATAGCGAGTGATCGAGTTCTTTGTTAAAGTACCCTTTATGTGAAGTGAGTCATTGGTTCAATTCCATGCCCTTATCTATATATTAAACAAGATGAAAATATAATCTCACCAAAACAAATCTCAAAATCATATGGTTTTCTATCATAACGTTGTCAACCTCAAGAAAGATCAGCAAGAGACTTGAATACATGGAATTAATAAAATTACGAATTATATTGTAGGTATCCTTTTCTATGATGACATTAAGCATTTGCAAATATGTTGGCAATGGATGTGACAGTAAAATATTTAATTTAGAAATTTAGAAATTGTTGGACACCTAATCCTCTATGGGTTGGTGTGGAATGTGAACATGCACCGAAGTCTAAGAGACATTGGAAAATGAATCCAAGAGTCATGTACGATGTGTTATAAATTAACATCTTGTGGACAGTGAAGGAAATCTAATGCTTATTATTTACATTAGTTGTTTGCAATCCATGTGAGTTTAACATGGTATTAGAGCAAGGTGTATTCCTGGCTTGTGGCGTCTCTGCATTTTGAAAATGAGGTGATTCATTCAATGAAGACAACTCTCTTAGGCTTTCCTTTGCCTAGTGTTTGTAGTGAAAATGTGGTCTGTTGGACCCCATTGAATGCACATAAACATTTCCTGTCAGAGCGGGGTGCTAGACGAAGTACGTTCTGTGTTTGATAAAAAATGAAACAACCTTTAAAGTCTATGTTGCATGGAATACTAAGATGACAGTGGTGAGTGTCATGAGTGAAGTATGTATTGCATCCAGACATATTCAATACATATTCTGCATTGAATGGTATTATGTTGAATAGTATTCTGCGTTGAATGTTAATGTGTTGACTGCGTTTTGGGTGAACATTGTGTTGTTTGGCATGGAGTGACTGTGAACCACTATTATTGTGTTGCATAATACTGTGTTACCATGATTGTTGCTTGGTTAATGCCTCTCTTTCCACACAGTTAATAATCCTCACTCAACACCAAAATACCTCCTCTGCGTCACTAAAATTGTGTTGGCGTGTACACCATGGTTGTGGTTGCATTGCATCAGATTAGTATATACACCGTCTGGTTATATGAATGATAGTTATATGAATGATGTCCTTGCCTGTTAATACCTCACCACTCTAGTTCAATATGTATCACTGGTCTGACATGCGGTTTTAATATGTAACATTGGCTTGAATGACAAATAGAGAATGACATGGATAGCGCTAAGGGAAGGGGTGTTTCTCACATTTTTTCGGCACTAATATTTATGCAGAATGACAGATATAGAATGGTACAGATAGCGTTGAGGGAAGGGGCATTTCTCACATTTTTTCGGCACTAAAATTTATGCAAAATGACAGATAGAGAACGGTGGAGATAACACTGAGGGAAGGGGCATTTCTCACATTTTTTCGGCTGTCACAAGTTTGAATTGAATTGATGCTCAAACTCATTGTTGGTTCATTATTACATTGTCAGTATTCAATGTGTGATTGCTTTAGTAGCGTATAGGTAGTTTGAATTGAAGTTTTATTGAATTGAATTGATGCTCAAACTCATTGTTGGTTCATTATTACATTGTCAGTATTCAATGTGTGATTGCTTTAGTAGCGTATAGGTAGAGCATTTGTTTTGAAAGGGAATGGTCATGAGATACAACGATTTTTAAGAGGATTATGAATCTTTAGTTGGACACCAAAGAAACATATTGCTGAATTGTCGAAGTCACCACTGAAGGGAGTTACAACAGAGACCCCTAAAAGGTACAACTCAAGTGATGAACCCGCAGCTAGAGCCTCTATAGGCACCACATTAGAACAATGACCATGACGAGTCTCAACGATGACAAGCTTTGTAGGCTTTGTCGTAGCTTTAATGGTCACCTTCAGCTCATCTTTATTCCCTTGTAATATCAACTCCATTAAACCATTATTTCTTTCTTGCTGCAATATGGTATACTCGCCTTCTAACAACATCCAACCCCTTCACTGTCATGCTTAAGGCCTGATTTCCATAAATGTCAATGATGTCGAAAAGCACATTTATCTTGACAATGTATGAATTTAACATCTCGTAGATTACATTGGTATCGTAGTAAGTCTAGGTGTTGTATTGTGTTCTCTTTTACGCCTTTGAATTGTGTTCTCTTCACAACAAACGCCTCTTCTCTTCCACAACAGAGATCATGCGCATTGTCACCTTGAGTAGCAAGAATTTTTGTACCATTAGAGGATCTATGGACTGCGACTTGCTCGCCCACAGGTGATTTCCATGTCTTTCGAGGATGTTCCTTGATTCAATTACTCTTATTTCGTATATTCGCAGTAGTAGTGTAGAAGACGTGGCATAAATTCATGGAGAAAACAACACAGCCTTTGTCTCCTCATCGAAGCATTGAAGCTGCACATTTTATTATTTTTCTGCAATGAAATGTGTTCTTCTAAACTAAATTCCATTCTTACAGGAAGCTTAGTTTCATGCATAGAATACTCTGCTCGAAGGCGATTAAAGTATCCCCAGTAGAGAGTTTCTTTTAGTTGAGAAAGGACCTGAAGGGTGGTGAGTCCACGAATTCTATGCTTTGAAGTGAGCAGTCAAAACTTTATACCTAGCATTGTGTTGGAATATTTGTACAATTGTAAAGGGACAAGTTTGATGGCAGAGTTTTTGCAGTTTTGAAGTATTTTTACCTGGGATCTATATGTACACTTCTAACCTTACTTTGATGCTTCTAAAAGTGCAAGTTTTGAGCAAGAAATAATTGTAGTGTTCAAACTACTTCCTTGTTTGGTTCAAGGATCTTTTGGACTCCTTTCACATTGGTTATTTGGTGCACATTTACGGAGGATATTACAATGTCTGTGTATTATGAGTGGGTGTTGTTTTTTCTTCATTGGGTCATTGTTGTGATGAGTTTTTAAAAGTGTAATTTTGACATTGGAGAAAATGACTAAAATTAATGTTGTATTAGAGGTGCTAAATACTTTAATACACTCAATTTTTCATGATAAAATCGAAATTGGGAAATGCACCTGACATTCGAACAGGCTTGCAAAATGCATAAGATAATATTGAATTTTTGGAGCTTGAATCTCAGCTACAACAAGAAGAATTACAACAGTGGAGTCATTATTCTGAACCTATTTCTATTTGAAACATTGAAATAGAATCCCATAAGGAGCAAGTCAATAATGTTGCAATTGATCGAGTACCCAATGAAGCAGCAAATTTGAATGTAAAAGCAGAAATCTAGTCTGCACTTCCCAAGCAAATCATCAGATCTTGGGAAGAGGTTGTCCCCAACAAGCACAAAATAGGTCTTGGATATGATAAGGAGGTGTCCTTTCATATTCTAGACTATTCCAATCCCATTCAATTTCAAAGTCCTAGATTTCTTCATGGTGGTTCACCTTCACCTATTCCAGATTCTGCTCCTCCACATTCGCAGCCAAAAGTTGTTAAATGGAAACACTGTGACCGAGTTGGCCATATGAACCATCACTTTTTTTATCTTCATCCATGTGACCATTGTCATAAAATCACTCATTCTTCAAACAGATGCTTCAAAAACAAGCCTCCTCCAAGAACAAAGATTCATCTTGGATGGATCACTTCTTGGAAATGGGCTTCAACAACCAAGAAGATATTTCATTCATATGTCATAACTAGTTCTAGAGTATTGAACAATCTTACAGTTGAGTTTTCTCCATCATCTCACCTTATATCTGATGGGGGGGAAGTGATGGTCATTTACAAGCTTCAAAGCCATGTTAAGTGAGCCTGAGCCACAACCTGCCATATCAGATTCAGAGTTGTAGCCAGAGACAAAGATTCCCTTAAGCATGCCTTTAGTTGATGATCAATCTTAAACCATCTATGAGGGGTTGAGACATTTGTTCAAAGAATTGGGGACACTTCCTCTAGTAGAAGACTTCAGATTCTTGCCAGTTTTGAAAGATTTCCAGGAATTGCATTAAGCATTTGAGAGTTGATGGTCATCCTTAAACCATCATAGGTTGAGACCTCCCTTTTCAGGTTGATATTCTCCCTTTTTATGCAGGGTGACGCCTCCCTTTCAAGGTTTAAGGTTTCACTCTTCAAAACATGAGGAGCACTTCCTTTGGCAAAAGACCTCAGCTTCATGCCAAATTTGGAAGAGTTCCAGGAACTACACTAAGCGTTCTTATGTTGGTGGTCATCCCTAAACCACCCCCTTATACCAACATTTCAGAGAGAACATTCAGACTAGTGCTGTTATGCATTCTTGTACATTTTTTATTACAACCCTCTTCTTTGACTCATACATACCCCTTCAAATTAAGGGGAGGAATGTTGGACACCTAATCCTCTATGGGTTGGTGTGGAATGTGAACAACCACTGAAATCCAAGAGACGTTAGAAGATGAATGCAACAATAATGTACAACGTATTATAATTGAACAACTTGTGAATAATACTTGTGAATAATAAAGGCAATCTAATGCTTATCATTTACATTAGTTGTTTGCATTCCATGTTAGTTTAACAGAAATAATAAAATTAGGAATTATATCAAGGATAATACAAATGTAGTTTTGTGGAAAGCAATAATTTTTTTTGGGTTACACATGAAAATATGAGCAACATATTTTTGAAAGTATAATAAATATTTATGATTTTTTAAATTTCATAAATAATATTTGATATAATAAAACTATTAAATTTTATTTTAAATATAATGTAATATAATGGAAGTTTTCTTTGATAATTCAAAAAATTATATTATTTTCAAAATGTTATTTGTTTTTAACATACAACAAAGAATTAGATTGAGGCCATTAAAATATAGATTGCAATATTATATATATATATATATATATATATATATATATATATATATATGTTATTTTATCAATGTGAATATATATAGAGGTTATAATAGAAACTTTGGAGCCCCAAGGGATAGCTCAAATGGTCGAGTTCCCGTTGCTAAGTACCTTTCCAATTGGGAGGTCACGGGGTCAAACATCCTCGATGCCCTTGGGGTTAGGCCCGTTTAGATAGGCCGATGAGTAGATCCCTTCGGGTGGATCTGCCCGGATTATTACTTGTGGATGTAGCGACCACTCAGTGATCGTGAACCATAGTTTAAAAAAAAAATAGAAATTTTGGTGTGATTTTGTGAAAAGTTAGCATAATTTTTTGAAAATTTGTGTTATAGCTGTCAAGGTTAGGATTTTGGTAGCGCAGGGATTCTTGATGGTGTTGAATCCATTTCAAAAATCAAGAAAAATATTTCAACAATTTCATATTCATATTTTTAGAAAAAAAATTTGTTTGATTCCCGCTAGAAATTTACCATCTAGGAAAAATTATGACCTTGTAAAACAACATCTTCACACACACAGAATTGTGTTTTCGATTATTCAAAATAACGAATTAAATACACAGTTATCCTCCAAAAAATATTATATTGTAACAATACTTTAATAAATTTTATTTCAAAAAAAAAAAAATATTTAGAATAGGCTTAGTCTAACTTGTAGACGAAAAAAACTTTTTTTTCAGAGCATTTTTTTGGTTAATTATCGAAATCCAACAAAGATTTTTAAAGACCTGAGTTTAAGTTATTTAATATGTAGAATTCAAGTCCCCCTTGGATTTTTTAGGGTTTTGAATTCATTTATGCATTCAAAAATTTATTTTAAACAACAAAAAATCACAATCATGCTTGAGAGTGTATGGATTCTAGTGAAAAACCATTTAATTTATAAGTTAGACTAAACCTTTTTTCAAGAAGAAAAAATGTTGGTTTATATTAAAATTATATCCAATACATAAGAAAATATAATTTTCACCATGTATTCCAATATAGATATGATATAACAGAGCTAAGATTAGATGCAATCTAGATTCTGAAAGAGGCAAAATACTAGCCAATAAATCCGAGACAAAAATTGAAACATGCATATGTAGAGAATAGTCCAAAAAAGTAAACCAAAAATCAAAACCCAAAACAAAGGACTAAGAAGAGAAATAATGGAATAGAACAACTTAAAATAGGGTGTGTGAACCCTCTTCTACATTCAGAGCATTTTGATATCTCCTATAGTGAATAAATCCAGGCTAAGACCCCATGCCTTCCTTTGATAAACGATCAGTAGCTCCATTGAGTTCCCCGTAGATATGTCTAAATGTGATAACATAAAAAGATGAATTGGGTCCTTGATGCGACCAAGCCAGGAGATGAAGGAAGGAGGAAAGAAGGAAGTAGATCTGGAAACACCATCAAGGACAATCTTCGAGTCTCCAAAAATAGAAATTCGCTCTAACTTATGCATCCTAGCCATGAAAAGTAAACCCCATAATGTCAGAGCCTCGTCATGGATATTGGATCCATCACCACAAAACTAAAATAAGTGGATCTGTGATTGTGGAGAAAAACATAGAACTTCCCCAAACCTACATTTTCTCACCTGGGAAGCCACCTCAAAAAAGTGAGCTAGGAGATTAAACATGCCATTATTCATCAAAATCCTAGGAGACTTACCATTCTTCAAAGGTATAATATGCATGTTTATCAAAAGAACAATATTTTTAAATGCTATTTTATTTGTTATTCAATATTATTTTGTCTTTCTAACTATTGAGATTGTATTTTGCATCTTTTCTTTGTTGTAATTCCCAAGATTTCCCTCAAAATATTCATTTTTATCTATCTATTTTAACTATTAACATGTGTTAGTTTTGATTAATCAATATATAATTTTATTTATTGCTTTCAATTTTATAATATTTCTTTCTTTGTATTTTATAATGTTGTCTAACAAGGCTACAATTTCAATACCATCAAGAATGCATTGCCCAAGAAAATCCTGAAGCTTGAAAGTTGTAACCTAGATTTCAAAAAATTCTGCAAAATTTTCTCAAAAATCATGCCGGAATTTCAATTGTTTTCCAAGAAAAATATCTTTAAAAACATATTAACTAGTATTTTATAAATTTATATTTTTATTTATTATTTTAAATTCTTATTATATTAACTTTCCTTTTTCATTATATTTTATTAACTAGGATTTTTTAAATTAGTGAAATCATATAGATCAGATACCTAGTAAATGTGGAGGGGCTTCACTTTTTCTTTTTGTCGATCAAAACATAAATTTTATAATACTGAAGGCAAAAAAAGTACACATTGATCGTCATCAACTGATGTTGCCTCACTCCGGCTGGATTTGTTGGCAAGTAGAGCTGGAATATACAACATAAGATTTATTAATTTGCATCTTATTTCTAAAGGGATTCTCAACCATACAAGTCAAAAAATAACCAAAATTAAGAAACAACCTAGTGTATACATATTAGGGTGGTGGGCACGGTGGATGCATGCTTGTATGAGTTGGTTGTTCCCTTTGCATTACTACTCATGCTAACGAAATTCGATGTGCTCTAGATGCTCCTCGATTTGACTCATACGATCATGAATTCTACATTGGCTACGACAGACATGAGCTAGTTGCTCCAAAATTTCTTCTTGTGTGAATTGGATGTAATTCTAGTCGGCAACATATTCATTGTGATCCACATATCTATGGTCCCAGAGGATGTCCATGTTGGCCTGAATTCTCCTCCACATTTCAACAATGGACTCCAATGTGTTAGCTTGGACTACATCGTCTGGTGCCTCACTTGGAATCTGAGCAAGCCCCTCTTCCCTAACCAAGCTATTTGAATAAGCGTCATTGGAGGAAGACGCACCAACAGCTCTATTTTTAGCACAGCCATGCTAACCACCTCCATGATGGGGTCTCCCTCATTTTCGTTGCATTCCTATTGCAAAAATAGTCTCTAGCTCCCACGCTCCTAGGCATTCCCTTCGCTCCTTCATGAACATACACACCCATAACTGCGAACGTTTATCTCTTTCCACCCTCTTCTCTCCATGGGCTTGTCCTAGGATCCAAGAATGGGAGTCGTCCGCCCACCTCCAAGATGCCCCCGACCTTACAACTCCCCAAGGGCACTCCAACCTCTCAAATTCATAGAAACACGACTACCAACTAACACACTGCCCCCAGTTCCCCTTAAGAAACCTCTCAAACTAAAAATGGACTGGATTTGTGATGTGCCCACTGTCAAAGCACTCCGAGGTATAGAATTTTGTCCCCTCAAAGCCCCGAGGTACCACAATATCTTGACCAGTCAAAATAATGAAAAGAATGGTTAGAAGAAGGGATTTAGTGGAAGGAATGAAGAAGCACAAAGTTTAATCCACTAGGGGCCTAGACATCCAACCTATAAATCCAAACTTTTTCCTGCTCTAGAAATTCTCATACCAATTCACTGGGCTCTCAGTCTCCCTCTCTGAGTGATCAAAAAGCTTATTCACTAAATTCACCCACCCCGTTGACTAGTGACCCTGAAATTAACAAAGAAATGGAAGTCCAAACCAGCGCACAGAAACTAGACCGGGCACGAGAGAATTACACAAGCTTGGCAGATGGTAGAGTTCCACAGAAGGAGACTATAAGCGACCAACAAAAGAGAATTTCGTAAACCGACGAGGGTAAAGACCGTTAATCGACTCCAAGTCTCTAATAATAGTTCCCCAGGATCCCATACAAATTCCTAAAGGAAATAAAAAATGCACATGCTTATTGCTCTCACTAACAATTTCCCATTTTACCCTTTTGGCTATTGTTGGAAGCCTGGCCAATTAACAGAACCATCTTTTTTCCACTCTTCCCGTGTTCTCATCACTCACCACAAACACTCTACATCCCTCCTCCTCTGGCACAAGTACTTAAGCCTCTCGTTCTCATGGTAGTTCTATGGATGGGTCAAGAGCCCCCTATCTTGTCACATTACGATTCGCATGATTACTAGCTGGAAGTTGGTCGGGATCCCGAATCCTCCTCAATCTCTTGTGTGTCACCCCCATAGGGGGGTGGAGGGGCCCCACTTTACTATACATATTAGATTACAAAAATAAAAAATACATAAAATTAATTAAATTTTACAACTTTATTTTAAATTATTATCGGGTTGAGAGGTACTTTGTTGTAATGCCCTATCTAAAATTTTTGACCCGGTGAAATAAAAATAAAATAATACAAATAAAAATATGGCACTTGATAGATGGGGAGGTAGGCTATATAAAGAATTAGTATATATCTTAAACATATAAAGTAATAAGATTCTTCACAATCAAAATTATTAATCTCGTATTAGAGGATTTTGTGAGAAGAGTAATTATGCTCAAGCATTTCTAGGTTACTCACATGAGACATTTTGATTTCGTATCTATGTTCTGATGATGAGCTAAGATTGCTAAATCAAAACATCCATAATCAAAATGTCTCATGTGAGTAATCTAAAAATGCTTCAACATAAATTATTAATACATTAATAGGCTTTCTACAATACCTTGAGCCAATACCATAATTTTTCAATATCTCATTCCCAAAAAACCCTAACTCTTTTCATATACTTGTTCATATCATATTTTTTTTAATTAATTAATTTAATTAAAAGTCATAAACAATGTAACTAATTTTAAGATAAATCTCAACCTATGATTTGTGAATACTACTACAAACATTTTAGAACATTATTTGTGGGTTAAATCTCTACCATCCACATAATAATTATTAATAAATAAATTAAAATTATAAAAACTATATTCCAAAATACACATATATGAATGTAAATATCAATCATCTTTAAAAAAAACCTAACATTTAATTGTTTTTGTATGATGGTTTGTTAAAGATACTATTTAAATATTGTTTAGATAATTAATTAATTTAATGAATTATATAACCTTCGCTGAGCCAATTAGTTTTTACTCTAAAATGCTCCGTATGATACTTGGATATAAAGCTTGATGAAACTAAATCCATACAAATAGTATATACATTTTATAAGTTTAATTAACTTGAAGCAATATTTAAAATTCGTTAACTAATTAATAGATTTTATTTATGATTTATTATTATTTTCAAATATTCTCCTTTATTTATAATTTTTTATTACTTTTAAATATTATTTTTTATAACTCATAATGTATTTATGATTTATTATTATTTTCAAATATTCTCCTTTATTTATAATTTTTTATTACTTTTAAATATTATTTTTTATAACTCATAATGTAGACTAGTTTATTTGATTGAGATTTACCTTCAAAATTTATAATATTTTATAATTTCCTTACTGGATGGAAATTTTGTGGGGAAATAAGGTGACAAAATGGCATAAAATATAATATTACTTTTTAATCTTATAAGTGGTGATTTTATTTTTAATAAATATATATATATATATATATATATATAAACTTGCGCAACCACAATTGTTATTAAATTTACCTTTGTTATTAAATTATAAATTAGTAAATTGATAAATTATATTAAATTAATAAATGATATTAAATTATTATATTATATTAAATTATTTAATAACTTATAAAATATTAAATTATTATTACTTTTATTAAATTATATTTTTTATATTAAATCACAAGTTAATTAAAATGATTAATAACACTGTTATGGCTACTATCATTATTTAATTAAATTATTTAATAATATTATATTTAATAAATTAAATTATTTGATTCTTTGATATTTAATATTATTTAATTATTCTTATTAAATAAGTAATAAAAATTATTAATATTAAATATTAAATAATTTTATTATTTAATATTAAATAAGTATTTGATATTTAATTATTATTTTTATTAATTGATTATTTTATTTTTATTTAATTATTTAAATTTATTAATATTATTAGTAATCATATTAATTTAATTATTATTACCATTAACCATAATTAATATAAATCATTAAAAAACAATATTTATATTTTTATTATATATTTTATAAATTATAATAATTATTATTACAAATATTTCACTGTTATTAAATAAAAGTAAATTATTATTTAATAATAATAATTAATTAAATTTTATTGACATTTTATTATATGAGTTTATTAATTATTATTTATTTTATTATTATTATTAATTAATATTTTTGTTATTATTATTATTGGTTAATAATGATAGTGATGATTATTTAGTATTATTAATATAAATAATAATAACTAAAATAATAATTGATACTATTAATTATATTAATATAATAATAATAATAATTATTATTATTATAATACCTCAAAAAAAACCTTTAACATTACAACTATTATATATAAACAAATGACACCATATAACAACTGGTTATTATATCACTAACTAGAATACATTAGACATGTAAACTCTATGACATTAAATCTTATCGGACAACAATTATTGTAATTATTCTGTTATATCTCAGAAGTGGATTACGAACATTTCTTTTGAGTTGACATTTATGGTTTGGACAGTACTCTCTAGTTTGTATTAATTTCACACTTACACAGAGCGTGACAACGCAACTCCCTTCTCGAACTTACCCCGACTGACCCATGGTAAATACTCTTCTCTGCAAGGTTGGTTAATGGACATTGCAGACATGTCTACCTACCTCGAGATCCTCCTAAGGTATTTTCGTAAGTCCCATTTGAGGTCGAGAGAGGGACAGAAATGAAATTGTTGTACGAAAACAAATATTGATTGGCCGTGTGCTAGCAGACGATGTATATATAAATAGGAGATGCATTGCCACGCGCAATCAGGATATTGCATCGATGGTGAGAAACCAAGCCTTTCCATTGAACGACTGGAGGCACTCTTGGCGGGTTTTCAGTCTCATTGGCAAGGGATGAGGGTTTATTTGTCGCCCTTGGCGCTGGAGTTCTGTTTGGTTTCCCTGCTCTGGATGAAGGTTACTCGGGCTGAAGTCTGGAGGCCTACCGCTGTCTGCATGTTGCTGAGGGGGTCAATTTTTTCCTCGTCCATGGGGTTTGGTCAACTCTGCTCGCTTCCAGGTGATTAAATTTACCCTGCCGATTTTCAGGCACTTCTTTTCTTGAGTTTGTTTCTTCTTTTCAATGATATCGTCTGCATAACTACGGAAATGGTTTTCGCAGGTTTTGAAGTGGTGAGACCATGGGGCACTAACGGATGTATAGGTGGGGCAGCTTCCTAGCCAAACATGGTGCGTGCAGTCTCTCCGGGTATGTCGTTGTCCACTGCACAGTAACTACGGAAATGGTTTTCGCAGGTTTTGAAGCGGTGAGACCGTGGGGTACTAACAGATGTATAGGTGGGGCAGCTTCCCAGCCAAACATGGTGCGCACAGTCTCTCTGGTTATGTCGTTGTCCATTGTACAGTCTGAACTGTGGAAAAATTAGGTTCGCTTGTTAAACTGTTCTTATGCCTTGCCCCTACCATTTTAGGAGGGTTTCTCCAGATTTGGACCTGGAGGGTTTCTTTTTGTTTCTTCCTGGTTGGCTTCTCCAAAGCTTGCTCGCTGCCGGCGAGGATTTATCTTTTGTATCTGTAAACTGTTGTGAATGTAAACCTTGTTGTTCAGTTATACTACTTGGGTTCTCTTGCCCGCTCATTTATATGGGCAGGAGCCTAAGTATGGTTTTGACGCTGGAGGTTCCGCGGCATTTGAGTTGTATAAGTTTGAACATTTGTTTCTCCTCAAGAATATTCATGAATATATGTCGATTGACTTTCATGTTTAAGCTATGGCCGTCTGTCTTTCTTTATTTTGAAAAGCACTTATGGATATTGTTGTTCCTCTGTGAGATAAATTCTTAGTTTGCTATCAATTTCGTTTTCCAGATGTATGACCTGCTGCTAGGTAGGAAAGATGGTTCTGCCATAATTTTCTTGTAATGCATCGCAGTCTTGAACTTTTCTATGCTTTTCTAGGCTTGTAGGTATAATTCTATTCTCCATTTTACTGTAGTTGTTAACTTAGCCATTTTCCCCTACAACGGCCATGATTCTGGAACCTGGAATCATGATCACGGACGCAGGGTGTCGGTATCTAGTTGGTATGGGGGTTTTTACCTCTCAAATTCATCTTTGTAACTTATATTCTATTGGTGGCCTCTGTCCAAAGTTGGCCCATTATGGTGCACAGACATTTGGTCGCAGAGCCTACTCGCACAGTTTTTCCTTTACGCTCTTTTTATTTGCAGTACTAGCTTCTTGGGTCTCTAATTTACTCGACCAGTTCTGCACTCTCGAACAAGGCCTCGTCTTTGCTCGTTATCATCAGTTATTTTTCTATGGCAGTTTATATTTTGGTTATTTTAAAGAAAATCCAATCTTTCAAACTATAACGCTTTTCTTCAAGAAGTTACATTCTTTCATTTATATTCAGTTTTTCCTTCATATGTAAGGGTTATATTAATGGTTCCCTTTCCCACGGTGTTTTCTAAATCATTCAATGACTTGTTTTAAATTTACGCCGAGGCTCTGAGTTATGTTCACAAGTGTAATTCTTGTGTTCGGGTCTTTTTAGGTTTCCACACAGCGTGGATCTTAATTCCGCACCCATTTTGTTCTCAGTATTTTCTTCTTGTCTACACAGACACAATTATCTCAACTGATGTGACAGGTCACAAATAGTCTGTTTACAGTAGACTATTTCCCTCCAATTCAAGGTTTTATAATGTACAGATACCTACTGAAGCTTTTCAGTGTTAACACTTTTATGCATGGTGATCCTTAGCAAGTTTAGTTATCTACTTGGAAACCACTAGCATAGCATAACCAGATTTCTGTAGAGTGGGAGCTTTCCCCAATATTTCCCAAAATAACAAACACAGTAGCTTTTATTAAGGATATTGCAATAAACTACTTACTTGTATTCCTGTATAATCATGCTTATTCAGAGCTCTGTCACTCTTGATCCTTTGCTTGTCTTCCTCCCGTCCAGGAGATTTGTCTACGCGACCAAATCTCCCCCCAAGCTCGTTTGCAAGACTACATCCTTCAGTAAACCTTTGCACTTAGTGCCATTGCTATCTGGTCCTCACCAGATGTTGCATCATTTTCTCCCCTTCCATTTGTCCCAATCGCACGGTTTTCCTCCCCCTCCACCCTCTTTCCTTGGGGTGGTTCCGTTGGGGGAGGCAGTTAGGGTTTCTCCATTTATTGGCAACTGCCTCTCTACAACCTTCAAAGGAGAAGTTACAATATCTCATATCACTCAATTAATTCTAAATTCAGAATTAACAATATTATTAAACTTAAATAGAAAATAACAAGATTGTCCAGTTTACTTTCTTACAGCGGTAATAAAATATTTACAGTTTTTTCGGGGACATTACGTATTCCCCCCCAGAAATCAAACATCGTCCCAATGTTTTATGTCCTCAAACAGCTTTGGATAAGCTTCTTTCATGAATTGTTCATCCTCCCAAGTGGCCTCATCCAGCCCAAAGTGCTGCCATTGCACTTTAACCTGGGTGATGACTCATTTTCGTAGCATTACCTCTCTCCGCTCGAGTATACTCAACGGCTCAACCATGAATTCTCCTTCTGGTTCGACCTGAAAACAACAGAATTAGAATCCGTTTTTCCTTTAAACTCTTGATTACTGGTCCTACTTAAAATTTCCCTTTACTTGTACATCCCGCCAACTGACAATGTGCCTGGGATCATAAACATATCTTTTCAATACTGACACATGAAAGACATTGTGGTCCCGGATATGGCTTGGTAAAGCGAGCTAGTATGCCACTGGCCCAACTCTTGCCAAGATCTGGAATGGTCCACAAAACTGAGGTGCCATCTTGGTGCACCCACTCCATTATAACGAGCTCCTTTTGCCTAAATCCTTACATACACATGATCCCCTACTTGATACTCCTTAAAATTCCTCTTCCTATCAGCAAAACTTTTTTGCCTATCTTGGGTTGCCTTCAAATTAGATCGCACCTTCTTGACCATTTCCTCCATTTATTTTAACATTTCAGGTCCCAACATTAGTTTGTCCTCTGGTCCCCCATAATTGGAGGGTGTGCAACATTTCCGTCCGTACAAGACTTCAAACTGACTCATCTGCAAGGATGTATGATAATTGTTGTTATATGCAAACTCTACCAAATGCAAATAATCCTACCACCTAGATGGTTGATGCATTACTTATTCCCTCAGCATATCCTCTACCACTTGATTTACCCATTCAGTTTGTTCGTCTGTTTGGGGATGATAGGCAGTGCTAAAGTTTAGCTGAGTTCCTAACCCCTCAAACAGATTTTTCCAGAAAACTGAGGTAAGTTTCACATCACAGTCAGAGATTATAGTTTTTGGTAGCTCGTGTAGTCTGAAAATATTTTGCATAAAAATATGGGCAATCTGTACTGCCTTGTGAGTGGACTGCACAAGTATAAAGTGAGCCAATTTACTTAACTTTTCCACCACCACCAAGATGGAATCATTATTTCTTTTTGACCTGGGTAACCCTGTTATGAAATCCATAGATATGGTTTCCCATTTCCACTCCAGAATTGGTAGGGGCTGCAACAACCCAGCAGGGTGTTGGTGTTCTGTCTTAGTTTATTGGCATTCTAGGCATCGTTCCAAGTATTCTGCTACATCTCTTTTCATGCTTGGCCAATAATACTCTTTATAGAGTGAAACAATCAATTTTTGGTACCTCAGATGTCCAACATAAGGAATTCTATGAAATTCATCTAAAATCAAGTGTTTAATGTCATTTTGATTGGGCACATACAGCCTATTTTTATATTTTAGCATGTCGGCATCATCCAAGGTGTAACCTTCCTTATTTTCTTTGCTGGTAATATTTTGAGCTTGCTGTCCTATTTACTAATATTTTGAATCTTGCACTACTGCCTTTTTAATCAATTCAGCAAAGGTGGTATGCCCTTGGTTGCTAGAAATTTCATAAAGGCACTGCACCTTCTGACTTAAAGCGTCCGCTACTCAGTTTTCCTTCCCTTTTAGATGCTTAATCTCGAAGTCGAAACCACTTAGAAAATCTATCCACCGTGCTTGTCTAGCATTTAAGGTGGGTTGGTTGAAATAGTTAGTCAAGATGTGATGGTTCGTCATTAAAAGAAAATTTTTACCCATCATGTAGTGGCACCACATCTTTAAGGCGTGAATAACAGCTGTCAACTCTAGATCGTAAGTAGAATATTTCTGTTCATGTTCTTTTAATTTTCTGGATTCATAGGCGACTACTTTTCCTTCTTGCATCAACACTCCTCCTACCCCCTCCTTGCTCGCATCTGTGCACACCACATATTCCTTTCCTGGATCTGCTATATTCTTAATATAGGCGTTGTGGTGAGTAGATGCTTGAGCTGTTCAAAAATTTTCTACATTCTGCAGTCCATTTAAAAGTTTTTCCCTTTTTTTGTAAGGAGGTGATAGGATAGGCCACCCTAGAGAAACCTTCAACGAACCATTTGTAATAACCTGCTAGCCCCATAAAAGATCTTATATCCGCTACGTCCTTCGGTATTGACCATTCCATGATGGCCTTAATCTTCTCGGGGTCCACTGCAATCCCATCCTTGGTAATAATATGTCCTAAGTACTGAATCTTCTCCTTAAAGAAGTCACATTTATTGTACTTGGCGTATAGTTGATGGTTCCAGAGAGTTTGCATCACTAGTCTGAGGTGTTCCTTATGCTCTTCAATGATTCGAGAATAGATCAGTATATCATCAATAAATATTAATATAAATTTATCTAAATACTGATGAAATATGTTATTCATCAAACACATGAAAGTCGCAGGTGCATTGGTTAACCCAAAGGGTAACACCACAAACTCATAATGTTCGTAACGTGTCCTAAAAGCAATCTTGGCTATATCTTCCTCTCTAATCCTAATTTGATGATATCCGAATCTAAATCAATTTTTGAAAATACAGTTGCCCCCTTTACTTGGTCAAATAGTTCGTCAATCTGTGGCAATGGGTACTTGTTTTTAACTATTAACTTATTCAATTGTCGATAGTCCATGCACATTCGAAGGGTTCCATCCTTATTTTTGATGAACAACACCAGGGCTCCCCAAGGCGACACGTTGGGGCATATGTATTTCTTGTCTAGCAATTCCTGCAATTGCATTTTCAATTCCATAAGCTCTGGTGTACTCATACGATAAGGGGCTCAA
The DNA here is from genome assembly GCA_031772625.1 of Pinus tabuliformis. Classification (NCBI taxonomy): domain Eukaryota; kingdom Viridiplantae; phylum Streptophyta; class Pinopsida; order Pinales; family Pinaceae; genus Pinus; species Pinus tabuliformis. The sequence continues at coordinate 385,764,207 of CM062811.1, read as the reverse complement.
GACACTAGAGCTACCCCTAGTATCAACTCAACAGTAAAATCTATGTCCCTTTTGGGTGGCAACCCGGGTATCTCTTCCGGAAAAACATCTGCGAATTCTTGCACCACTGGAATGTTTTCCAAGGTGGCTGTCTTCTCTTTTGAATTGGCATACCCCACCTGAATGGCATAAATCTGGCAACCATTCCTAATACACTTTTCCAGCTGAGAGGCGGTTATCGGCCAAATCTACACGGCCCTCGGAATGCCTTGCATCTCTCGCCCTTCTCCCAGCTCATCCTTATAGTGGATAGATTTTGTTTTGCAATTTATAATGGACCAGCATTTTCCCAGCCAATCCATGCCTATCAACACGTCATATGATCCAAGGGGTAGTATGTTTAAATCTGTCGTTACAGGTTGTCCTGCTATTTCGAGGGGGAAGTTATTAACCTTGGCCAGCACTCGTCTCTTTGCCCCTGTTGCTAGCTGTACTAGCCAGGGGTTTTTAAACTTAACAGATTGTAGTTTACACAGTTCCACAACCTTAGGACTAACATAACTTAATGTAGCTCTAGGGTCAATTAAAATAGATATGGTATGATTAAAAATATTACCTTCGAATTCCACCATGGTTGGGTGGTAATCCGCCTGATGGTCTTCGAGAGCAGCATTAACTTTTAGAGTGCTCTGGGCCACATCTCCCACAGTTGATGCTTCATGGATTTGTGACACCTGATCTGTGCCTTTCCGATGAGGACAGTTTTTGATGTAATGAGGTCCTCCACACCCCCAGCATTGTACTGGGGGCCTCATTGTTCCTTTGTTATCGAGTCTACCAGCTTGCTCACTAATTCTTGATTCAGCTAGTGGCTTATTTCTTAACTGGGTTTTGGTAGATTTTTGTTATTTTTCCCTTTGGAAAACCCTTTGCCAGTGCTGCCCTGGTTTCCTTTATTGCCTGGTGCAAGCTTACTACCTCTCTTATCTGTCCACTTCCAGCCCAAAGTTTCACCCTCTGCCTACTTTGCTGGTAACATATCCTAGCCTTGCGTCATGGATAATTTTAGGGGCGAATGTTCGCCCTTTGGCGAAATTAATGGGTTTTAAATTTTTAGTGGGCGAATATTTTGTATCATAGTACATTTTTACAAATCACCTCAAATAGCCCACCTTATTTTAAGGGAGAGGGTAAAAAAGGTAAATTTAGCCCTTTAAATTAGGACTTACAACCTTCCATTCGCCCATTTTCAAGAATAGGTTTTATTTAAGTGAATCCATTCACCCATTTTCAAGAATAGGTTTTATTTAAGTGAATCCTATGGGCCAAATACCATATTTATAAAAGAGGTATGGTAAATAAATAAAACATTTTTTATATTTACTCCATAAGTCACCTTATATACATGTAAGGGTGTAAACAAATAAAAATATAAGTAAAGTGGAGGTATGGTAAATAAATAAAACGTATTTTTATACTTACTCAAAAGGTATGGTAAATAAATAAAAATATAAATAAACTAGACGTATCGTAAATAAATAAAACCTCTTTTTATATTTAGTCCATAACCCTTGTTCTATTTATGAAGGCTCAAGAAAGAGGTTTTATTTAAGTGAATCCTATGGGCCAAATACCATATTTGTAAAAGAGGTATGGTAAATTAATAAAAATATAAATAAATGAGAGGTATGGTAAACAAATAAAACATTTTTCTATATTTACTCCATAAGTCACCTTATATTTACGAACACTCAAAAAATGGGTTATATTTAGGTGAAACCTATGGCCAAAATACTATGGGACAAATACCACGGACTAGATTGTTATTAATACCATGCAAAAAACCATTATTAACCCTAATATTAGAATTAATAAAAATAAAAATAGCACATGGTATTGACCCATGGTATTCACCAAAATGGCACATGGTATTGACCCATGGTATTCACCTGGAATGTAGCCTATTTAAATGGGGGAATTAAACCAGCATGTAGCCTATGCTAAGATTCACTAGGACTTTACAAAGTTTTATTATTTAGTGAAAGACTCGCCAAGATCTTACAAGATTTTATAATTGAGTAAAATATTCGCCATGCCTGGTGAGAGATTCGCCAAAAAATTATATATACATATTATATTATTGATAAAATCGCCTTCCATTTTTCCTATATACCATGGAGATTCGCCCATTTATTATATTTATAAATTTAGGGGGGGTTCTTAAAATTTTCCCTGCCTTGCGTATCACCTCGTCCATCGTTTTTGGGTTATCGAACTCAATTCTTTCCCTCATCGTTGCAGGTAAACTGCTGACAAACCACTATACCTTAGCCTTTTCCTCGCGTATGTAGGGTACATATCGCAGCAAGGAGGTAAATTGGGCAATAAATTCTTCCATGGTTTGCTGTCCAAGCCGCAGGTCGTGAAACTCCTTCGCTCTCTGATCGTAAAATCATTCTGTTAGATATCTCTCCTTGAAATATTTCTGGAACTTTTCCCAAGTGATACTCTGTTCGCTCACCCCTCGTACAAGCTTGACTTCCTCCCACCACAGAGTGGCCTTCCCTTGCAATTGGAAAATAGCTAACTGGGCCTTTAGATTATGATTGTACTCATATAATTGGAAATATTTATTCATGTTAATTAGCCATGCCTCTGCGGCTTCTTCCAACTATCCGTCAAAGTGTGGTGGTTTTATCGTTTGAAACTCTCCTTGCAACTTTGTCCACTGTCTTTTTAATGTTGGGTGCCCAGAGGCATTATCCAACTTCTCCTCTCGATTCTCTTCCCCACTAACCATTCCTTCATATTGCTCTTCAAACATTCATTCCTGCTCAGGGCTGGGAATGGTCTGGCACTGATTCTGCTTATCAGACAGGCTTTTCATAATTTTTTCCTGCTCCATTGTTAACCTTGCATTGTCCTTCCTTAAACGAGCCATCTCACTCTTCAATTCCTGAACTGTTTCCAATATGGAAAGGTTTGTGCTGCGAGCTTCCTCTCCCAGCTGCACCCATATTTCCGGGTTATTTTCTAGAAATGTTATAGTTCTGCGACCCGCCATGGTTTTGTGTGGCACCCTGTCTGTTCCTCCTTTATACTGTTGTTTTCCTGCTTCTATACTTAGAAAATTATTAAATCAATCATAGTTAGAATTTCCAGAAGATAACAATAAATAAATTTTCCCTACAGCTCATTTTCCAGAGGTCACAGTTGTGTAACCTTGGCTCTAATACGACATGTAATACCTCCCAAAAGAAACCTTTAACATTACAATTATTATATATAAACAAATTACACCATATAAGAACTAGTTATTATATCACTAACCAGAATATATTAGACATGTAAACTCTATGACATTAAACCTTATCGGACAACAATTATTGTAATTATTCTATTATATCTCGGAATTGAATTATGATCGTTTGTTTTTAGTTGACATCTATGGTTTAGACAGTACTCTCGAGTTTGTATTAATTTCACACTTATAGAGAGTGTGACAACGCAACTCCCTTCTCGAACTTACCCCGACTAACCCATGGTAAATACTCTTCTTTGCAATGTTGGTTAATGGACATTGCAGACGTGTCTGCCTACCTCAGGATCCTCCAACGCATCGATGGTGAGAAACCAAGCCTTTCCATCGAACGGTTGGAGGCACTCCTGGCGGGTTTTCAGTATCATTGGCAAGGGATGAGGGTTCATTTGTCGCCCTTGGCGCTGGAGTTCTGTTTGGTTTCCCTGCTCTGGATGAAGGTTACTCGGGCTGAAGTCTGGAGGCCTACCGCTGTCTGCATGTTGTTGAGGGGGTCAAGTGTTGCCTCGTCCATGGGGTTTGGTCAACTCTGCTCGCTTCCAAGTGATTAAATTTACCCTGTCGATTTTCAGACACTTCTTTTCTTAAGTTTGTTTCTTCTTTTCAATGAGATCGTCCGCATAACTATGGAAATGGTTTTCACAGGTTTTGAAGCGGTGAGACCGTGGGGTACTAATGGATGTATAGGTGGGGTAGCTTCCCAGCCAAACATGGCACGTGCAGTCTCTTTGGGTATGTCGTTGTCCATTGTACAGTCTGAACTGTGGAAAAATTAGGTTCGCTTGTTAAACTGTGCTTATGCCTTACCCTTGCCATTTTAGGAGGGTTTCTCTAGATTCGGACCTAGAGGGTTTCGTTTTGTTTTTTCCTGGTTGGCTTCTCCAAAGCTTGCTCGCTGCCAACAAGGGTTTATCTTTTGTATTTGTAAACTATTGTGAATGTAAACCTTGTTGTTTAGTTATTCTACTTAGGTTCTCTTGGCCCGCTCATTTATATGTGCAGAAGCCTTAGTATGGTTTTGACGCTGGAGGTTCCGCGGAATTTGAGTTGTATAAGTCTGAACATTTGTTTCTCCTCAGGAATATTCATGTATATATGTCAATTGACTTTCATGTTTAAGCTATGGCCATCTGTCTTTCTTTATTCTGAAAAGCACTTATGGATATTGTTGTTCCTCTACGAGATAAATTCTCAGTTTGGTATCAATTTTGTTTTCCAGATGTATGACCTGCTGCTAGGTAGGAAAGATGGTTCTGCCATAATTTTCTTGTAATGCATCGCAGTCTTGAACTTTTCCGTGCTATTCTAGACTTGTAGGTATAATTCTATTCTCCATTTTACTGTAGTTATTAATTTAGCCATTTTCCCCTGCGACGACCATGATTCTGGAACCCAGAATCATGAACACGGAAGCAGGGTGTTGGTTTCTAGTTGGTATGATGGTTTTTACCTCTCAAATTCATATCTATAACTTATATTCTATTGGTGGCCTCTGTCCAAGGCTGGCCCATTATGGTGCACAGACATTTGGTCACGGAGCCTACTCGCACAGTTTTTCCTTTACGCTCTTTTTATTTGCAGTACTAGCTTCTTGGGTCTCTAGTTTACTTGACCGATTCTACGCTCTCGAACAAGGCCTCGTCTTTGCTCATTATCATCAATTATTTTTCTATGGTAGTTTATATTTTGGTTATTTTAAAGAAAATTTAGTATTTTAAACTATAACGCTTTTCTTCAAGAAGTTATGTCCTTTCGTTTATATTCAGTTTTTCCTTCATATGTAAGGGTTATATTAATAGTTCTCTTTCCTGCAGTGTTTTCTAAATCATTTAATTACTTGTTTTAAATTTCCACCGAGGCTTTGAGTTATGTTCACAAGTGTAATTCTTGCGTTCGGGTCTTTTTAGGTTTCCACACAGCATGGATCTTAATTCCGCACCCATTTTGTTCTCAGTATTTTCTTCTTGTCTACATAGACATGGTTATCTCAACTGATGTGACAGGTCACAGCTAGTCTGTTTATAGTAGACTGTTTCCCTCCAGTTCAAGGTTTTATAATGTACAGATACCTACTGAAGCTATTCAGTGTTAATGCTTTTATGTGTGGTGGTCCTTAGCAATTTTAGTTATCTACTTAGAAACTGCTAGCATAGCATAACCAGATTTCTGTAGAGTGGGAGCTTTCCCCAATATTTCCCAGAATAACAAACACAATAGCTTTTATTAAGAATTTTGCAATAAACTACTTACCTGTATTCCTGTGTAATCAAGCTTATTCAGAGCTCTGCCACTCTTGATCCTCTGCTTGTCTTCCTCCCGTCCATGAGATTTGTCTATGCGACCAAATCTCCCCCCAAACTTGTTTTCCAGACCACAGCCTTAAGCAAACCTTTGCACTTACTACCATTGCTATCTGGTCCTCACTAGATGTAGCATCGTTTTCTCCCCCTTCCATCTGTCCCAACCATATGGTTTTCCTCCCCCTCCATCCTCTTTCCTTGGGGTGGTTCCCTTGGGGGAGGCAGTTAGGGTTTTTCCATTTATTGGCAACTGCCTCTCTACAATTTCCAAAGGAGAAGTTACAATATCTCATATCACTCAATTAATTCTAAATTCATAATTAACAATATTATTAAACTTAAACAGAAAATAACAAGATTGTCCAGTTTAATTTCTTACAACGGTAATAAAATACTTACAGTTTTCCGAGGACATTACAATTATTATTATTATTATTAAAATATTAATTAATAGTGACATTAATAATTAATAATGATGATAATGATAATATATAATTTATAAAAATGATTAAATTATTAATTTTAATAATATAAATAAATAATAATAAATGTAGTTGATAAGTCTACATCAAAGATAATCAACTCACTTAGACATGGTGGGTTTTTGTGAATGTAGCTCAAGTAATTAGTTATAATAATAATAATAATAATATTATTATTATTATTATTATTATTAGGCATATCTATTTTAGAACATGTCCTCTAGAATTTTGATTTAAATATCAAGAATTATTAGGTGGATTGCCGAGATATAGCCTCCATGGAATATGTTGGAATATTCATAATAGTATATACATATCAAGGTTAAGATTTATCTCCACATTAGTTATGCTCTTTTAATTAATTTATCTCAAATTATTTAATTAAATAAAATGTCATATCAACACATGTCATACCCAATATCAAGGTGAAGGTTTATCTCCATGTTAATTGTGATCTTTTAATTAATTTACCCAAAATTAATTAATTAAATAAAATTTCATATCGCCACATACCCTATTCCGTATGTGGTATTCAGAAGCCATGGTATTGGAAGATGATATTCTAACCAAAGCTATTTACAAGTTAAGAATTTCCATAGCAAAGTGGGAGTGTAATCTCCATGGTTAAGAATATTGTCTAACTCATATAATAATAATTTAAATAAAGTTATATTTTAGTTAATTTTTACTAATTTTTTTAATCTAGGCATGTAAGATGCATCTTGGAGTAAGTGTTTTGATGTTTCTTGATGTCTATCAACATTTGCGAGCATTTAACTTATATAGCATTACTAGTTACCAACCTAGATCCATCTTATCTCTAAAGGAGGGTCTAGCAAGTGTTGAGAGGGATCAATATATTTTCACTCTAAAATAGGCTTGTACCTTAAACTATTTTATCGATATCAATGCTTCATATATTCTGAGTTAAGATGGATCTAGGTTGGTTTATATATATATATATATATATATATATATATATATATATATATATATATATATATATAATTTTTATGTAATTTGAATAAGTCAAAACCTTAACATAACATTACAAAATTTTTATTAGGACATTATAGCACTTCTACCATATTTGGTTGGAGAATGTCTCTAGACACAATAAAAAGAATTAATATATAATTTAAACATATATTTTTTAGAAAAACATAAAACATGTAACAAGATTCTTAACCATGGTGATTTACTCCACTTTACTATCAAGATTCTTAACTTGTAAATAAATATCATTTAACACTTATTTATATAATATTCCTTTAATTAAAAAATAAAAAATGCATAACTACTTTTAAAAATATTCTATAATATTTTGTAAAAATTAAATTTTTATTACCAAATTAATAATAATTAATAATTAATAATTAAATTCTCAAATCATATTTTAAAATAAACAAACTAATTAATAAATTTCGTAAAACCTATAACACAATAAAATTTATATTGCTAGTTGGTCGCTTTTTTATTTTAAATATAGTATAATATTTTAGCCCTCTTATTTATCAAATGTCTAACAATATGTTTCTTAAAATTTAGCTGAGATTGAGTTTATCCGTCTCAATTACATGAAACCCCCTCTATGGGACCATGATCAAGTCTAAGAATTTGCATTTTAATACACTAGTGCAATATTTAAAAGAATATATTTTTATACCATCAAATTTCAAATCATTTAGTAAAAAAAACCTTTCAGATTCAAAATTTATCGTAGATTGTTTCCTTTTTTAATCTTGTTTTAAAATTTCTCAAATTAGTGTATAGATGCTTTATGTGTGGTTTGAATAATTAATATCTTAATTTTCCAAAATTAAAATATTGTTTTAAAAATGAATAATAATTATTTTAGTTTTAAGAATGACTATATTTATAACCAATGTAATTATATAAATTAAATGATATATAGATATAGAGAAATATCAATTTATGATAAATATCAAAATACTTATTTTATGATACATTTCATATCACCAAAAATTAAAAATTAAAAAAAATTATCATAATTATTATAAAAAAAAAATATAATTTTTTAAAGACTTTTTAACTATGGATATATACCCTCATGCAATCATGGATATTTTTGACTTGTAAATAAATTTTATTATAATAACATGGGAAAATATCATGGCTTATCAAATAAAATCATCAAGAAATGCAATAGGAATTGATCCATAATAAGTATCAAAACACTTCCTACATGACACATCTTATGTTGCTTAAAAAAAAGAAATATCATAGAAACTAACTAAACTATAATTTTATTATAAATAATTAATATTAAATAACGAAAAAGAATTAATATATAAATTAAACATATATACATTTAAACAAATGGAACAAGACTCTTAACCATGAAAATTTACTCTTCATGATGTATATTTTTAATATGTAAACACGATTTGTTACAATACAATAGGCCATGGCTTATCAATAACATAATCCTGAAAAACCATAACTCACTTCATATGATGCTTGCTCATATGACATTTTTTTGCTGAGATGCACTCCCTAGGCCAATATGTTAGAGATGTTGTAATGTTTAATATTTTTAATTGGTTAATATAATTAAAAAAAACATTAGCATTTCCGGACTCCAACCCATGGTTTTTCTCATAGTATTCTTCTATAATGTGGCTTATTTCAAGGTTAATAATTAAACAAGCCTAGGTCCATCTTAACTCCAGACCTATCAAGCAGAGATGGATCAAATATATTCTCACTCTAAAAGGGTTTTTCACCTTAAGAGAGATATTTGATCCCTCTTGATGCTTGGTAGATCCAAAGTTAAGATGGATTTGGGCTAGTATTAAACATAGCTACTTTGGAGATAAATCTTAGCCTTTGATTTTTGTATATTGTAATAAATATTCTAAAATATTACATGGATGTTAAATATCTACCATCCATCTAATAATTATCAATAATTAAATTAAAATTGTGGATTCTCTATCCCAAAATAGAGACGTGTCTATTTGTGAATAGGTGTTACAATTTTTTTTTTGTAAGCTTGACAAGACTTTCTCCATTTATTCATCAAAAAGGGAAAAATATATCCATAATCACGTAGTAATGTGGCCTTAATCTGCCCAGTGGGAAACCAAATTTTTTGGCCACTGTACTGTATTATAAGGCAACCAAAAGAACAACAGTTTAAGAGTGTCTTTTAAAGCTAGATATGTATGAGTATCCTTATCATGTCCAATATTTAAATATCTAAAACATAGTATCATAGTTTGCATATCCTGCATCTGTAGTTAACAAAAATAGAAAAACATATTAAACTAGACATACTACTAATCATCAAAGGAGGATACAGGAGCTGGATTTTTCGCGCTCAATCAAGGTAATTCCATTTGAGGCAGACACGGAATATGATTTTCTATACGGCTGAGGCAGACATTTTTTTGTTGAATATGAAACTAGATAAGCCGAAATTCTTTGTGAATTTCTTCAAGAATATGATATGTCTTGGTCGAAGTAGCTGCAATAGTGGATAGGGCTCTTGCTACAATTTTTTTTCATGAGACAATACAAGTAGACGATTTTCTTCTACTGTGACGATCGACCTTTGGTATGACTAGGGTCAGCAACTAAGTCCAATTATTCCTCCATATCTGAAGTCTCTTGTGTTTCCTGTCGGTTCAGGTCTCATTCCCACCCATAAATAATATAGAAAATTTGTCATTCAATGCATGTCTCTGGTAGGCTTGGGCTACCTCAGGAATGAGCACAAAGGTCGTTCTTCAGTCATGACCTTGAGAAGGACGTTGTTGGGGCTAACTTTCCCCACACCGAATCCCTACACGACGACTCTAGCCCTAATCCTCTCTCATCTTGGTACCTCTTCCCGAGGATGTACATCCAATATTATTACTGAACTTGCCACAATAATTAAATAGAAAACATAGATGACAGCCTTCAAACCCTAACAAAATACATGTGCCAAAGTGAAAAACCTTGAGCGAATACCTGGGAATAGCACCTGAAGGTATAACATAGAGGAAATCCACAAAAATACGAGCTTAAAACAAATAAAATAAACATTTCCATTGTTTATGATGTGGGTGAATTGAAAGAGGCCAACATCCTCAATCCATTGCTCCTCCAGCCTGTGAAAAACCAAACCTAGAATTCATTCAAATACATAATCATTTAGATAATCTATTTTCATGTTAAACAACAGATGGAACAAGAAGCCATAAAATAAAACCCAACCCCCCATGCATATAATACAAAATGAATACCAGAGCACAATCCCCAAGTGCATACCCATCCACCAGAGAAGGATACCATAAATAATAGAGACAATTCGACCAAACCGAGGTTTCCTAATAGTAAAAATAGCACTTTCCTTCCACAAATTCTAGAATGTAGACATTCTAACTCAAAATATTATCTCAGAGACCCATTCCCCGTGAAGTATCATACATACATTAATAAAATGTGACAGAAGGGGAGGAATCATAGAAAAGACACTCACAGACATTATGCTCTGAACAATGGAGGGTTGTTGTTGTACCCAAATGGCCTACGACAAAAAAGGACCTTCAAGACGACACTCGAGACTACCTTTAGACCTATAACTACAATACTAACAACACCTCTGGCTCGAAACCAACACACAACAAAAATATCGAGAGGGCCTATACCATAACACTCTCTCAAATAAACATAAATTCCTTAAATGTGTATCGCCACCTTGCAAAGGTTAGCAAGCGTGTGAGGGCCAAGGCTAAAACTAATCCCAAAATTGATCAAGGATCTAAAAAGGACTAAAGATAAAAGTTACTAGAATCAAGCAAAAGTAGTGCCATTGCATAGAGTTGGAAGAAACAATCCTAACGCAACTTGAACGGGTGCATTTGACCTCTGGATGAATGAGACACTGCTTGTTGAAGTTTGTGACAAATCAGTGCACATCAAATTTTTACTACTCGACACATGACATTTACAGTGACAAGTGCAACACTTTCAATTTAGGTGCAGGTCTTCATTAAGGTATGAAGTCTCATAGTACGGACATGGTTTATGAAATATATAACATGTGGTGTAAAAAAACCATATATTAAAACATATGTTTGGTATTAAAGTTTAAGCCACATAACATATATTAAATTATATATTAAACATGTAGTGGTGGCAAATGAATGGGAGCAGAATTCTAAAAGTCAAAACCTATGTTGAAGGCACATTATATATGGTTGAGAACCATACAATATGCATATGTTAACGATATTAAAACTATGTATTAAATATAGTTTAGGAATAATGATATGGTGTGGAGTTTAAGATATAGTTTATGGTCCAAACGATGTGCACCTCTCTAAGCCATGGGATCCACTGCTCCACCATGTTCACGTGCCACGGGTTCTAATGTGATACCACAGTCGAAGAAGTTATAACTATATGTTAAGTTTGGAAACCTACAAAATCCGTCGAAGTTTAATGTATGATATGGTTGTTGTTAATATATGCCATATTTGTATAGTTCCGTGCATATTTTTCATTGCACCAAAAATGATATGTAAATCAACTATGGGTTTTGGGTTATAGCGAATATGTCATATATAGAGTGGGTTTATAAAAATAGAACCATATTGTTATATGGTTATAATGGTGATATGTAATTTAATGCATTTGTTATATTTGGGTTAGCCACAAACACTATATATACATGTAATGTTATGCCATGGAAGAAGAGAGGAAGAGCTTGGTTCCTTGAGAGGAATGGTAATATTCTATGCAACATAAGCGTTTTAGAGCAATTTTGAAGATTTGGAGGTGAAACTTTGCAGGCTTATTTCTGGAGTTGTAAGAGGTCCTTTTTAGTGCCATCAATTGCGTCGGATTCCTGAGGCCAAGCAGATCACACCTAGACCAGTCAGAAATTCCATTGATGTAACATTGATATGTTTTATGGCTTCTGAAGTTTTAGTAATATAAAAGGCCTCCCCATTGAAGACTAGGCCCGGAGATGTAGGCTTTGAGATAGCCGAACTCTTATTATCAATTTCGTGTGTCATTTTCTTTCACACATGTTTGTTGTTCTATTATTTTTCTACAACATTATTATTGAGTTCTCCATGCTTTACATTTTATGTGATTAAGTGGTGTTCTAATAATTCATGCATTAACTTGTTTTTTAAACATAAGGAAATCAAATCGCAATTTCAATTAAAGATCTTTTTGGGGATCATTTGGTATCAGAGCGAGTTGTTGTTAACTGTGATTTGAAGTGTGCATGATCACCAGGAGCAAATGAAATATTGGTGAAGAAGAACTTGTCGAAGGAGATCTAGAAGTTGGCTCGAGACGAAGGACAACTCAAGGAGAAGAGATGGATGAAAGAGGAAGCGGTGACAATCTGTTTGGATCTGATGCAGGCTTCGTAGATGCTTTCATGACCTTGAAAGCCAAGGTCAAAGAAATGTATCGAGAGTTTAAGACAACAAATACTAAAGACAAAGAAGGACAACCATTCCAATCTGGAAAAGAAGATGAAAGATATCAAAAAGACCCTATCACTTCTCTCTTGACTCCATCTGAAACTTTGAAATCGTTGTTGAAACTTGATTTTAAGTTCAAGTAACCCATGTACAATGGAGAAGTTGATGCCGCGAAGCTTGAAAAATGGGTCAGCTAAATGGAGGTATATTGTAGCGTGCAACAGATCATTGAAGATGAAGTCAAAATCAGACTAGCATCACTTCGTTTAACAGGCATATCACTGATCTGGTGGAAAAGTATGTTACAAATAGGTACTCAGCATATCGGTAAGATTTTTCCATCATGGTTCGAATTTATTACTGCACTTAGAAAGAAATTATATCCATTGGGATATAAGGAACAAGCTTTAATAGAATGGCAAGGACTAAAAGTTAAGAAAGGTCATTCAGTGCATAAATATAGAGATGAGTTTCATAAGAATGCATCCTTTTGTCTTGGGATTTTAACCATGCCTTGGATCTCGGGTAGTCCATTATGCCATCCTCACCCTAATCGAGGATCTCTAATCATGACTTAGGTAGGGTCATGGTTATTGCCAATATCATGATCCACGATGTGCTCCATATTTTCCATCTCTCCTCCAAGGGCACGTGATGGCCAAGGAGAATCCAGTGTCCTCCCAATATGCAAGCAATCCAAATTAGTTATACAATATGTTGCTTTATTTCCTTATCTCCTAACATCATAGGGAATGATGTATTCAAACCAATGAAGAATATCCCCTATGTTTTGTATTAAGAGCGTCATCCTCCAGTTGTGACTGATCTTCTCACTACTAGATCCATAGTTCAATTTCTTAATGATCTGAATCACTAGGTTGGAATTCATGTCTATAACTAGTTTCTTGAAACCTTCCCTTTTAGCTACAAGTAGGGCTTTCATAACAAAATTGGATTCTACCTCATTATTACTAGCATATCCACAATCTGTTGCATAGATTATTCTGGTACACTACTAGGAGTCTCTAAATAAACCCCCAAAACCTACATCCCCATGATTCCCTTTAGAGGCACCATCAAAATTAAGCTTGATAAATCCTTATGGCGAAGCATGATAATGGTTAGGTGAGGAGCTAGGATAAATCATGAGTTTCCTAGATGAAGGGGAAATCATTTGGGGAGATAAGTTGAGATGGTTGAGGATCTTGGCTTCATGAGGAGAGACGTGCGAGTCATTCAGATGCCATTGTTCTGCCAAAATTATTTCCCAAATATTTTGAATGATTTCCCAAATTTTAAATTATCGTTGAATTGAGGCTTCTGTGATCCATATAAGGTTTACGAGAAATTCTTCGGCGTAAATCACAAGATAAATCATTTGTCGACGCGTTTCGAACCAACAAGTGTGGTTCATCGTCAGGAAAAGTTGAAGAAACAGATCCAGCTTAGCATGTTAAAGAGCCTGAGCAGAGACTCCAATGGCTATCTTGACTAATGGCTAATTTTGACTTTAGGACCAGAGTCAAGATTTAATGGAAATTAGTTAAATTATATGAATAAATAAAATATAAAATAATTTAAAAATTGTTAAAGGTTAGTTAGAAAGTTATTAAAAAATTATAATTTGTTTTTAAATGGGACTTAAAGTATAAATAATATGTATATATATACAAAGGTTAGTTAGAAACTAATTGGAATAATAAAATTGAAATATACATAAAAATAATAATGAATAAAGTTTAATTACGAAAGTTATAAAAGGTAAAAATATATATATATATATATATATATATATATATATATATATAATATATATATATATTCATTTTAAATAAATAAATTCAAAAAAATAAAAATAAATAATAAATAATAATAATAATAATAATAATAAAATGAAAATTAAATAAAACAAGCGAGCGACATTAAAAAAAAAAAAAGAAAAAAAAGAAAAAAAAAAACATATATATATAAACAAAGTCGAAATGAGAAACCCTAGGAGGAAGGTAAAAAACAAGGCGCCTAGGAAAAACAGCAAAATAAAGGGGAACCAACGAAAGCAAGAAAGGGCAAGACTAGGAAGAAAGGGCCGGGATCCAGTAGCAACTGATCTTCCAGCCATCATCTCTATTGAGATTGCTCGGCCTTCTTTCAATTTCAATAACTTCTCTGAATTTACGGTGATGGAACAGAGCAACCCTGGCAATAACCTTGGCCTCCTCAATACACACTTGATGCTTGGTCTTTTCCGCATGTTCTGCTAACGCTGAAGACTTGGTTCTTCCATGTCTTAGGTCCGTTGCATGTTCGCTAATCCTTTGATGGATGGAGCGCCCTGTTTCCCCAATATAGGGGGTCCCACAAGAACAGGGGATCAAGTAGACACCCTTCATATCTTTAGGATCAATGGGATCTTTCACTATTTTGAGGGATTTGTGAATAGTGTTGAGGGGCCTGAAGGTTGAGGGAATATCATACTTCTTAAGAATCCGAGCAATCTTGTCAGTGGTTCCTTGGACATAGGGAAGATGGACCCCTAGCCGGTGCTCTTTAGGTTCTTTTTTTATTAACGAGCTTTTAGAGGCTTTTAAGAACGCCTTCTAACCTAGGCGCCTACTATAGCCATTCTCCATAAAGACATGAAGGAGATGGGATTTCTCTTTATTGAAGCTCTCCCTATCAGAAATCCTCAGGGCTCGAGTAGCAAGTGTGTTAAGAACACCCAACTTTTGAGCAGGGAAATGATGGGAATCAGCATGAAGATACTGCTCAGTATGCGTTTTTTTCTAGAATACTGAGTGTGAGAGAGAACCATCATTATTCTTCGATATAAGTATATCCAAGAAAGGGAGGCAACCATTGACCTCTTTTTCCATAGTGAACTTAATGGCAGAGGACTAACAGTTGAGGTGGTTGAAGAAGAGATCTAACTCCTTCGAGCCATGGGACCAGATGACATTAGTGTCATCTACATACCTTTTCCACAGCTTGGGAAGGAGACGAGCTGAGGCTAAAGCTCTGGCTTCGAAATCTTCCATAAAAAGATTCGCAACAATAGGGGATAGGGGTGAGCCCATGGCAACACCACAGGTTTGTTCATAGAACTCACCCTCAAAACAGAAGAAAGTGGAAGTGAGACAGATCTCAACAAGATGCGCGGTATCAGGATCTGTTAGGCAATAGATCACTGCCATGGCTTCCTTTATAGGGATACAAGTATAAAGGGAGACCACATCAAAGCTCACAAGAATGTCTTCTGGGTCAAGCTTTATGTCCTTAAGCTCTTTAACGAAGGAATCAGAGTCTTTTACGAAGGACTCTGTACGGCCAATGAGGGGTTTGAGCTTAAGGGCAAGGAACTTGGCTAAAAGGAAGGTCGGGCCACCAATGGTGTTGGCAATAGGCCTCAGGGGGGTCCCTTCTTTCTGAATCTTAGGCAGCCCATAAATCCTAGGGGTAATTGGACTGCTTTCAATGAGCTTATGGTAAAGAGAACTTGTAGAGCTATTAGATTTGATGGCAAGAGCCACCGATTTGGAAATGCTCCTAAGAGGGTTCTTGGACAGTTTTCTATAACTGCCACTATTGCAAAGATGATCCAACATCTTCTGGCGGTAATCATCTTTATTAAGGATGACCGTAGCCCTTGGTGGTAATCATCGGGTTCACAGGCACTTTGTATGGAAGAAATGTTGTAATGCCCTATCTAAAATTTTTGACTCGGTGAAATAAAAAAAATAATAAAAATAAAAATAAAAACCAATCTAGTATGGAAGAAAAATAAAATGAAGATATATATACATATATAACCAACCTAGATCCATCTTATATATCTGAACCCTTACGGCACTTGATAGATTGGGAGGTAAGCTATATAAAGAATTAATATATATCTTAAACATATAAAGTAACAAGATTCTTAACAATCAAAACTATTAATCTCGTATCAAAGGAGTTTGTCAGAAGAGTACTTATGTTGAAGCATTTCTGGGTTACTCACATGAGACATTTTGATTTCATATCTATGTTCTGATGATGAGCTATGATTGCTAACTCAAAACATCCAAAATCAAAATGTCTCATGTGAGTAATCTAGAAATGCTTCAACATAAATTATTAATACGTTAATAGGCTTTCTACAATACCTTGAGCCAATATCATAATTTTTCAATATCTCATTCCCAAAAAACCCTAACTCTTTTCATATACTTGTTCATATCAAAATTTTTTTAATTAATCAATTTAATTAAAAGTCATAAACGGTGTAACTGATTTTGAGATAAATCTCAACCTATGATTTGTGAATACTACTAAAAATATTCTAAAGCATTATTTGTGGGTTAAATCTCTACCATCCTCATAATAATTATTGACAAATAAATTAAAATTAAAAAAACTATATTCCAATATATATATCTATATATATATATATATATATATATATATATATATATATATTAATCATCTTTAAGAAAACCTAACATTTAATTGTTTTTGTATAATGATTTGTTAAAGATACTATTTAGATATTGTCTAGATAGTTAATTAATTTCATGAATTATATAACTTTGGTTGAGCCAATTAGTTTTTACTCTCAATTGCTCCGTATGATATTTGGATATAGAGCTTGATGAAACTAAATCCACACAAATCAAGTATATACATTTTATAAGTTTAATTAACTTAAAGCAATATTTAAAATTCGTTAACTAATTAATAGATTTTGCTTATGATTTATCATTATTTTCAAATATTATCTTTTATTTATAATTTTTTATTATTTTTAAATATTATTTTTTATAACTCATAATGTAGATTAGTTTAGTCTCATTGCAGTGATCTTTTTATTCTGAATTTAACACAATTTGAATGGGCAAAAACGGACTTCAGACGAAGAAGTTATTGTAAAAAGAAATTGTCCATTATCCTTTGATGGATTTGTTAAGTCCCTAAAATTCACCCTATTCATGATCTAGCACCTCGCCTCCTCCACCATCATCATCCCTACACTCACCATTCAGAAAAAGATTAGTTTCAACAGTTTTTTCAGTCTTCAAAGAAAAGATTAAGATTTGCGTGCAAAATTTACATTAGATTATTAATTTTTGGAAAAAAAATTATAAAATATAATTTTCTTAGTGGATGGAAATTTGTGGGGAAATAATGGGGACAAAATGCCATAAAGTATAATATTATTTTTTAATCTTATAAGTGGTGGTTTTAATTTTAATAAATTAAAAATAATAATAATAATAATAAGTAGTAACTAGCGCAGCCACATTTGTTATTGAATTATAAATTAGTAAATTGATAAATTATATTAAATTAATAAATAATATTAAATTATTATATTATATTAAATTATTTAATAACTTATAAATTATTAAATTATTAAGTTTTTTTGGTTCTCAAATTATATTTTTTTTATTAAATCACAAATTAATTAATATTATTAGTAACATTGTTATGGCTACTATCATTATTTAATTAAATTTTTTAATAATATTATATTTAATAAATTAAATTATTTGATTATTTGATATTTAATATTATTTAATTCTTTTAAATAATTAATAAAAATTATTAATATTAAATATTAAATAATTTCATTAGTTAATATTCAACAATTATTTGATATTTAAATATTTTTATTTTTATTTTTATTCAATTATTTAAATTTATTAATATTATTTGTAATCGTATTAATGCTATTATTATTACGATTAACCATAATTAATATAAATAATATTTATATTTTTATCATATATTTTATAAAAAAAAAATATTACAAATATTTAACTGTTATTAAATAATAATAAATTATTATTTAATAATAATTAATTAAATTTTATTAACATTTTATTATATGAATTTATTAATTATTATTTATATTATTATTATTGTTAATTAACCCTACCTTGGCTAGTGGGTACAAAAGGAGCTCTGAAGACCTCGGGGAAAATTTGTTTGGGTCAGAGCTAGTCAAGCTCTGTAATGCTCAGGATCTCATAATTTGCAACGGTCTAAAGAAGTGGCCCAATTCCACCAAGATGACCTGCATCCATGGACTTGGTAGCAGCGTGGTAGACTACGTTATTTCCGATCTCCCATTATACAACGAAATGGTAACCTTTGACATCTTAAATGACCACGAACCTGACTCTGATCATAGACCTTTACTTATAACTCTCAATTTTGTCATGCGTAGAGTTCCCATAGAAAATAATACTTACAGCCAAAAGAACTTAATATTTGATAAAAATAAAAAGGATCTCTTTCTAAATGAATTAAAAACTAATTTGCCTCCTTTATCTAGTATAGACAACATAGAAGACCTATAACATAAATTTACTACAACCCTCTCATATTCTATTAACAAGTTCTCAATTGAAGTCTCAAATAATAAAAGAAATAGCAAAACCAATCCATGGTATGACAAAGATTGTAAAAGTGCGAGGAGAGCAATTAAGGAAGTTGTTGATGATTCTCTTAAAATGGACAAGATAAGAATATACAAAGCCCTAATTAAAAGGAAAAGAGGCAGTACATTCGTCAAAGTCAGGAGAATCTCTTACAACTCTCTAAGGTAGCTCCTAAGAAATTTTGGAGGCAGATTCTGACTAGGAAGACTAAGGATAATAATAAAATTGCTCTTCACGATTGGAATTCTTAATCTTAAAAAGCTTTATGAATCTCCAAATGTCATGGATAATTTGGAAACCCTACTCACAACGAAAGAAGTTTTCTCTTTAGAAGACATTAAGTTTGGGGTTAATCGCCTCGCTAATGGGAAAGCTAAGGATATTGAAGGTTACCATGCAGAAATCTTAAAAATTGGAGGTCCTGTCCTCATCCCCCACATACACAAGCTTTTCAATCAAGCAGTTAAGCAAGGGTTCCCTAAACCTTGGACTGAGAGCCTCATTATCCCTATTTTTAAAAGTGGGGATACAAATAACCCCTCTAATTATCGGGCAATTATGATCAGCCCTCTCTTAGCCAAGTTGTATGGTAGTATTCTGGAAAAAAAGTTAAGCATATGGCTTGAAAGTGAAGGTAAGCGGGCTAAAGGCCAAGCAGGTTTCAGAAGGCATCACTCAACAACAGACCACCTTGTTACGCTTAGGATCATTGTGGAGGAATGTCGTAATGATAAATCCAATTTATTTTGTTGCTTTGTAGACTTTAGAAAGGCTTTCGATACGGTTCCTAGATACAACCTTTGGAATAGGTTAGAAGAGCTAAAGGTTCCTCTTGAGTTGAGAGCTGCTACTATAAGGCTATACGAGAATGTAATTGCCAAGCTAAAGAGCAATGAGGGGTGGTCGAAAGATATTAAGTGTAACATCGGAGTTAAACAAGGTTCCCCTCTCCCCTACCCTATTTGGCATTTACATCGATAAGCTCGAAGGCTATTTAGAAGAAGCGGGATGTGATGGCACGATCTTAGCTGGGATAGTTGTTATCCTTCTTCTCTATGCTGACGATATTGTTCTTTTGGCAAGGTGCCCTTCTTATCTTGATAAGCAACTCAAGCTTCTTAAGGATTTCTGCTCTACCATGGGTATGACTGTTAACACTGACAAAACAAAAGTTATGATTATCAAATACAAGAAGGACACTTACGCTAATTTTATGTATGAAATTAATAACTTGGAGGAATTGTATTCTTACAAGTACCTAGGAATTGATATCCATCACAAGCTCAACTGTAACCATAGCATTGAGAAAAGGATCAATGGGGGGTGGAAAGCTTATTTTGGTCTTGAAAATAATTGTAAAACAACAAACCTCGTAATGTGGGATAAAAATAAGTTCCTCTTTGAAACTTTAGTCACTCATGTTATCTTATATGCCTGTGAGGTTTGGGGTTGTAGCCTGTGACGTTTGGGGTTGTAGCATCTCCAGAGAATCGTGGAGAAAGATTGAGCAAATCCAGAAGCGTTTTATAACTTATAACCTGAAAATTAAAAGTAATACACCCTATCCTATTCTCCTTATAGAAGCAGGTCTTTCCCCTATTGAGAGCCTAGCTATGCTCAGGTTTCTGTTGTACAAGCACAAGCTCAATAACACAAACGATCATAGACTTCCTAAGCTAGCTTTAAATTCCAGCCAAAACCACTTAAGGCTCAACCAAGGATGGCATAAAGACACAAGGGCCTGGTTAAACTATTGGGAGATCAATGAGAATGATGCTTTGCAAAACATAAATAACATTAAAGATATTGTTACTTCTAAGTTC
Source organism: Pinus tabuliformis (assembly GCA_031772625.1). NCBI lineage: Eukaryota > Viridiplantae > Streptophyta > Pinopsida > Pinales > Pinaceae > Pinus > Pinus tabuliformis. The sequence goes on along the minus strand of CM062811.1, from coordinate 385,743,430 downwards.
AAAGAAAAATTGTGGTGTGAGAAAGATTTAATGTCTAAAAGAAAATTAAGTTATTATAAGAAGGTCATCAACCCCACCCTTGAAGATCAAAAGTATCTCTCTATTTTAACTAGCTCAAAGAAGAAAATTAATATAGCAAAGATTAGAACGAATTCTCATGAGCTCCATAGTGAAACAGGTCGTTGGGCAGTTCCTAAAACGCCATGGATGGAAAAGATCTGCCATATTTGTGAGAATAGGAGCATTGAGGATGAAAACCACTTCCTCTTAGAGTGCCCTGCATACAACCACATTAGATTTCAATTTCACAATCTTTGTTACAATACTGACCTTCCTAGCCTTTTACAATGTCAAAATTATAGTGAGCTCGGGAGGCTTCTCTCCAAGCTTTTTGAGCATAGGAATAAAATCTTAAATCAAAATAAATAATTTGTTTATTTAGGTCTGATAGATCATTGTTTGGTCTCAGCGGACGTTAACCATCATCATCATCATCATCATCATCAATATTTTTGTTATTATTATTATTATTAGTTAATAATGATAATGATGATTATTTTTATTATATATTTTATAAAATAAAAAAATTTATTACAAATATTTAATTGTTATTAAATAAAAATAAATTATTATTTAATAATAAATAATTAATTAAATATTATTAACATTTTATTATATGAATTTATTAATTATTATTTATTTTATTATTATTATTAATTAATATTTTTGTTGTTATTATTATTATTAGTTAATAATGATAATGATGATTATTTAGTATTAATAATTTACTGAGGTTGGTTGACACGAGATTTACAATCATATGAAATCAATATATGCTATAAATATTCTATTTATTGGGATAAAACAAAAGGGAGAGGTAAGGGGGGGTTTCAAATAAATGAAAAAAAGAAGAAGACCCTGGATAATCAAATTGGAAGAGATACAAAGTTATCAATTTCTATGCAATCCATGGACCAAATCCAATTTGATTAGATTGTTAATTCAAATCCTTTCACGTCGGGAGCGCCTTATAAAGCTTTTTGATCCTAGAATTCTCACTATGTTGCTTTTACGCGATCTACGGAAAAGCAATCCATATTTTTACCCTTTAAATAGATTGTAAACCCCTTTTAGCCAGCCTTGATCATTGAACCTTCGGCCAGCCCGAAAGTGAAAACCCCCAACAAAAATAAATATCTGACCTAACAATGATCTCCTGACTTTATCATCCAACTCTGAAACCATCCTAATTATACAAGGTTTCCTCAATTCCTGACTCTCTCACACCCTCAACAAAATATTGGGTGTGACTTCATGCTCTCCCTGATTCTGACACCTTACACAAAAAGAGCGTTGGGTGGGTACACCATTTTAGCAAATCTATGCTTCCTGCTTCCAGCTTCCAGGACAGTTTAACGCATGATGTTAGAATTTCAAGAGCTGAATCAGCTTGACCCTTCCAAACAGAGGTTGCCACTTACTAGAGTTGATGAGAATGTAAGTGGTCCCGAGGGGGTTGACATGACACCCAACCACACGGCTGTCCAAATATGAGTTAAACTGTACAGGAGGATATGGAGGCTCTCCATCAAGGCGTAGGATACAGATTCATGGATGACGTTAGGGAGCCAAGGTTAATGCTCTGCTTGCCTAAATGGGAGGTTTACCACACGGGTGTTACTACCGTGTGGACCTGAAGGGGCAGACATGACTCTCAACCTCACTGCTGCATTAGGGGCTGTCCATCATTTTGGTTAGGGAGCAAGGCAACTTACTGGAGGTATAAGGTTACCACTGGCTGTAGTGGGCCTACAACGCTACCAGGCATGACCTCCCATCCTCCTAGTGTTGGTAGTGGTTGTCCATTTGCCGATCATCTATTTATCCATCCTGTGCCACAAACTTGTTGTTTGTATAGTTTTATTTTGGTGTCTGACTTTATGTTGGTTGTATTGCCTTCACTTTCTAGATTTGGCTAAGGCAGAAAGCCATGTTTGGCTAACTCGGGCACCTAGCCCACTGTCTTCACGATGAGCTAGGGTAGAGTACCCTAATTAATGATAGCCCCACATCGACTCAGTGCCTTAGTGATTCCATGACAAGGCATAGGGGTGTTGAGGCCCTTTTTAAAGGTGTGACGTACTATTATTTGCACCCAATGGCTTACAGCTCAGTGTTGCTTCAAGCTCAATATTTCCTGCACGGAGTGAGCCACATACGAGTATGGTCAATTTCATTCCTGAGATGGCGTCAAACCCAGGAACACCATGCCTTGTTGGTGTCATTGTCTAGCTCTATGTTGGTATCTGACTTCCTTGTTGGTTGCTTACTGGTTTGGTTGTCCAGATCTATGTTGGTATCTGACTTCCTGGTTGGTTGCTTTCTGACTTCCTGGTTGGTTGGTTTCTTTCTGACTTCCTGGTTGGTTGATTTCTGGGAAATATACATCTAAAGGGTGGCCTTAGGCCCATTGTACTTTTTTGAGCCAGCATGACCTATCCTTTCCAACTGCTTTACCCTTTCCAACTACTTTACCCATGAAACTTTGAAGGAGGTTGCACTTGTTACTGCCCACCTTTTGGCATTTCACCCTCACTAGAAGCCTTTCACCAGAGGAATAAAGAAAATGATATTGATTTGCAGAGGCAGCTAGCTCAACAGGCCTTCTTCACAACTCTCTACCATTGAATAATCCACCCACCATGTTTATTTGTTTGTTTGGTTGGGATGGAACATAAAAGAAACACCCAGACATGACATGATTCCCCATGTCAGGAAGGTTATTTCTTTATTCGCTTGAATGGGGATAAATATTCCCCTGACTCCAACAATATTTGGCTTTGCTATTCATTTAGTGTATGGATATGCCCACACGGAATCTCATGCATGCCAGAGGTCACAACCGGTGGACTTACCACGAACTCTTCATGCCCCATATGATATGTTGTATGCGAAGGTGTGCTTCTTGCCAGGTTCTTACGCTTGCCCCATGAGGTTGGATGGATTGATACTGCTCGATGGATGATACGCCCCGCATTATGCCCCCAGTCTCGCATTCAGTCAGTTGTCATTCCCCCGTACAACATTCAATACCCCATTATGCTTTCAGTAAAGGAACCAACCCTATCAACATACATTTGGAAGTTACCAATCCCATTACGTTATTCATCCTTTTTGTACCCGCCCCACCCTTTCAGTTCATACATTACACTTTCTGTTTACTTTACCATGACGTTATTTAGGATGCTTTCCGTTCCCACATTACGCTCTCAGTAACCTTACCTGCCCACACATCACCACTTTCATTTGGTCGTAATCACACTTATCACTCCTAACGCTTGCCTACATTTTCACCAGTTAATTGCTAACACTCATGGTTGAAGGATCGATACAACTTGCCCCCTTGTTTCATGGCTACCGCAAGATCCACCATGATTTGGAAGGAAAAGTCTGGCTAAAAGGGGTTTACAATGGCCCTAAGGCCACCCTTTAGATGTATATTTCCTAGAAAGCAACCAACCAGGAAGTCAGAAAGCAACCAACCAACCAGGAAGTCAGAAAGCAACCAACCAGGAAGTCAGATACCAACATAGATCTGGACAACCAAACCAGTAAGCAACCAACAAGGAAGTCAGATACCAACATAGAGCTAGACAATGACACCAACAAGGCATGGTGTTCTTGGGTTTGATGCCATCTCAGGAATGAAATTGACCATACTCGTATGCGGCTCACTTTGTGCAGGCAATATTGAGCTTGAAGCATCACTGAGCCGTAAGCCATTGGGTGCAAATAATAGTACGTCACACCTTTAAAAAGGGCCTCAACACCCCTATGCCTTGTCAGGGAATCACTAAGGCACTGAGTCGATGTGGGGCTATCATTAATTAGGGTACTCTACCCTAGCTCATCGTGAAGACAGTGGGCTAGGTGCCCGGGTTAGCCAAACAAGGCTTTGTGCCTTAGCCAAATCTAGAAAATGAAGGCAATACAACCAACATAAAGTCAGACACCAAAATAAAACTATACAAACAACAAGTCTGTGGCACAGGATGGATAAATAGATGATCGGCAAAGGGACAACCACTACCAACACTAGGAGGCTGGGAGGTCATGCCTGGTAGCCCTGTAGGCCCACTACAGCCAGTGGTAACCTTATACCTCCAGTAAGCTGCCTTGCTCCCTAACCAAAATGATGGACAACCTCTAATGCAGCAGTGAGGTTGAGAGTCATGTCTGCCCCTTCAGGTCCACACGGTAGTAACCCCCGTGTGGTAAACCTCCCATTTAGGCAAGAAGAGCATTAACCTTGGCTCCCTAACATCATCTGTGAATCTGTATCCTACACCTTGATGGAGAGCCTCCATATCCTCCTGTACAGTTTAACTCATATTTGGACAGCCGTGTGGTTGGGTGTCATGTCAGCCCCCTCGAGACCACTTACATTCTCATCAACTCTAGTAAGTGGCAACCTCTGTTTGGAAGGGTCAAGCTCATTCAGCTCTTGACATTCTACATCATGCGTTAAACTGTCCTGGAAGTTGGAAGCAGGAAGCATAGATCTGCTAAAATGGCGTACCCACCCAACGCTCTTTTTGTGTAAGGTGTCAGAATCAGGGAGAGTAGGAAGTCACACCCAATATTTTGTTGAGGGTGTGAGAGAGTCAGGAATTGAGGAAACCTTGTATAATTAGGATGGTGTCACAGTTGGATGATAAAGTCAGGAGATCATTGTTAGGTCAGGTATTTATTTTTGTTGGGGGTTTTCACTTTCAGGTTGGCCGAAGGTTCAAGGATCAAGGCTGGCTAAAAGGGGTTTACAATCTATTTAAAGGGTAAATCCGGGCCAGCCTTGATCCTTGAACCTTCGGCTAGCCCGAAAGTGAAAACCCCCAACAAAAATAAATACCTGACCTAACAATGATCTCCTGACTTTATCATCCAACTCTGACACCATCCTAATTATACAAGGTTTCCTCAATTCCTGACTCTCTCACACCCTCAACAAAATATTGAGTGTGACTTTCTGCTCTCCATGATTCTGACACCTTACACAAAAAGAGCGTTGGGTGGGTACACCATTTTAGCAGATCTATGCTTCCTGCTTCCAGCTTCCAGGACAGTTTAACGCATGATGTTAGAATGTCAAGAGCTAAATCAGCTTGACCCTTCCAAACGGAGGTTGCCACTTACTAGAGTTGATGAGAATGTAAGTGGTCCCGAGGGGGCTGACATGACACCCAACCACACGGTTGTCCAAATATGAGTTAAACTGTACAGGAGGATATGGAGGCTCTCCATCAAGGCGTAGGATACAGATTCACGGATGACGTTAGGGAGCTAAGGTTAATGCTCTGCTTGCCTAAATGGGAGGTTTACCACACGGGGGTTACTACCGTGTGGACCTGAAGGGGCAGACATGACTCTCAACCTCACTGCTGCATTAGAGGCTGTCCATCATTTTGGTTAGGGAGCAAGGCAGCTTACTGGAGGTATAAGGTTACCACTGGCTGTAGTGGGCCTACAAGGCTACCAGGCATGACCTCCCAGCCTCCTAGTGTTGGTAGTGGTTGTCCCTTTGCCGATCATCTATTTATCCATCCTGTGCCACAGACTTGTTGTTTGTATAGTTTTATTTTGGTGTCTGACTTTATGTTGGTTGTATTGCCTTCATTTTCTAGATTTGGCTAAGGCAAGAAGCCCTCTTTGGCTAACTCAAGTACCTAGCCCATTGTCTTCACGATGAGCTAGGGTAGAGTACCCTAATCAATGATAGCCCCACATCGACTCAGTGCCTTAGTGATTCCATGACAAGGCATAGGGGTGTTGAGGCCCTTTTTAAAGGTGTGACGTACTATTATTTTCACCCAATGGCTTAAGGCTCAGTGTTGCTTCAAGCTCAATATTGCCTACACGGAGTGAGCCGCATACGAGTATGGTCAATTTCATTCCTGAGATGGCGTCAAACCCAGGAACACCATGCCTTGTTGGTGTCATTGTCTAGCTCTATGTTGGTATCTGACTTCCTGGTTGGTTGCTTTCTGGGAAATATACATCTAAAGGGTGGCCTTAGGGCCTTTGTACTTTTTGATATTATTAATTATATTAATATAATAATAATAATTATTATTATTATTAAAATACTAATTAATGATGACATTAATACTAATGATAATGATAATATATAATTTATAAAAATGATTAAATTATTAATGTTAATAATATAAATATATAATAATAAATGTGGTTGATAAGTCTACATCAAAGATAATCAGCGCACTTAGACATGGTGGGTTTTTGTGAATCTAGCTCTCGTAATTAGTGATTATAATTTTTTTATTATTATTATTAGGCATATCTATTTTAGAACATGTCTTCTAGAATTTTAATTTAAATATCAATAATTATTAGGTGGATTGTGGAGATTTAGCCTCCATGGAATATGTTGTAATATTCATAATAGTATACACATATGAAGGTTAAGATTTATCTCCAAGTTAGTTATACTCTTTTAATTAATTTATCTCAAATTATTTAATTAAATAAAATGTCATATCAACATGTGTCATAGCCAATATGAAGGTAAAGATTTATCTCCATGTTAGTTGTGATCTTTTAATTAATTTACCCCAAATTAACTAATTAAATAAAATTTCATATCACCACATACGCTATTCAGTATGTGGTATTCACAAGCCATGGTATTGGAAGATGATATTGTAACCAAAGCTATTTACAGGTCAAGAATTTCTATAGTAAAGTGGGAGTGTAATCTCCATGGTCAAGAATATTGTCTAACTTGTATATTAATTCTTTTATAATTAATAATAATAATTTAAATAAAGTTATAATTTAGTTTATTTTTATTAATTGTTTTAATTTAGTCCTGTTAGATGTATCTTGGAGTAAGTGTTTTGATGTTTCTTGATGTCTATCAAAATTTGCCAGCATTTAACTTATATGGCAGCTCTAGTTACCAACCTAGATCAATCTTATCTTTAAAGGAGAATCTAGCAAGTGTTGAGAGAGATCAATATATTTTCACTCTAAAATAGGCTTGTACCTTAAACTATTTTATCCCTATTGATGCTTCGTATATTCTGAGTTAAGATGGATCTAGGTTGGTTTATATATATATATATATATATATATATATATATATATATATATATATATATATATATATATATATATATATATATATATATATATATTATTTTTATGTAATTTGAATAAGTCAAAACCTTAACATAACATTACAAAATTTTTATTAGGACATTATAGCACTTCTACCGTATTTGGTTACAAAATGCATCTAGACACAATAAAAAAAATTAATATATAATTTAAACATATATCTTTTAGAAAAACATAAAACATGTAACAACATTCTTAATCATAGAGATTTACTCCACTTTACTATTAAAATTCTTAACTTGTAAATAAATATCATTTAACACTTGTTTATATGACATTTTTTAATTAAAAATAAAAAATACATAACTACTTTTGAAAATATTCTATAATATTTCGTAAAAATTAAATCTTTATTGCCAAATTAATAATAATTACTAATTGGCCGAAGGTGTCCATTTTTGTTTGGCTGGCCTCAAAAAACAAAATCTTAACCTGGGATCGTATTCAGAAAAAGGGCTTCAATGGCCCCTCGCGATGTTACCTATGCAACAATGATGGAGAGACTAGGGATCATCTGCTGGTCAATTGTCCGTTCACAGAGAAACTTTGGACGATTACTAGACGAACTTTTAATAAACTTGGAATAAATATCAGAGAATTTAATGAACTGGTTTTCCAATGGAGCAAGGAAACCTTTCACTGTAGAGTAGTCCAAAGGGCATGGAATCTTATCTCTGCATTTATACTCTGGATGGTCTGGAAGGAGAGAAATCGGAGGGTATTTCAGAATTCTGCTAAGGAACCAGAGATAATCTGGGAACGGGTGGTCGAGAGCATGCGAGAGACTATCTTAGTTGAGAAATGGGAGGGAGATGACTGGAAGGCGAACCAGGAAGAACAAGGAATTCTGAACAAATTAAATTTAAAATTTGAGATGGTCCAATTTAAATGTTCGGCCCGCCACGATATGAGAATTCAAAGCCCCGACAAATTCAGATACCCGAGAGATCACTTTGTTAAGCTAAACTTCGACGGGGCCTCGAAGGGGAACCCGGGCGAAGCCGGCTTCGGGGGGATCTTCAGAGACAGCAATAAACAAGTAAGGTGGATATTTGCAGATTGGGGAGGAGAGATGACCAATAATGAGGCCGAGTTCTGGGCTCTGCACCAAGGATTAAGAATAGCTGTTAGGAATGGCTACACCAATCTGGAAATCACAGGTGACTCGCAGATTGCAGTGGACATGCTAAGGAGGCTCAACAACGGGCAGGGTTGGGAGAAAGTCACTAAAAGTTGGCGGACTGCGGGTATCGTTCAGGAAATTGCTGATCTTGTAAAACGAATTGACTACAAAATTATAAACCATGTTCGAAGGAGAGGGAATCAGGCTGCGGATTGGCTGGCCAATTGGGGCTGCAGGGGATGTGGCAGCACGATTGACAGTCAGTGGAGAGCCGTGGAGGGAAACAGGGAGTGGAAGGAGCTGGCGGACATCATCAAGGCTGATCATGATAAGGCCACAGATGACAACACACGGATCAGTGAGTTGGATTAATAGAAGGCAGTGGAGATCCCGATATATGAACATGTTTCAATCGGGCTTCGGTAAAGACATCTTATCAAATTACAGGGTGTATGATCAGGAGGTATGTGGCAGTACAGCGACGGCGGGAGGGGCGAGTAGGCAGGAGTACACTCAAGGTGAGTTAATAAATGCTCGAACCATCAGAGGTAATGGGAGCGGTCCGTCAGACTTCACAGCAGAGGAGATTAATAGAGAAATGATGGTTGAGGGTAGTGGCTCACCGGAAAACAACCGGCGGCAATCGGAAGTAGAACCAAGCTGGTACCCCGAGGACAGGAGGATGATATATATCCAAAGCAGGAGGATCTTAAAAACATTATGTGATTTCCTAATTTGGGGAGGTTTGGAGGTTGCAATTGAGAGGAGGCAAAGAAAATCTAAGGTCTTAGATAACCAGAGAGTGGTGCGCGCCAGACCCACGGGCAACATGGAGACCAGACAGAAATTGAGAGAAGCAGAGGAGCAACAGAACGCAGAGGTGGGCAACAGGAGCCGAAAAGGAAAAAACATTATGCAGGACGAACCACCGTTTAAGATATGGGATGTTGAGGATGATTCGGAGGAGGATCTGGTTCCTGGCGCAGGGTGTGAATACCCCTACACTCAAATGAACTCGGCGGATGATGTAAATGAGCAGGCGGGGGAGGACCAGTCCGAGTCGCAGGACTCGAAGGTCCGCCGTTATGGCTTGAGGAAACGCAGTAAGACACCCAATAGGGAAGGGGAGTCGGAGCGGAAAAGAGACCGAGGGCAGAGGAGGAAAGCACAGGAGGAGGGGGAGAATTCCAGGCGCGGCCAGAGTAAAGACAAAAAACAAAAGAAGACTGTGAACCACAGAATTCGAAGGGCTGAACAGGCTTACTATCGTAACTCCAACTCTGCTGTGCGTAGAATCATGCAGCATCTTGAAGAGGAGTCGTTACAGGACCAATCTGCAGAGGAGATGGAGGAGTGGGAGTTTCTTCTCCATGACCCCGGTCATACCAGGGGGCGAATGTCATTGTTCAAACAGTCTCTACACATCTATTGGGTGATGAAGGGACTGATGGCCAAGGCTATGGAGCAAGTGGCAAAGGAGATGGTTGAGTTGGCCCAAGAAAATCCAGACATTTGCAGAGAACTGAGCTTCATTCGCATAACAATGGCAAGGCAGGAGGAGAAGCTGGATGCAATCCAACAAATGCTGAACAGGGACCAACCAGAACCAGCGGGAGCAGCCAACCAGCAACCAGATGTGGGCAATGACTGACATAAGATATGTTTAGAAACTGCAATAGTTTTTTTTATTATGGCTTTTTACATGTTAAAGATAGGAAAAAGCAAGTAGTGCAGATCAGTAGCATTAGTAAGTTTCAAGACTGCATCGTTTATTTAGCTAAGACAATTAGGCTGTGGACCTTCTATTTTTGGGCTGCAATTAAAAACTATAGGTGGATTTTTGACCCGGTTTCCCCACGTGGGCGGGCTACAAACAGTTTTGAAATGATGTAATGTTCTGTTGATCAAGTAATAGAAAGGGTACCATCCTAGCTTACAAAAAAAATAAAATAATAATTACTAATTAAATTGAATTCTCACATCATATTTTAAAATAAACACACTAATTATTAAATTTCGTGCCAGGCTACAGAATTACATAAAAGATTATAAACAAAAACCTATAACACAGTAAAATAAAGCATAAATTTTATTTCTAGTTGGTCGTTTTATTTTTAAAAACATAGTATAATATTTTAACCCTCTTATTTATCAAATGTCTAACAATATGTTTCTTAAAATTTAGCTGAGATTGACTTTATCCGTCTCGATTACATGAAACCCCCTCTACTGGACCATGATTAAGTCTAAGAATTTGGATCTTAATACACTTGTGCAATATTTAAAAGAATATATTTTAATACCATCAAATTTCAAATCATATAGTAAAAAAAACCTTTGAAATTCAATTTTTTTTTTTAAAGATTGTTTCCTTTTTATCTTATTTTAAAATTTCTCAAATTAGTGTAGAGATGCTTTTATCTATGGTTTAAACGATTAATATCTTTATTTTTCAAAATTAAAATATTATTTTAAAAATGAATAATAATTATTTTAGTTTTCGGAATGATTATATTTATAACTAGTGTAATCATATAAATTAAATGATTTATAGATATAGATAAATATCAATTTATGATAAATGTCAAAATTCTTATTTTATGATACATTTCATATTACCAAAAATTAAAAATTAAAAAAAAAATTATCATCATCATTATCATAATTATTATAAAAAAAAATGTAAGTTTTTTAAGACCTTTTAACTATGGATATATACCCTCATGCAATCATGGATATTTTTTACTTGTAAATAGACTTTATTATAATAACATGGCAAAATATCATGGCTTATCAAATAAAGTCGTTGAGAAATGCAATAGGAACTGATCCATAATAAGTATCAAAACACTTCCTACATGACACATCTTATGTTGCTTAAAAAAAAGAAATAACATAGAAACTAACTAAAATATAATTTTATTATAAATAATTAATATTAAATAAAAAAAAAGAATTAATATATAAATTAAACATATATACATTTAAACAGATGGAACAAGATTCTTAACCATGAAAATTTACTCTTTCTTTATGATGTATATTTTTAATATGTAAACATGATTTGTTACAATACAATAGGCCATGGCTTATCAATAACATATTCCTCAAAAACCATAACTCACTTCATATGATGCTTGCTCATATGAAATTTTCTTGCTGAGATGCACTCCCTAGCCCAATATGTTAGAGATGTTGTAATGTTTAATATTTTGAATTGGTTAATATAATTAAAAAAAACAATAGCATTTCCGGACTCCAACCCATGGTTTTTCTCATGGTATTCTTCTATAATGTGGTTTATTTAAAGGTTAATAATTAAACCAGCCTAGGTCCATCTTAACTCCAGACCTATCAAGCAGAGATGGATCAAATAAATTCTCACTCTAAAAGGGTTTTTCACCTTAAGAGAGATATTTGATCCCTCTTGATGCTTGGTAGATCCAAAGTTAAGATGGATTTGGGCTAGTATTAAAAATAGCTACTTTGGAGATAAATCTTAGCCTTTGATTTTTGTATATTGTAATAAATATTCTAGAATATTACATGGATGTTAAATATCTACCATCCATCTAATAATTATTGATAATTAAATTAAAATTGTGGATTCTCTATCCCAAAATAGACACACGTCTATTTGTGAATAGGTGTTCCACAATTTTTTTTTTGTAAGCTTGACAAGACCACCTCCATTTATTCATCAAAAAGGGAAAAATATATCCATGATCAGGTAGTAATGTGGCCTCAATCTGCCCAGTGGGAAACCAAAGTTTTTGGCCACTGTACTGTATTATAAGGCAACCAAAAGAAAAATAGTTTAAGACTGTCTTCTAAAGCTAGACATGTTTGAGTATCCTTCTCATGTCTAATAGTTAAATATCTAAAACATAGTATCATAGTTTGCATATCCTGCATCTATAGTTAACAAAAATAGAAAAACATATTAAACTAGACATACTACTAATCATCAGAGGAGTCTACAAGAGTTGGATTTTTCGCACTTGAGCGAGGTAATTCCGTTTGAGAGAGACACATAATATGATTTTCTATACGGCTGAGGTGGACATTCTGTTGTTGAATACAAAACTGGATAAGCTGAAATTCTTTATGAATTTCTTCAAGAATATGATATGTCTTGGTCGGAGTAGCTGCAATAGTGGACAGGGCTCTTGATACAATTTTTTTCATGAGCCAATACAAGTAGACGATTTGTTTCTATTGTGAGGATCGACCTCTGGTATGACCAGGGTCAGGAGCTAAGTCCAATTATTCCTCCATATCTGAAGTCTCTTGTGTTTCCTGTCGGTTCAGGTCTGCTTCCCACCCATAAATAATCTAGCGAATTTGTCATTCAATGCATGTCTATTGTAGGCCTGGGTTACCTCAGGAATGAGCACAGAGGCTATTCTACAGTCGTGACCTTGAGAAGGACATTGTTGGGGCTAACTTCCCCCACACCGAATCCCTACATGATGACTCTGGCCTTGATCCTCTCTCGTCTTGGTACCTCTTCCAGAGGATGGACATCCCATATTTGTTATAGACATTTTTGGGCCCTGCAACCCCAAGCATGAAATGTCCATAAATCAAGGGCTCCTAAGTCCCTAAAAGTGTTGTTATAACCCCTAAAGGAACAAGGTCCACAAATTACAGCTTCTCCCAGAAGTTCTCCATGAGAAACTGCTCAAAATTGGTCAAAACAGGATCATTGCAGCTGCTCCACTGGCTAAGTGCGTTGCATCTCACCTAAATACACTGTGAGGGTGTGTTGTATTTCAAAATTCCCTTCTGTGGGGTGCGATGGGCGAGAAATGACAAATGGTAGTGTCATTCCGCGAGGTGGAGAGGCAATGGAAGCTTCCAGAATCTTCTCCTGTGACACTTTCCTCACTGAATTCGACCAAGGATGAGTAAGAGGCCTTCAGTCTCCAAGTGGAAGCAAGAACTATCAGAGAGAAGACACTAATCAATTCACAAGTTAACTCATCTCCCTTACAGATATCTATATATGGATCCCTCATCCCAGAGAACCAGAGGCTGGAATTTTGCATATTGTAAGGAATTGATGTTGGTTTCTAGAGACAAACATAAGATTGTTGGGTGATCTAAGCTTTTTTTGAGGTGAAGAGGGGCTTCTTTGCTGGGAGGTTGATGCTGGGTCGGAACAACTGGTTGTAACTCCTCCTGGATCTTTTCTTGTTTATCAATAAAAACTATTTGAGTTTTCCTCCATGCTTTTGTATCATTGATGCTTGTTACATTTGTATGGTCAATTTACATCTGATCCTATATTGTTTATGATTATAGATCCATGTCTTTGTATAGTGCTATGCTTCTGCAATCTTACAGGTACTTTGTGAAGCTGGGCGTGCAAGGGAGCAGGTAGCTGAGGACTATCAAAGAAGAGAGGGATCGAATCGAAGGATTAGCGCAAGACAGAGGTTGGTCTTTCTGTTCCTCTCTATCTATAATTCATAACTGAAAAACAAAAGTAGTTTTTCTCTGTTTGTTTATAAGGCAGCTGTCACACCTTAGTGGGATAGAGCAGTTCTAAATAAACACTTTTCCCGGTAACAAAATGACGACTCCACTGGGGAGATAATTAGTTTGTTTGTTTATCATTCCTTGTTGTCTATTTCATAAACTTACAAGTAGCATTCGAACTGCATTTGTCATAACAAATGCAAAGTAGATAATTGCTGCTTCAATCCATCCACTGGATCTGTTTATGATTTAAACAACTGATTCACAAACTATCTGATTGCCCTTGTGATAGCTCTTAGATCCTCCTTAGATCTACCCCTGATTGTTGCATTACTGATTGCTTTTTACTTGGCCAAAACCCAAGAACTGAACTGCAAACTGTGACCTGGAACCCGAACAAAGTCTCGTTTCTAGCCCAGCGCAAGTAATGTTCAGAGATTCTGAACTTCAGCGTACTTCCCGAGTGGACAACCTGCGCTGCATTTCAGATTCTCTGTGTTACAGGTGCGCTGATCAGACTAGCTCTGTGCAGTTGTGGCTTCTGTGGTTCATTCTTTCTAGTTCTATTCCTAAATTTTGCTACCTGTGATCAGTATATGTCTATTTGAAACTCCTTTTCCTTGCTGTTATTCCACCTCCTTTGTACAAAAGAACTGTAGATGTTTTTGTGTGTTTGTTGAGTCATTTACAGTTCTCCTTTGCAAAAGTAGCATAGTCGTATTGTCGTCCCTTGATTTGAATATGTCGCAAGTGTCGATTTCGATCGTAGGAAAAAGTTTGATTGTTGTTGATGGTCAATTATCCTATTACTATTGCTTTTGGTCTGAATTTGTAATTTTCTAGTGTCAAGAACAAGTATTCAGTTCAAAATCGTGAAGTGTTGTGATCGTCTCCATTTTTTTTTATTTCGAAAAGAAGCTTGTTGATATTTGTCGCTTGAAAAGAAATGCAGATTTGTGCATCAACTCTCTTTTTAGCATCTATATACTAAGAAAGTCGAAAAACAAATACATGCATGTGCATTTGCATATAGACAGTCTGATTGGCTTGATTTAGGAAAGTGCATTTAGAGTGTGCTCTTTGCTCTTTGTGAAAAGATTCTGTCTTTCTTTTCCCTAGTAGCTAGGATTTTCATTGCATAAAAGAGATAAAAAGTTTGTTTATCATCTTAGATTGCATTTTAGGAATTACATCTACATTTCATGGTGAACCTGAAAGGCAAACTTCATAAACAAGATCAACTTAAAATAAATTCAATGAATCTAACAACTCTTTGGAACTTAACGCACAACATTTAGAAGTCTAGGCTAGAGACGTATTCCGCGTCGTAAAGCCTGGTAACTGTTGTTCTCACTGATGGTTGGGTGATTCCTCCACTTTGAGACGATAAGTGCCAGTACGGACTTGTGCTCCCACGTACCGTCGAGTATATTTTGGGAGACCCCAATAGGCTTAATCCTTTATCCATAGGAAGCCGTGTCTGCCGCCCTATCGATCGCAATGCACTGAACACAACATTCGGGAAGATTGACTGCCGTACTATAAAAAGTATTCTGCAGTTTTGCGATTGGTTTGGTACTCCCTCTACCTAGACTTCCAGAGCAGTCCCTTTCGTTCCTTTTCAGACTCCTTAACGGAAAAGGTCCATCTGAGCACTTGTCACTTCAGGCTCATTAAAAATCGAAGGAGACTAGAGTCATCTTTTGTTTTTTCTCGACTCTTAAAAACTAAAAAAACAAGTTGTGTCAAAGCGTCTAAAATTCATTTAATTCGGAAACATACTTCCCCTTTATTTTAGTTGATCGAGTAATCCGCAATCGTGGAAGAAAGTCAATTGAAACCCCGTCGTTCGCGGAGGCTTACGAGTCAACCGTCTTTGTCTCTGGAATCGAAGCCAGTACGGACAAAGCGAACTCGTTTAACCGGTTCCAAATCTCCTATTAAAGTTAGAACAAGTGTTCCAACGACATCAGAGACTCCGTTTACTCCAAACATTTCTAGAATCCCTGCCTCTACAGAAGAAGTTCAGCAGCCACAGAAGGATAGTGATACTGATCCTAGTCTGAGAGTAAAAACTTGTGTTACCGAACCAGTTCCATCTACAACCGGTTCGGAGAGTCTTGCTCTTCAAACATCTGTCGCTGCCGATTTAACACCTTCTTCGGCACTAGAAGAAATTGTAGAAGATCCCCTTCCACTTGGTATGATTGCCATAGAAGAAATTGTAGAAGATCCTCCAACAAGTACTCCAACGCAATTTGGAGTCGGGGTCACTCTATATCCTTCTTCATCAGAAGTTAGTCTACCACCAACGGAAGCTCCTGTAGAATCGCTAGGTAATCTTTTGGATAGACTACAAATGTCTGAACAACCGTCAACATCTAGGACTGTGTCGTCTGACACAGCGACGGCAGAACTCCCTGCTATCACTCCGACAATGTTCGTCGGTATACCATCTGTCCCAACTAGCTCTCAACCGCTAGAAGGAGTCCACTCAGGGGCTATTTCAGCAGTATGGTCCGTTCCTGTTTGTTCATCCGGAATAATATCCGGAAACTCTTATGTTGAGTCTCAACAAATTGATCCATTTGGAGGTCAATTTGGGCAGTCTGGCCCCCAGGGGCAAACAATTCCCTTGAGTTTTGGATTACCACTGTATGGGGGGCAGTATACCCTTTCATTATCCCCTCCAGGAGGATATCCATACGGGAGTTCACAACAACATTCAAGTTATACTGGAATTACCTCAAGCGGTTGGGTACCAATACAACCTCAACAACCAAGAGTTGTATACTCGATGCAACAATGCTTACCTATGTCAAACATACCAACTACGCCAGCTATTGTGACGGTGTCGCAAGTTCAAGCGTTGACTGTTGTATGCCAACCTCAGGTTTCTCAAGTTGTAATGCAACAACCCCTTGACCCTGCGACTCAACCCCAATCGCCGATTGCTGGAATGACACAGGTTCAGACGGGTACAATTACACCTCATCTTGGTCAAACTATTAGTATCGGTCAGCAGCACATGGCTTCACAGCCATGGCTAGTACAATACCAACAACCGCAATTCCAACAAGTATACCAAGGTTCTGAACAACAAATCTTTGCTAATAGTGGACAGCCGTACATTCAAAATGGTCAAAATCAACCATTTTACAATGGTCATGCCCACCAACCGTACCAAACATATCAGCATCAAATGCATTATGTCGATATGCAAAGACCAACTGCTCAGGCGATCCCATATTATCCTGGGTATGCTTCACCTAACCTGAATCAACAGTTACCCTTTGTGGCAACTTTAGAGTTACCTGATTTAAATCGGTTAACAAACGATCCAATCGCTTATGCCCCTTGGTGGCCAGCGATTCCGCATAAACTTCCATCAGATATTCCTAAATTTAATGGAAATCTGGGTGAAGATCCATCAAATCACGTAATGACCTTTCATCTATGGTGTTCATCAAACACCCTAAATGATGATTCGATAAGACTTCGCCTCTTTCAGAGGACATTGACAGGTCTGACGGAAAAATGGTACATCGAATTGCCTAGAGCTTCATTCGACAACTTCAGTACCTTAGCCACAACCTTTTTAACCCATTTTCAGTTACCAATAAGGTACGAAACGGGAACAAAACTTCTTACAAACTTCAAACAGACAACGGCCACTCACATATCTGATCATATACATGAGTGGCGACGTCGTCGTAGAATGGTAAAAACCTATGTCCCCGATCAGCTCTTAGCTGAATGGTTTATCAAGTCATTACTGCCTTCCATCACGGAAGATGTGGCAAAGGGGGGAGTCGTAACAGAAGAGCAAGTTATCGCTCGTGCGCAATATCTGGAATTGATTTACACTCAGTCCGGCACTCTCTACGATAAAATACCTGACGCCCCTAGACCGGAATTCTCAATTCCTCCTTCTCCTAAATCGAACAATGACTCTCATGCCGGCAATGGCGTGATTGGCACAACAGAGACGAAATCGACAAAGGCTACATCCAAAAAGGCCCGTAAGATTTCAAGTCAAAATGCAAAATATGAACTTCTTGCTTCAGAAGTAAATGCCGTATCGACAGATAAAGGCAAAGAAACCAAACAACCAGGGAGCAAGAAGAAAGGTAAAGGGAAGAAGAAGAAACAGGAGGAATCATCACCTGAAAAATCTTCTTCAAACCCTCCTGGAGATAGGAAACCAAAAAATCCATCTCATATGCGATGAAGATCATTGGACTGCAAGTTGTCCACACAGAGCTGAGGTTAAAATATTCTTCAAGAATTCGAAAACCTCCGCAGTGTTAACTGATCCGTTTCCAAATCCAGGAGCAAATCTGGTTGAAAGTGAAAATGCTTCCCCATCTCAAGTGCTAATGTTGTCGGTTTCAAAACAGCAAAATAATGCTTTGATATCGACAAGGAACAAAGATTATGGGAATCCTCAGCTGTCGAACAACAAGGATAAAGATCAACCTAGTAGTTCAACAACAACTTCGACAGAAGTTGCGCCGCCTACCATTCCTGAACTGACAATAAAACCGCCAAAGGGAGTAGTACACAGGTCGACGTTTAATCCCCGCGCTAGAGCGGCACAACATTATAATATAGTGGAAGATTTGGCCCAATTGCCATCCGCTATGTCGACTCTTGAAGTACTACAGAATTGCCCATCCCAAAGGCAGGCTTTATTATCAGCCATTGGTGGGATAGACTCAAAGGATTCCAATCTTGTATCCTTTGATCATAAAGGATACAATCCTCAATTACCAGCTCAACTAGCTTTCCTTGTTCAAGTGAAAGCCCTCAACAAAACTGTCCATCGAACAATTATTAATGAGAGGGCATCTACATGCATTATGTCGATGAGTTGCTGGAAAACTTTAGGATCTCCAACCTTGTCACGATCTTCGACGACATTAAAGGAATTCGACGGAAGAACATATACCCCATATGGTATTCTAAGTAACTTGAAAGTTGAACTAGGAGGGAAAACGGTAGAAGTAGATGTTGAAGTAATCGATGGCAATATTGATTACAACATCCTACTAGGAAGACCATGGATATATGCCATGGCGGCTGTTGTGTCGACCTATTTTAGGAAGATTGCATTCCCTTTCAAGGAGGGATTATAATCGTCGATCAACAAAATTTCCTCCCCAATGGTTCTCAAGTTACAGGAAGCATTCCCATGATCCATGGAAGCCCCCATTCGCTTCAAAATACCGGAGTAGGCCTATTAAAAGATCCTATACTAATGGGAACTTTCACCCTTCCACCTCCAATCACCCTGGCGGAAGTAGCGTCGATAGGAACCTGCAACATGATATCTTCTAAAAAGATCTCAGAAAATGATATCGACATGGATCATGCAATGGTTTTGCCCCCAAGCCCAATGGAAATATTGTAGCAATCAATGTTCCTAGCATGGGAAGCAAACCCAAATCAACGTTCATCAAGCGTTTGGATAGATAGGTCTAAAGAATATGGTACCCCTTTATATCCTTGGTCGCAAGTGCATGACACCAACGAAGGAATTGTCCAATCAATGGTAATTAACGGGGC
This sequence comes from Pinus tabuliformis, assembly GCA_031772625.1. Taxonomy (NCBI): domain Eukaryota; kingdom Viridiplantae; phylum Streptophyta; class Pinopsida; order Pinales; family Pinaceae; genus Pinus; species Pinus tabuliformis. The sequence goes on along the minus strand of CM062811.1, from coordinate 385,724,058 downwards.
ACCATGGAATGATTCTCACCATCGTTCCCTTCTCCCGGATTGTGGAGAAGATACTCAAGATGACCTTTATCATTCTTCAGTCTTTGAGTTCCTATCAAATACTGTAAACACGGTGGATTCCGAGCGAAACTTGTCCAATATTGAAGAGACTATCGCCATAAGTAACTCAACCAAAACAGATGTTGTAGAGAATATTTATGTTGGCAAATGTTGTTCTCCTTCAGAACTGGAAATATATAACGCTCTTTTTCGCGAATTCAGAGATGTCTTTGCTTGGTCATATAGTGAAATGTCGGGCATTGACTCGAGTATCGTTGAACACGAAATTAAGATGTATCCAGATGTCAAACCAGTATGACAATGGCTAAGGCAGGTGCACCCCAAGAAAGCCACTGCCATTAAGGCAGAAGTTGAAAAACTTCTCCATGCTGGTTTCATCTACCCGGTTCCTCTAACCGATTGGGTATCGAATATTGTCCCTGTTATGAAAAAACAAGGAACAATTAGAGTGTGCGTCGATTATAGGGATGTAAATCAAGCTTGTCCAAAAGACAACTACCCTACACCCTTCATTGACCAGATAATTGATGAATGCGTCGGATGCGAAATTTTTTCATTCATGGATGGATTCTCCGGGTATAATAAAATAAATATCCGCCCACAGGACCAGTCAAAGACTGCATTTATTTGTCCGTGGGGCACATTCGCATATCGAAAATTACCCTTTGGTTTAAAGAACGCAAGGGCGACGTTTCAGAGGGCAATGAATTATGCCTTCCATGACATCAAAAACATCGTTCAACCATACCTCGACGACCTTCCGGCTCATTCGCGAAAGCGGACTGATCATCCACAGCATTTAAGAGCGATATTTCTACATTGCCGACACTACAAGATACGATTCAATGCACACAAATGTGTATTTTGCGTCAGTTCCGGTTGTTTACTTGGCTTTGTAGTCTCCAAGGACGGGATTCGTCTCGACCCATGTAAGGTCCAGGCAATCATAAATTTTCCTCCACCTTAGAATTTGCTTCAAATTCAGAAACTTCAAGGGAAAGCAAACTTTCTGAGAAGGTTCATTCCAAATTACGCCGAACTTGCTAAAGGTTATACACGTCTTTTGAAAAAGGAAGTACCCTTTGTCTGGGATCAGGTTACGCAAGCTTCCTTTGATGCTTTAAAGGAATCCCTAAAGAAAGCATCATTAATGTACGCTCCTGATTATCAAAAAGATTTTAACCTATATCTGGCTGCAGCGGATATGACCATCGCAATGGTTCTAGTTCAAGAAGTCGATGGAATTCAACATCCTATATATTATTTAAGTAAAAACTTAAATGATACATAAAGAAAATATTCTTACGTTGAAAAGCTAGCACTTGCAGCTGTTCAAGCGATACAGAGATTTCGACACTATGTCCTCTTTCGGAAAACTACCATTCTGTCAGATTGCAACCCCATGACTTATATATTGTCGCAACAGTTGCTAGGGGGGCAAATATTCAAAATGGATAGCAATCCTACAAGAGTTTGATCTAGAATTTGTAAAATCCAAGTCAAAGAAAGCTCTAGTTTTCGCAGAATTATTGTGCGATCTCCCATCGTCGTCCAACGATGACACATCCGAAGAAACAATCGTGGACGAAAATCTGTTTCTGATATCTGCAAGCAATGAGTGGTATGGGGATATAATCATTTATCTCCAAACCCAAAAATACAGGCCAAACACCTCCCACTCCGAACAAAAACGTATTCGATACCAAGCAAAAGACTACATGATCGTCGGTGATACACTTTACCGTCGTGGTATCGATACAGTTCTGAGAAGGTGCCTCACCCATGAGGAGGCCGAAAAAGTCCTGAATGATTGTCATTCAGGCGCGTGTGGGGGGCATCAATCTGGATATGCTACAGCGCAAAAAATCTTACGAGCAGGATACTTCTGGCCAACAATGTTCAAAGATTGCATAACCGCAATCAGAAGTTGCCATGCTTGTCAAATTTTCGATAGCAAAACCAGAAGACCACCCGCACCTCTACAACCAATAGTTGCTGTTGGGCCATTCGCCAAATGGGGCATCGATTTCATGACATGTAACCCCACCTCGACTGGGGGGCATGGGTATATCATAGTCGCAGTTGACTATTTTACCAAATGGGCTGAGGCGATGCCTACATTAGATAATACTGGTGAAACAGCTGCCCTCTTCTTTTTCAATCATGTAGTCGCCAGATTCGGCGTACCACAGGCTATAGTCACAGATCATGGATCGCATTTTCGCAATCACATGATGGTCGAATTAACTGCCAAACTAGGGTTGTCTCACGACAGCTCTACTCCATATTATCCGCAAGCCAACAGACAAGTTGAAGTAATCAACAAGGTCCTGAAACGCATGTTGCAAAGGATGATTGGAGTTCACAAGAGAAGATGGCACCTAATCCTGTACTCAGATTTGTGGGCTTACCGAACATCAGTAAGGAATGCAACCGGGTTTACACCTTCCAACTGGTATATGGCCTGGAAGCAGTCTTACCAATCCAGTGCGAAATCTCGTCTCTCAAACTCACAATTGATCTCCTCCCCGGAACTTCAGAAGAAGAAGCTTGTTTCTTGGAATTAATCCAATTGGATGAAACCCGTCGTGATGCCGCTTTGGCTAACGAAGCTCATAAGAAACGAGTCAAGGCGCAGTTCGACAAAAATGTCAAACCCCGTGTCTTCTCAGAAGGTGACTTGGTCTTACTTTACGACCAAGAATCCAATAAATTGGGAGCAGGTAAATTTAAGTCTTTATGGATGGGCCCCTATATTGTTAAACGAGTGTTAGCAAAAGGAGCCTACGAGTTAATGGATTATGATAGAATTCCGCTGACGCAACCTCGTAATGGATTGTACCTCAAGCATTACTATGCGTAATGGTAACCTGTATGCTTTTGTTATGTTTTTGTTTTCGCTAAAGTGTTTATTTTGGTCAAGTAATCCACTTTTTACATTTGTTGCAGACGTCAAACCTATTGGAGTCATGTGTTGGATATGCCGACGGAGCAAGTCGCAGTTCGCGGAACCTATCTTCCGCAGCCTGGGCTATTTTTGATCCAAGTGGTGAGTTAGTAAGTTTCAGAGGGGTATAAATTGGTCGATCAACAAATAACATCGCTGAATATAGCGCATTGATAGAACTTCTCTCTGATGCCATCACACATGGTATACGCCGACTAATTGTCAGGCTAGACTCACAACTCGTAATACTACAACTCAATGGTATATATTCCGTCCGAAATCCAGCTATTTATCGCATGTTCCTAAGGGTTAAGATTTTGGAAAGACAATTTGATTTTATTCAATAACTTAAACACATTAACTGACTCATTGGCAAATTATGTGTTGGATAGACATTTGCAACATTTATAAAAAGAAACATACCATCAATGTTTGCATTTGGATCATGTAACTTAACCAAAATAAAACTCCGAAAATCAAAAATATATATAATTGTTTATGGTTTACACATAATGTTCTGTAACCAAGACAAAATCAGTCAAATGACCAAAAAACTCAAAATGCTAGGGGGCACCCTACTCTAATGATGCTCGTGATAGCAAGTCACAGCCTGTGCGATCATGCGTAAGAGACGAGTCCATCGTCTGGGCACACCAGTAGTATGCCGCTGTAACCTCAAAGGTAACTCGTCGGTCCTCACATCTGGAATACCAAGAGTGAGGCCCTCAACCTGCTCCTGTAATGCTGTGAGAGTCTCGGCCACGTCGAGGTCATGAAGGATAGCCCTTCCGACGGCCTCTCCTGCTGGGGCAGCAGCTGGTGCTCTCAGGCGAACTGCTGGACGGATAGGACCAACATCTGCATGTACACATGAGTTTGATTAAAGTCTTGATAGAATAAAGCACAAGGAAATTATAAATAAAAAACGATAAACAGGAATATGGTCAAAAAATTTTACCAATGGCGCCCCACTGTTCACCATCCGGTAGTACCAAATCTGGATCACCCCGGAAGTCCATGCCAGCGTATGGATACTCGGAATAAACCATCTCCTGACGATCAAACCACCTGAACAAGGTATCAGAAAATGAAATTTGAGACTGGCCAGCATGCCTAGACATGTGGTCAACCCATCTCTGCATACGTGGTTTAGTAGGAGAAGGTAAATCGAGTGCAATGTACTGCGGCTGCATCAGTGGTATCTTCTCCAAGGCAAAGGCGGTCAAAATAGAACCATACCCAAAGTTCTTCAACCTCCCGCTCTTTATCTTGGTCAACTGTTCTTTCATCACAAGAAGTATTGCGTCGCACCAGTTGAACACCTTTGGTTGGAGGCATTCCAAGGCATACTGCATATAAGATCGGTTGGCTACATGAAGAGCCGCACCACCAGCCATCCTACCAAAAGTAAACAGAATAGTCCTAAGGGACCTGTCAGTGACATCACGGATGATGATCTTGCCATCTTTACTCCGCTGAGATCCTTCTCTGCAGTACTGGCGAACATAATCTCTCACCGAGTCACCTCCTCAGGCCGAACCTGATAAAGAGATGGGGGCACCCCGCCTCGACAAGCCAGTCAAGAAATAGATGTCTACTACAGTCAAGGGGATAGATTTGCCCCTGATCTGGAAAACCTGGTTGGTAGGATCCCAAGCATCGAGCAAATACTGCAGTAAGTTGATCTGTTGTCTCATGCTAGAAATGCGGAAAAACTTCAGAGCTAGGAATCAAGCTCAAAATGCAAAATGGAAACCATGAAATGAAAGAGCTCAGGTTTAGCTCCTACCTGGTCCAGATGACGCCGAGAATCGTCCACAGAATCTCCCGAAATTAGCTGATGAAAATCAAAGGGGGAAAGCACCTCCAAAGCTCCAACAAACCAAAGTTCAAAAGAAATGGTAAAATGAGAGGTAAAAACACTTTTTCATTACTTTTTACGTAGTTCAAAGTAAAATATTGGTGTTCTAACTCGTTTTCAAGCATATATTGTTCATTTCTTACTAGTTTGATGAAGCAATTGAAAATACAGTACAATCTTTGAAAGGACAGAGCTATTTATGGTAAAATCAAAAAGGGACCATTCAATCGAGCAGTTTTAGCACATAGTTCAAGCTCGTTAAAAAATAAACATAAGACATGAGCAAATGTTTCCACCCGCGTTTAAGCTCGTTAAAAAATGAACTATTCCCCGGTAAATAACCATCGTGAATGTAGTACTTCAGCCATTAAAGCCTTGGTCGTGTTTGCACCGTCACCTCCACTTTTTCATTGGCCAATCATTCACCTCCATTTGATTGTTTACCCATTTTGAGGAACAACTGCGAAGAGTGATTTCACTAGCCATCCTTGTGACACTGCCGTGATTGGAAAATTCCAAACCTTACCTGGAATCAGCTACTACCCGTTTTATCACTCGTTCCTCAAAAGACGAGTCTCCTTTAAGCTCTTTTCAACTGACTCGTAAAATATGAAAACATTGCCGAGCCATTGGCCTCTCCAGCTCGTTAAAGGGACAGGAAGTGCTATCCCTCCTCTAGATTTTAATCTTTTTGGACCTGAGGGATTATTACAAAAAAAGATCGAGCGCTTGTTTTGTTCGGCTCGTTAAAAGTATCGAAAATTCATCTCTTCTGTATTTTTTTATACTTTTTCGGACTTAAGGGATTAGATGACGAAAAAGGAATTTTGGAGTTACCTTTACGTTCCTTTTCAGACTTTCTAAAATTGAAAAGGAACGAGTTATCTTTGTCGTTAAACTCGTTAAAAAGATTAATAGCAACAAACTTGTCTATAAACGAGAACGAGTTTCACTATCTCTAGGCTCGTTAAAACATAGCGATGGGTTTGCCCGAAGGGAAAATTATAGAACAAGAATATGTTATCCTCCTCAAGCTTGACAAAAATAAAGAGGTACTGGTCAGCACTGACTGGGGAAAATTGGGAAGAAAACTCAAAGAAACTTTGTTGGTAGCAAGTCGCTCTTGAACATGACACTTCCACTCCGTGTCCGAGTCGGGTTGGGTTGTTTCATTCACCGGTCACATCACCATGGTCACGCCATACCATCCACATTTGGGGTTAATGCTACCGATCCATCACATTAGTGTCGCCGATATGTTCAAGAGAAGTCATTCAGTGAATTCACCTGTGTCTCACCCACTACCATACATTATACTCCATTCTTTCATGACCGCCACCCTGAACCTTATATCACCAGATCGTTTTCACCTCCATTAAAATCATTTGCTCCGTTCCATGTCATTGATGTGGGATTCATTAAGGCCCTCTTGTGACGGATCACTTCTTGTCGACATCAGCTCATTATCCAAGAATTTGATCTAGGAACACCCCATTCAATACTTTGAAGCTTGCATGCCTCAATGGCAAGTTTCTCACTTCCGGTGACAGGTTTACATCAATGGCCTTCGACTGAAAGATTTTGCGTGGTGTTCGACGCCAAGTCCTTTATTCACACCATGTGAAGTGTATTGCAGTACCTTGAGGGTCATTATCATTATCAGTGATTCCTCTCGCGCTTGTTAACAATTTACATCATTGACTGGTAATCAATCGATGTCTTTCCATGTTCGACTTCAGAACATTTCTCACATGGATCGACTTGTACTTCGAGTGAAGATCGAACGAGATTGAAGACCCCGGATCTAGTTTCATCCATCCGGGCTGCGATATATATTCAGGGAAAATAAAGACATTAAATGTACATCATTGCTGCACAGATAATCATCCACTCAAAAGGATGATGGCTCTACCAGAATCATCAGTCTACACTCAAATGATTGTCTGTCCTATGTACATGAAAATGAGTTTATAAAGCTGAGCATGGGAATGCCCGCCTCAGATAGATCATGAAAATAGTATGAAGATAATGTATTGTATTGTATCTTATTACAAGTCTCCTCCCAGCATTGAAAGAACTTCGGATCCTCATAATAAAGCATTTCTCCCGACACCAAAAGGTTAACGGCCTCATACTTTAGGGGGCAACTGTTATAGGCATTTTTGGGCCCTGCAACCCCAAGCATGAAATGTCCATAAATCAAGGGCTCCTAAGTCCCTAAAAGTGTTTTTCTAACCCCTAAAGGAACAAGGTCAACAGATTACAGCTTCTCCCAGAAGTTCTCCATGAGAAACTGCTCAGAATTGGTCAAAACATGATTATTGCAGCTGCTCCACTGGCTAAGTGCGTTGCATCTCACCTAAATACACTGTGAGGGTGCGTTGCATTTCAAAAGTCCCTTCTGTGGGGTGCGATGGGTGAGAAATGACAAATGGCAGTGTCATTCCGCGAGGTGGAGAGGCAATGGAAGCTTCCAGAATCTTCTCCTGTGACACTTGCCTCACTGAATTCGACCAAGGATGAGTAAGAGGCCTTCAGTCTCCAAGTGGAAGCAAGAAATATTAGAGAGAAGACACTAATCAAATCACAAGCTGACTCATCCCCCTTACAGATATCTATATATGGATCCCTCATCCCAGAGATCTAGAGGCTGGAATTTTGCATATTGTAAGGAATTGCTGTTGGTTTCTAGAGACAAACATCAGATTGTTGGGTGATCTAAGCTTTGTTTGAGGTGAAGAGGGGCTTCTTTGCTGGGAGGTTGATGCTGGGTCGGAACAACTGGTTGTAACTCCTCCTGGATCTTTTCTTGTTTATCAATAAAAACTATGTGAGTTTTCCTCCATGCTTTTGTATCATTGATGCTTGTTACATTTGTATGGTCAATTTACATCTGATCCTAGATTGTTTATGATTAAAGATCCATGTCTTTGTATAGTGCTATGCTTCTGCAATCTTACAGGTACTTTGTGAAGCTGGGCGTGCAAGGGAGCAGGTAGCTGAGGACTATCAAAGAAAGAGGGATCGAATCGAAGGATTAGCACAAGACGGAGGTTGGTCTTTCTATTCCTCTCTATCTATAATTCATAAAGGAAAAACAAAAGTAGTTTTTCTCTGTTTGTTTCTAAGGCAGCTGTCACACCTTAGTGGGATAGAGCAGTTCTAAATAGACACTTTTCCCGGTAACAATATTATTACTAAACTTGTCACAATAATTAAATAGAAAACATAGATGACAACCTTCAAACCATAACAAAGTACATGTGCTAAAGTGAAAAACCTTGAGCGAATACCTGTGAATAGCACCTGAAGGTATAACACAGAGGAAATCCACAAAAATACGAGCTTCAAACAAATAAAATAAACATTTTCCATTGTTTATGATGTGGGTGAACTTAAAGAGGCCATCATCCTCAATTCATGGTTGCTCGAGCCTTCGAAAATCCAAAACCTAGAATTCATTCAGATAGATAATCATTTAGATAATCTCTTTTCATGTTAAACAACACATAGAACAAGAAGCCATAAAATAAAACCTAGGCCCCCACGCATAGAATACAGAATGAATACTAGAGCACAATCCCCCAGTGCATACCCATCCGCCAGAGAAGGATACCATAAATAATAGAGACAATTTGACCAAATTGAGGTTGCCCAACAAGAAAAATAACACTTTTCTTCCACAAATTTCAGAATTGTTTTGACTTGAAATATTATCTCAGAGACCCATTCCCTGTGAACTATCATACATACATTAATAAAATGTGACGGAAGGGGAGGAATCATAGAAAAGACATACTCGCAGACATTATGCTCTGAACAATGGAGGGGAGTTGTTGTACCCAAATGACCTACGACAAAAAGGACCTTCAAGACAACACCCCAGACTACCTTTAGACCTATAACCACAATACAAACAACGCCTCTGGCTCGAAACCAATGCGCAACAGAAAGATCGAGGGGGCCTATACCATACCACTCTCTCAAATAAACATAAATTCCTTAAATGTGTCTCGCCACCTTGCAAAGGTTAGCAGGCGTGTGAGGTCCAGGGCTAATATTGGTCCCAAAATTGATCAAGGATTTGAAAAGGACTAAAAATAAAAGTTACTAGAATCAAGCTGAAGTAGCTCCATTGCGTAGAGTTGGCAGAAACGATTGTAACGCAACTTGAACAGGTGCATTAGACCTCTATATAAATGAGAAACTACTTGTTGAAGTTTATGACAAATCAGTGCACGTCGCATTTTCACTGCTTGACACATGACATTTACGGTGATAAGTGCAACACCTTCCATTTGGGTGCAGGTCTTCATTAAGGTATCAAGTCTCATAGCACACACATGGTTTATGAAATATATAACATGTGGTGTAAAAAAAACCATATATAACATATGTTATGGTATTAAAGTTTAAGCCACATAACATATATTAAATTATATATTAAACATGTAGTTGTGGCAAATGAATGGGAGCGGAATTCTAAAAGTCAAAGCCTATGTTGAAGGCACATTATATATGGTTGAGAACCATATAATATGCATATGTTAACAATATTAAAACTATGTATTAAACAGAGTTTAGGAATAATGATATGGTATGGAGTTTATGATATAGTTTATGGTCCAAACAACGTGCACCACTCTAAGCTACGGGATCCACCACTCCACCATGTTCACGTGCCATGGGTTCTAATGTGATACCACCGTCAAAGAAGTTATAACTATATGCTAAGTTTGGAAACCATACAAAATGCGTCAAAGTTTAATGTATGATATGGTTATTGTTAATATATGCCATATTTGTATAGTTTCATGCATAGTTTTCATTGCCCCGAAAATGATATGTAAATCAACTATGGGTTTTGGGTTATAACAAATATGTTATATATAGAGTGGGTTTATAAAAATAGAACCATATTGTTATATGGTTATAATGGTGATATGTAATCTAATTCATTTGTTATATATACATGTAATTTTATGCTATGGAAGAAGAGAGGAGGATCTTGGTTCCTTGAGAGGAATGGTAACATTCTATGCAACATAAGACTATGCAACATAAGACTTGAGCAGTTTTGAAGATTTGGAGGTGAAACTTTGCAGGCTTATTCCGGGAGTTGTAAGAGGTCTTTTTTAGTGCCATCAATTGCGTCAGATTCCTGAGGCCGAGCAGATCACAACTAGACTAGTCAGAAATTCCATTGATGTAACTTTGATATGTTGTGTGGCTTCTGAAGTTTTATTAATATAAAAGGCCTCCCCATTGAAGACTGGGCTTGAGGATGTAGGCTTTGAGATAGCCGAACTCCATTATCAATTTCTTGTGTCATTTTCTTTCGCACATGTTTGTTGTTCTATTATTTTTCTGTAACATTATTATTCAGTTCTCCGTACTTTACAGTTTATGTGATTAAGTGGTGTTCTAATAATTCATGCATTAACTTGTTTTTGAAACATAAGCAAATCAAATCATAATTTCAATTAAATATCTTTTTGGGGATCATTTGATTTCAAAGCAGGTTATTATTAACTGTGATTTGCAGTGTGCATGATCACCAGGAGAAAATGAAATTTTGGTGAAGGAGAACTTGTTGAAGGAGATCCAGAAGTTGGCTTGAGACGAAGGACAACTCAAGGAGAAGAGATGGCTGAAGGAGGAAGTGGTGATTATTCGTTTGGATCTGATGCAGGATTCGTAGATGCTTTCAAGACCTTGCGAGCCATGGTTGAAGAAATGTATCGAGAGTTTAAGACAACAAATACTAAAGACGAAGAAGGAAAACCATCACAATCTGCAAAAGAAGATGAAAGAGATCAAAAAGACCCTATCACTTCTCTCTTGACTCCATCTGAAGCTTCGAAACCGCTGTTGAAACTCGATGTTAAGTTCAAGTTACCCATGTACAATGGAGAAGTTGATGCCGAGAAGCTTGACAACTGGGTCAGGAAAATGGAGGTATATTGTAGCGTGCAACACATCATTGAAGATGAAGTCAAAATCAGACTAGCATCACTTCATTTAGGAGGCACATCATTGATATGGTGGCAAAGTAAGTTACAAACAAGTACTCAACATATTGGCAATATTTTTCCATCATGGTTTGATTTTATTACTGCACTTAGAAAGAAATTATATCCATTGGGATATAAGGAAAAAAATTTAATAGAATGGCAAGGACTAAAAGTTAAGAAAGGTCATTGAGTGAAGAAATATACAGATGAGTTTCGTAATAAGGCGTCCTTTTGTCTTGGGCTTCTAACCATGCCTTGGATCTTGTGTAGTCCATTCTGCAATCCTCACCCTAATCAGGGATCTCTAAATCATGACTTAGGTAGGGTCATGGCTATTGCAAATATCATGATCCATGATGTGCTCCATATTTTCCATCTCTCCTCCAAGGGCACGTGATGGCCAAGAAGAATCCAGTGTCCTCCCAATATGCGAGCAACCCAAATTAGTTATAAAATATGTTGCTTTATTTCCTTACTCCTAACATCAAAGGGAATGATGTATTCGAACCAATGAAGAATATACCCTATGTTTTGTATTAAGAGAGTCGTCCTCCAGTTGTGATTGATCTTCTCACTACTAGATCCTTAGTTCAATTTCTTAATGATCAGAATCACTAGGTTGGAATGCCTATCTATAACCAGTTTCTTGAAACCTTCCCTTTTAGCTACAAGTAGGCCTTCATAACAAAATTGGATTCTACCTCATTATTACTAGCATATCCACAATATGTTGCATAGATTATTCTACTACACTACTGGGAGTCTCTAAATAAAGCCCCAAAACCTACATGCCCAGGATTCCCTTTAGAGGCACCATCAAAATAAAGCTTGATAAATCCTTCCGGCAAAGCATGATAATGGTTAGGTGAGGAGCTAGGATAAATCATGAGTTTCCTAGATGAAGGGGAAATCATTTGCGCAGATAAGTTCAGATAGTTGAGGATTTTGGCTTCATGAGGAGAGATGTGCGAGTCATTTGGATGCCATTGTTCTGCCAAAATGATTTCCCAAATATTTTGAATGATCCCCTTCCATCCTTTCTCATGAGGAATCCTTTGATCTTTAAAGATTTGATGATTTCTTTCTTTCTAGATAGCCCAGAGGAGAAAACCAATTGACAATATCCAAGCATGATTCATAATTAGGCTAGAGAAAATACCTTTTCTCCAATTTTCAATAGAACCGAGAAAATTGTTAAAGGTGTTCCACAATTTTAATTTAATTATTAGTAATCATTAATGAAATGGTAGAGATTTAACTTTAATGAAATATTCTAGAATATATAGTAGTATTCACCAATCAAGGGTTATCATTAATCATTAATGAGATGGTAGAGATTTAACCTTAATGAAATATTCTAGAATATTTATAGTAGTATTCACAAATCAAGAGTTAAGATTTATCTCCAAATTAGTTATGTTATTTTAATTTATTTATTTCAAATTAATTAATTAAACAAATGTTATGTCAACACCTGTCATATTAGGCATGTGATATTGATAAGTTGTAGTATTGTAGTAAACATTATTTACAAGTTAAGGATTTCCATGGTAAAGTGGAGGTGAACCTCCATAGTTAAGAATATTGTCATATTTTTTTTTTTTTTATATATATATATATATATATATATATATATATATATATATATATATATTTTTTAACTCATATATTGATTTTTTTATAATAATAGTAATTATAATAATTTAAAATAAATTATAATTTTTATTAAATTTAATTATTTACTTTAAATATGGGCATTGTGATATGTATCATGAAGTAAGTTTTTTCATGCTTACCATGGATTATATAATTGTGCTAGTAAAATATTATTTGATCTTTAAATCCTTACTATCCACCTAATAATTATTAATAATTAAATTGAAATTTTGAAAATCCTATTTTAAAATAAACATAACTATTAATCTAAATATAAACCATCATATATATATATATATATATATTATTCTTAAAATGTGAAATTTCAAGAAATAAGTAATTAAGAATTTAGTCTTAAGAGGAATTTTAAAATAATAAATAATGTTAACCAACTTATTAGTCTCTACCAAGGAAGGACTGTAACAATCAATTTACTTTTGGTTACTCATTAGTTGAGTTTGACCAATATATTCTTTGATATTTAACTTTATAAAATATATATATATTTTTAACATTATTAAAAAAACTAATTTGTAATCATCCCATTGGTTCATATTTTGAATGTCTTATCTCTACCTTCATTGCACGCAATGAAGTATAGTGAAATAATCTTTATGTTAGTCGAATTCTATGCCATAACTGAGATTTGTGCGACTGCATTTTTCCAACGGTATGGTAATTTTATTAATATAATTTTTTTCGGTTCTTGTACCCAATTCTGGGACATTTTAGTATTATTTAATAATTATTTTATAGAAAAATCCTTAACTAGTTACAGTTAGAGTTGCAATTACAGTTAACTAGTTACACTCCAGTTATGACTACATCTGTAGTCGTTCTGTTGCATATAGCTGTAGTCTTTCTCGTCAAAAATTTTAAACTTAGCATTTTCAAACATGGGAAAATAAAGAGATGCCTAATATGTTGAATGCTTTTGTCGGAACGGAATTGTTCAAGGTATCGCCCAAGAAGTCATGCCTCGCCTGCACAATCTCTGGTGACAATGGTTGTGCATAGGTTTGCATATTATAGTGCTAAATTTTTCATTTTTCGATCTTCAAACATTTACTTGAAAATTACAATGGATTGTGGATCGATCTTAATTTAGGCTTTACTTATTTATTTCGTTTTGATGGGCTGTCATCTCCAGGGCAAATTCATGATGGGTTACTGAGAAAGATTTAAGTGAAGTGACGAATGCAAGTTGTAGGAGAAACCATATTTACACTATCTATGATGTTAGATTTATTATCCGTACCTTTATCTAGATTTATAGGAAATAAAATTTGTTGAAATTCAATTTTTTGAGAGGTTTTACCTGCACAATATGTTCAACCAGGCTTGAACCCCACCAATCCATAACTACATTCACTTTTCGCTACTTGAATTTAGGACTCTTTGCCCACACCATGGTCTTCATTCACTTTTCGCTACTTGAATTTAGGACTCTTTGCCCACACCATGGTCTTCATGTAAATATTTCTGTTGCAAGTAAATTAGAATAAGGTGAAGTTGTAGATGTGGTCTAATAATAAGTCATAACAATTGTCATAATAATAACCATGTTCAAAACTAGATGGGAGCCTTCCCTGCGATATTGTGGTTTACCATGCCTTTCCCAATTGTAGAGGGTTATTTGATATCAATACAAATTGAAAAATGAAGGACAAGAATAATTGAAATAATAGGAGAGGGGTTAAATAAATTAAATTAATTATAATAGGAGAGGGAAATGGCATATAAGCATTAGAAAATTGAGTGAAAATTTAAAATGGAATAGAAAAAAGTTTTTCAAATAACAAAAGTCTAAAATGAAATAGATATCGGAAGTGAAAGTATGAAATTAATTAAATTTTATTAAAAATCCATGATGGGCAGATCTCCAAACTACAAGCCCTAGAAAGCTAGAAACTCAATCAATTCTCAAAATTATTGTTTATATACTACTTGGCTAATTGAAAATTAGAAGAACTAATTAATATTATATTTTTTTATTTGCAATATTTACAATCTCTGTTTTGGTATGAATATGAATTGTTTTGGTATGAATATGAACTCTCTTTCACAGAATTGATTAGCCATGTGAACCTTTATTGGTATGAACTCTATTTTTGTGGTATGAACAGTGGTTGTATCAATTTATTACTTAATTTTTTCTTTATTAAATTTATTACCAAGGATTGTTTTTTAATATTTAAAATATTTTTTAAAATATAAGTATTTTTTAAATTAACTTGATCTATCTATCTAGATTATTGTTATTTATATTTTATTAGTAAATTTCTTAGAAAAGTATACTAGTTTTGTTTTAAACTTACAACATTATTTACATAAAATTATTAGCAAATAAATCTAATATAAATTTAGAAAATGATATTTGTTTTAGTCGATTGTAAAAATTATAACAATTGTTGCATATATTTACTAGCTAGTTTTGTTTTGAATAAGTCTATTAAATTTATAAGCAAAGAATGTATTCAAATGTCCAATGTTAAATTTAAAGTTAATATTTGATATTTAAAGTTTATTTATGTGTATTGAAATTGTAAATTACAATAAAAATTATATATGTAATATTGATGGTTATATATCATTAAGGTAATTGTTTTGTTATGAATTATTATGTAAACCATAAAATTTAAAAATCAAATCAAACCAATCCAAAAAAAATATTAATAATTATAAGATATATATATATATATAACATCAATATTTTTATAGAGTATGATAACTATATATTATTTAACTATTCAAACTAAAATCAGTTAATAATATTTAAAAATTTACTTATAATTACATATTTATAATAATTTCTATTATAGATATTTAACATATCTTTATATTTTTTTAATTAAAATATAAATATTTTTTATTATTTTATTTATTTATTTATCTAAACTACACATACCATGTTTAAATATAACTCTTCTATTCCATATAAAATGTTGTGTATACTTTTGTTCTATACAATAAAACAAAACTATATATATCCTTTAACTTTTTATAAAATTGTTATATTCATTCACTTGTGAGGGAATGCCTACATTTTGTAGAGTGAGACTCAAACTTTTGATATTGATACAAGATTAAATTTTTTTGAATATGTATATTGTTTGACTTTTGAATTTAATGTTTTTGTAATTACTTGGTTCAAATTAATAGTTAAGTAATAAATTTTGCAAAATTGTTTGGTTGGGACTATGTTGCCATGCAAGGCTTGTTAAAGATGTTTTCTGAAATGGTTACAAAGAAATGTGTAGTGTTATGTATTGTTTAAAAAATTAAACTTCTTGTACACAATCCATGGAAAATTGTTTTTTATCCATCATCTTTAGTATAATAAAATTACATTCTCCTATCCACTTTATTAGTCGTTGCCTCGCCAAGGACTATAACATTCTCCTTGCTATTTGTCAGCGCTAAAAAAAAAGAAAAAAAAAAACTAATTTTGTGGGTGGCCATTGCGTAGGTGAGTGCTCTCACACTAATAGTGAGACTGAAATTGATATGCAATTGCACTACCCAATAATGCTAGAACTAATGTGGTTGGAGGTGTTTTATGTAGACAAAGATGGGAGCCTAAACAAATGTCCAACTCATTGTGCGGAGGAAGTGTCTTTCATGTAGATGATGGGGGGGAGGCAGGGTGAACTTGAATGAATATCCAATTAATATATTGTATCTCCTCTGATGCTAAATATATTTGCAAGATAACTCACAAACATCGAATGTTCTTCTTACATTACTTGACCCTCTTTGGAAAACTTGATAAATACTTTATAGTGTATAAGAAAACGGTGCCCCTTGTGGATGCGTGGTAGCTCTAAAATGTGTTGTAAAATTCATACCTTTTGATTATTGTTTATTTCCTTTAACTGCAATTAATTATGAAGATGGATCAAATATTTTCTCTATGATATTATAATAACCATTTTTATATATCAATTATTCATAACTATGTGTGGGATAAAGTGTTTAGGAGGATGCATGTGCAAGAGAATGTGTTTTCTCTGAACCTATGCACTTCCACCTCTGCATCAAGTTATGTTATAAAATGTTCTACCGATTTAAGATGTTATGAACATGGTTTGTACTAGTTTTCTTACAGACAAATTATTTATATTCATTGCAAAACATTAAAAAGATAACTCGTGAACTGAAAATGTCAAAGCTCCTCTACAAGCAAACCTCGCATAAGAAAATTAATTTCTTAAAAAATGGTGGGCAACATAAAACATCTTTTACAAGCAAAAATCTTGGCATATGGCATTTGTCGAATGGGTTACATCATTAGTGTCATGTTTTGATTATGTTCTTTTTTATTTTGAAGACATGGTTGGGAAAATTATTAATTTGTAAGAGTAACAATCAATATCCTTAAAATTGAATATTAAATAATAAATTATAATTTAATTGTGCAAAGGTAGAGATGTGTGATGTTCATGTTGAAATGTGGCAACAAGAATATTCTAATTTAATTTGTCCTTGAATTAAATTGTGAATTAAAATCGAATTTAGTCTTAACAACTACTTGGAAATAATTAATTAAGTTATTTTGACTTAATTAGTTGGAGAAATTCAAGTTAGAAGTCTTTCTGAAGTCATGCAAGAGTTATCCCTTAAATTAAGGAGATAAGATTGAGTTATATTTGAGTTGTAATTAGTTAACTCAATTTACTGAGTTAAGTCCAGTTAAATTAGTTCCAAATTGTTTGAGGAACTAATAGAGAGTTAACAGTCAGTTGATGCATGCATG
Organism: Pinus tabuliformis; assembly: GCA_031772625.1. Taxonomy (NCBI): domain Eukaryota; kingdom Viridiplantae; phylum Streptophyta; class Pinopsida; order Pinales; family Pinaceae; genus Pinus; species Pinus tabuliformis. The sequence continues at coordinate 385,706,764 of CM062811.1, read as the reverse complement.
CACTCAACTAGTGTACTCAAGTTAACTAAAGATTCTCTCATCAGAAACTCATGCATGTCTATTCTGAGAAAGACCCAGTTGAGATTAAAGACAAGGACAGTGTACTATTAGTTGCATGTGTTTTCCTATAAAGAAAACTCATGCATGCAGAAGGAATCATTCCTTGAGGATTGCGCAGTTCTGTCAAGGTGTGAGATTAGGTGATCATCCACTTGGTGAGGTGAGAATCATCCACTAGGAACAGTGCAAGGAAATAGGAGCTTGGAGGGCAAAGAGGAAGGCTTGAGAGAAGCTAGGATTTCCTGTGAGCATCTGTGAGGATTGTACTGAGAGCTGGCTAGCTGTGAGAGCTAACGCTTTATATAATTCCTGTGTATTTCCACCTTGTATGATAACACAAATAGTGCGGGTTTTAGCTGAGGCTTTCCCCAAAGTATTCTCATGTGTATTGTGCATTGATTCTTCTTCTTCTCGTTATATGTGTTCAGCTCGATCTTTAAGCTTCCACAAATTGATAGTAGAAGTAGGTTATAGTACTATGCTTTGATTTATATTGCATTATCGGGTTAACCTACAGTGAGATTTTCTACATTGTCTCAGAAGAGAAAAATTTGTAGAGAATTTGCAGAAGTTCTACATGGTATTAGAGCCAGGTTTATCGGAGCTGTGAACAGTGTATTAAGAAGAGAATTCAAAGTTTGAAGTTCGGGTTGTAGGTGCAAATCGAATTCTTATCATACTTCAAGGTTGGCCATTGGCGTTCTATGGCTTGAGACTCGAGTATGCCTTGGAAGGTAGCTTGAATTACATAGCATGGAAAGATAGAATGGAGGCTGTATTAGAAGACAATGGCTTGAAGGATTTCATTGATCAAGAAATCTGAAAGCTAGCTTCAACTAATGCACAAGAGTTGGCTGAGTGGAAGAAGTGTGTGGCGAAGGCGAGACGGATTATCCTTGAGGGAGTTTGAGACCATATTGTCTCGGGTCTCCATGGGAAGGATACTCCATTTTCAATGTGGAAGACATTGAAGGACCTCTACCAGAATAGTAGCGACCAGAGGAAATTGGCGCTCAAGGATAAGCTTCGAAGAATCAAGATGGAGATGGGCGATATTATTTCCACATATCTAAACAAGCTCACCACCTACAGAGATGAGCTTGGCAATGTGGGAATAACTACTAATGATGATGATATGGTGAGCCTCGCTCTCCTTGGCCTTCCAAAGAGTTGGAATAGCTACTAGGACTTTATGAATGGAAGGGAGAAACTGTCGGATTAGGAACGACTGTGGTCGGATCTGATGCAGGAGGAGATCAGGAGGAGAACACGAGATGGTTCTTCACCAAAGAATGATGATGAAGAAAATTTGGCCTTAGTGAGTAAGGCAAGGAAAGGGAAGGGGAAGGCTTCCCATTCCAAATCGAATTCTTCTCATGGATGGAAGAAGGGTGACATGTCTAAAGTGAGATGCTTTAATTGTCACGAGATGGGACATTATACGACTAATTGTCCATCAAAGAAGTCCAATAAGGGATCCTCGGAAGGATCGAAAGGTGAGGCATTAGCCTCTCGGTTCGAAATGGACTTTACCCTCATCGCATGCATGGTGTCATTGATGATGGGTTGTGTTTGGTATCTTGACAGTGGAGCCTCGTTCCACATGACCGGTGATAAAAGTTTATTCAGTGCCTTGGAGGAGAAATACCTCAAGATGCACACAGAGATGGGGGATGACGGAAGGTATAGTGTTTCAGGAGTGGGCACAGTTGCTTTTCAGAGGGAGCACGGAGCTCCTCTCACCTTGACTGATGTTAAGTATGTGCCTGGACTAAAGAAGAACTTGGTATCGGTCGCGATGTTGGAGGACAAAGGCTACGATGTTGTGCTCAGTAAAGGAAAGGTGTTCCTAAGACACATAGCCACGGGTCAGACCAAGAGGATAGGGATTCAGGTGAAGAATCTCTATAAACTAGAGGTAGATGATTGTGCAACATTAAGTACGAAAGTATAATTGGTGCAAAGCCAAGACATTGGCAAGTTGTGGCACAGGCAGTTGGGCCATTTGCATCATGGGGCTTTGAAGACAATGCAACAAATATATACAGGACTTCCCAAAGGTAAACTTGAGCAAGTTGACACATGCAAAGCTTGTACCTTGGGAAAGTACACCAAGTCTTCCTTTCATGAATGAGACAGTCGAGCAAAGGTCATCTCAGAGCGAGTTCATACTGATGTGTGTGGACCATTCTTGACGGCATCCACAGTGAAGCAAAGGTATTATGTGATTTTCATTAATGTTTTTCTCATAAATGCTGGATTTATTTCATGCAGAAGAAGGACCAAACCTTCACAAAGTTTTGTGAGTTCAAAGCTTTGGTCGAGAAAGAGTCAGGGAAGAAGATCAAGGCCTTGAGAAGCGACAACAGTGGAGAATATGTCTCTCAAGAGTTTAAGGACTTCTGTGCAGTGGAAGGAATTAAACAAGAGTTGATGGCACCTCATAACCCACAGCAGAATGGGGTGGCTGAGAGGAAGAACAGAACTATTGTAGGGGTAGCACGGGCGATGCTGCATGACCAAGGCCTACCACTTCACTTGTGGGTTGAGGCATGCAACACAATGGTCTATTTGCAGAATAGAATCTCGCATTGCATACTTGGGATGAAGACACTAGAGGAAGCTTTCTCTGGTAAGAGACCAGATCTGGGTCACTTCAGGATCTTTGGCTCATCGATGTATTGCCATGTAATAAAGAATGCACGGAAGAAGCTTGAGCCAAAAGCAGAGTTAGGGATATTTGTGGGGTACACTGATACAACTCACAACTATCGGGTGTACTTGCCTACCAGTCGGAGGACAATGGTTCGCAGAGATCTCAAGTTTTATGAGGAGAAGGCCATGCGAGTTTCCCTTGAGAGGGATCTCCAATTATAGGCTGTGGAGGAAATGTTGGTTCCTAAGGAGGAGGAGCCTCAGATTGATGCGGAGCAGCTACATGCAGAGGTTCCAGGAGTGGAGACATCCACTCAAGCTGAGTCTTCCAGAGATGGACGGAAGCGCACAAGAGAAGCTGACAGATTGTTGAAGGATGCGAGAGAGAATGTGGGAGAACCATCTTCTCAGCGCAGACAGAGGAGGTCACCTAAGAGGTACACTAGATACATGGCCCTTGATGGGGAATGTGTTGAGACCGAGCCATCTTCCTTTGAGGAAGCAGTGCAGCAGCCAATTTGGGTTGATGCTATGGTGGACAAGTATGACTCCATAGTTTGTAACAGTGTTTGGGACATCGTTCCAAGACCGGAGAACAAGTCAATTGTGAGTTCCTATTGGCTTTGCAAGGTAAAGCAAGCTGCTGATGATGGGAGGATCATGTTGTTGTAGTATATTTCAACAGAGGAGAAAGATGTTGACATTTTGACAAAGGCATTGTCAAAGTGTAAATTTCAGTTCCATAGAGACAGGATCGGGGTGGCAGATAATCCCTTTCTTGTTGGGAGGGAGTGTTGAAATGTGGCAACAAGAATATTCCAATTTAATTTGTCCTTGAATTAAATTGTGAATTAAAATCGAATTTAGTCTTAACAGCTACTTGGAAATAATTAATTAAGTTATTTTGACTTAATTAGTTGGAGAAATTCAAGTTAGAAGTCTTTCTGAAGTCATGCAAGAGTTATCCCTTAAATTAAGGAGATAAGCCTTAAATTAAGGAGATAAGATTGAGTTGTAATTAGTTAACTCAGTTTATTGAGTTAAGTCTAATTAAATTAGTTCCAAATTGTTTGAGGAACTAATAGAGAGTTAACAGTCAGTTGATGCATGCACGTACTCAAGTAGTGTACTCCAGTTAACTGAAGATTCTCTCATCAGAAACTCATGCATGTCTATTCTGAGAAAGACCCAGTTGAGATTAAAGACAAGGACAGTGTACTGTCAGTTGCATGTGTTTTCCTATAAAGAAAACTTGTGCATACAGAAGGAATCATTCTTTGAGGATTACACAGTTCTAACAGGGTGTGAGATCAGGTGATCATCCACTTGGTGAGGTGATAATCATCCACTAGGCATAGCACAAGGAAATAGGAGCTTGGAGGGAAGAGAGGAAGGCTTGAGAGAAGCTAGGATTTCCTGTGAGCATCTATGAGGATTGTACTGAGAGCTAGCCAGCTGTGAGAGCTAAGGCTTTTTATAATTTCTATGTATTTCCACCTTGTATGATAATATGGATAGTGGGGTTTTTAGCTAAGGCTTTCCCCAAAATATTCTCATGTGTATTGTGCATTGATTCTTCTTCTTCTGGTTATATGTGTTCAACTCAATCTTTAGGCTTCCGCAAATTGATAGTAGAAGTAGGTTATAGCATTCTACTTTGATTTATATTGCATTATCAGGTTAAACTACAGTCTAATTTTCTACATTGTCTCACAAGAGTGAGATTTGTAGAGAATTTGCAGAATTTCTACCATTTAGTGTGTAGATATTTTCTTGTGCGGAGCTTTCCTCTGTATAAGGTGGGCCCATAAATCATCTACAAGAAGAAAAAATACTAGCATCTGGAATTTGTCGCATGCGTTACCTAAAAAGTTTTAATGGTTAAAAAAAAATAACAAGCCAAATAAATTTACATATAGAAACCATAGAAAACATTAAAAAAAAAGGGTGGGCCACATAAAGCATTTGTTACAAGAAAAAATCTTGGTTGCAGGGGTTACATCAAAAGTGTTAATAGTCAATTCTCAAATGTACTTCAACACAAAAACTAATAAAATCGATATGCTAAGCATATGCAAAATATAAAGTCAAATCAAATAACTAACATTAAATCAAAATATCATAACCATTATGCTTAAGATTAAATAATTAATTCCAAAATAAAATAGATTGACCCGTGACCCGAGCACATCCCTGATATGCTAAAAAAGATCTAAAATAACTTGAGAACAAATTCGGGTCCCGAATTGAATCCTTACAGAGGACGGGGTATGTGTGGTAGAACATGATAACTAATATTATTATGTTTCATTGTGCATAGTTTTTACTGTGCTGAGATTTTATATTGGGAATGAGGAATATTATTATGTTTTGTTTTGTAGATATTTTACTGTGCACACGACAGGATGTTTTTTAGAGAACAAGGTGTGCATAGGGAAATTAATGCTAAACTATTAATCTTTTTGCATGGTGGTGCATATGGAACTTTATTTGGAAAATACAAAATTGATGTTATAATTTTTTCTTTTGCGGAGAGAGGGTGTATGTGCGGGAGAACAGGAGTGCATCAGGAACTTAATGTTAAAAGTTTTCCTTTCGCAGAGATTTTACTATGTAGAGGACAAAGTACGTGTGGGAGATGAGTTGTGTAGATCTTTTATTTTAGAGCTATGGAGAATGGGTTGTTTCGTGAATACTCTGATAGTGTGTTATTACTCTGAGTATTAGCTGTAGAATTGAATCCTTACAGGACGGGGTATGTGTGGTAGAACATGATAACTAATATTATTATGTTTCATTGTGCATAGTTTTTACTATGCTGAGATTTTATATTGGGAATGAGGAATATTATTATGTTTTGTTGTGTAGATATTTTACTATGCACACGACAGGATGTTTTTTAGAGAACAAGGTGTGCATAGGGAAATTAATGCTAAACTATTAATCTTAATCTATTATTATTATTATGTTTAATTGTACGAAGCTTTGACTATGTGGATGATCAGGTATGTATGTCGATGTTTCGAATAAATGTTTACATTAGTCGGAAAGGAAAATAGACAACTATGCAAATTAAGTTGCGGAAATATTTTGAAATTAAGTTACTGAGAGAAAAACAACAACTAAATCAGTAATGATTTACTTTGATGTAGGGTATAGGCAACGAATTAAATAGAACAATATAGATAAATTTCATGCATGAAAATTAATTTTGTTATTTTCGAATTCAACCAAAATTTCTTGTTGTAATGTTCCAAAACTCGAAGAAGAACAACTATTGTAAACTGATTTTCTTTATCAACAAAAAAAAAACAAAAAAACTAGTAGCTATCTAAATTACTACATATCCTCGATATCAAAAGTGACGTGGGTTGGCTCAAGATGAGAAGGGGAGGAACCTTGGTCAATGGCCATGATATCATCATCTCTTTCATTAGAATCCTCGTAAACATTGGTGTTCTCTGCATGATCCAAATTATCCAAACGAAAACTCAACATTTCATTTTCCAATTACAGTCACTCCATATTCAAGTACAGTATTTCCATTTTCTGATTTAGAAGGTCGAAATGGACCTGTACTTCATATTGAATCATTTCAACATGTTTTGAGATGAAATTGATGAGAAATTATAGAGCACTTTTTATTCTAGTTAAAGAAGTATGAATATTTTAATCTATTGCTCCAGAATTGCACTACATAAACTTCAATTTCTATTACACTTGCTAGTAAACTTGGAGAATTACAGTTCTAATATCTGAGGCTATGTTTGCAGAGTCCCTCTAGAAATGTAAATATATCATCAATATAACTTTGCTCCATTTTAATCCTTTGTCTTTATCATTAACGATAGGTTTCATTCCGCAGAATATAACTGTTCACTGTCCAAATGATGTGTGGAGGATGGCATATGGGAAAGTCGACAAGGGTGCAAAGGGAAATTTATGCCATTGCCGCATAATTAATTTAACTATGAACAAATTTTGGATTAGTATTACTATGTCTCCTTTTGTGAAGCTTTCCTTGTGTGAAGATTTTACTATGCGAAGGATGGGTGATGCGCGTGAGAATGGGGGAATTTTCCAGTTTTTGTTTTCTACAATAAAAGATTCGATTAAGTTTTTTTGCTTTGGACAAATTTCATTTTGCGAAGTTTTCACCACACTCGGTACAATGCTTAGTAAATTATTTAGCAATATTTAGATTTTAAGTATTACCAATAATAATAATAATCATAATGTCGAGGAATTGTGCGGAAATAAAAATCTCATGGAAGTGGAAATATTTTATTATAATAGCATGATATTTAATTATTTAATTAGAATATTATTTAGTGCAAAACAAGTTGATTATGCGCGTGTGCGGAAAAATCACTATTGTTAGCACTTTCGTGATTTTTCCTAAAGTGAGCTAATAACCTAGTAGTGGGGACTAGCATTGTTTATAGGTGTCGACATGAAAAAAAGTATTTTTTGTAAATATTTTGATTAAAATACTTGTTTATGAGTGCAATCATGAATGAACTATGCAGAAGGTATGTGACCCATGCTTCAGATCGAATCATTTCCACATGCTTTGAGACCAAACCCATGAGAAATTCCAAAGCACCAACTATTCTAGCTAAAGAAGTACTAATATCTCGTGCTCTCCATAAAATTCAATATGTATTATACTCACTAATAAACTTGTCAAATTACGGTTCTAATATCTGACTCTATTTTTTCATAGTCACTCTAGCAATGTAAATATATCATCAATCTAAATTTCCTTGATTTTAAGCCTTTTTCTTTGTCGCTAATGCCGGGTTTGATTGCGCACAATGTGAAGGTTCATTATTTGAAGGACATGCAAAGGAGGGTGTATGGGAAAGAAAAAAGGGTGCATAAGGAAATTAATATCATTGATGCATAATTAATTTAACTATTAATACATTTTGAATTATTAATACTCTGTTTCCTTTTGTGAAGCTTTTCATGTGCACAAATTTTACTGTGAAGAGGATGGGTAATCTGCACGAGAATGGAAACATTTTCCAGTTTGTGTTTTCTACAATAAAATACTAAATTTGGTTTTTATGCTTTGGATATATTTCTTTTTGCAGATTTTTCACCGCACTTCGGTAGCTCCTCCTAAAGTGAGCTAATAACATAGTAGTGGGGACCAACACTATTTATAGGTGTTGATATGAACAAAAGTATTTTTTGTAAATTTTGTAATTAAAAAACTTGTTTACGAGTTCAAGCATGCATGAATTATGTGGAAGGTCTGTGATTTTCTGGTGTGTGAAGGTCTGCATGATGAAAGCTTGAAAGTTTCCTTTGCATAATGGGTTTCCTCTATAATTTCACACATATGCATATTTAAACAAAGCTAGCCATAAAAAAACCTTTCATTGTGCAGAGAGCACAACTATTACTAAAATCATCAAGAAATTCTTTATTGTAGAAGAAATTGTTTTTTCTTGGGTACAAAAACTGCATTGAGTGTGCAAGAGGTGTTTTTTGACATTTGCGCTTATGTAGAAAGTCTCCTACAGATAGATTTCAATGTGTGCATAGGTTTCATTGGGGATACAAAGAGTATAGTAAACACTAAATAAGAAACGTTACTATTTTATTTTAAATAATAAACATTGATTGATTGCAATAAGGACTTTAATAATAAACATGAAATAAGAAACATCATCACTTCATTTTAAACAACATAGAAAATCTTCATCATTAATAAGGTTCAATTTCGTAAAGCTTACTTCCATTCAATCAATGACATGGATCATTGGCCAATTTTTCACTTTGCTGATGGATCATTGACCAAATTGTTCATTGTGTTGGTGGATCATTGACCAATTGTTCATTTTGTCGATTATAATATTATGTGCTGAAAATATGGGCATATGATATACCATTAATAGCAAGTTGATCAAATTGTTCATTGATCCAGATCTTGGGGGGCAAGATCTAAAAAATTGAAATGCCAAAAAAAAGAGGAGAACAAACAGTGAACAAAAACACAAATAAAGTTTTTATTAAAATAGATAAGGATTGTAATAACTACATTGTGGTGGACAATATATCCTTTTACGAAATTATGCTTGTTAATTATAGCCTTTTTTAGTTACAATACCATGGGTAAATTCCATGGGTGGATGCCACTTTCCATTTGTATCATTAGCATTCTTTTTAGTTATAACACCATGGGTAAATTCCATGGGTGGATGAAAACCATGGGTGGATGCCACTTTCCACTCAGATCATTCCTCCCCCCTTAAGAAGCAATGGTCCCCACTGTGTGAAGTTCTCTCTTGAGAAGCCTTTGTTGAATATGAAGATCAACCAAAGAGAAGGTTTTTGCTTAGTTGACTAATAACCATTATGGACGAAGTTATGAGGATAAAGATACCTTGTAATGCTCGTGACCAACTGTGATACTCACAATGTGCGGTCTATAAAATGGACTTCAATGAATCGTGGGTTTTTGGATGACCCATAACCATAACTAACGAAGATATGAGGATAGAAATACCCTATAATACTTGTGACCAATTGTGATGCTGAGAATGTGCGGCCTAGCAAAAGGACTTCAATGACAAGGGTGTTGTGTGGTTGACCCATAACCTTAGCTTTTTAGGTGACCCATAACCATGATGAATGAGGGTCTGAGGATAGAGATACCCTATAATTCTTGTGGGCCAACTATGAGACTGATAATGCATGGCCTAACAAATGGACCTTGAGATAGTTTTCTTGTCAAGCTTCCTAGTAGAAATATTGAAGTTTATCTTTTTAAATTATCACATTCCAATGAGATTTTGTAACCACTTTCTCCAAAAAATTAAGTTTCATACACCCAGTAGGCCTCCCATACTCTTTACAAAGCTTCCAAAATATTTAATGCGATCCATCCACAAAAAAATTATGAATGAAATGAGTATAATAACTAGTAACACCTCCAAAAAATGAGGATGCCTCAATAGTTACAGTGCCAAAACCCATATTTCCAAATCGAAATGAATGTTGAGATGAGGTAGACCTGAAAAATGAAGAATTTTGGGTTCCACAGTGTAATCCTAGTGTCAAACCAAGATTATTTATATCTTTGCACAAGACAAGACAAGAGATATTAAAATGGGTTGTGTGGCCATCTGAAAAATCGATAAATAGAATTCCATTTGGCTCCATGCAATTTTCATGGAGAACGATAATAAAATTAAAGTCATGATTTTCCACATATTCCACAATCCCTTTTTATTGTTTTAATTGAAAGGTTCCTCAATTGTAGTAATACACATTCGGAATGACAAAAAACAACTCCTCCATAACTTGGTTGCCTCTAGTGGAACGAAAGCATGAGGTTGTTATCATAACTTTTGGCATTTGTACATGATGGAAATGCACACTAAATTCATCAGCACCATTATATGCAAAAAAGTGTTTAACCATCTAGACGATAGATAGTCTCATTAGCCTCCCATGTAATTTCAATGGTGTGAGGAACCTTTGGTTTTGGAGGCTCCTCTCCAAGCTCTAGACAATGGTAAAATCAAATGAAAACTTACATTTAGAACTCCAATATGTCTTTTATTTTTTTCCATGGCGATTTGAGAATCCCCTAAAGAAAGCCCAACATAAGAAAAATGCAATGTATACTACTAATATAATCTCAAGAAGTGGCCTTTTTTAGGGACGTAAAAGAAATGCATCCTGGGACAGTCATAGAAACCTCAATTTAAAAGGAATCGTATTGTAGAAATAACTCTGCAATGAAGATCCAAGCTATCATGACCACAAAGCCCATGATTGCACATTGTTCGTTGCTAATGGTCAAGGATTTGGCTTCTAGGTTGTTGGACCAAACCACATAGCATAGCAACCCATTCCCCTTCTCGCCCACTGAACCTCCAGGGCTTAAACACTTCCAAATCATCAGCGAAGACCTTAGGATCATGGGTAGAAAATGGGTGGTAATCTCCTAAGTGCTCTCCCTTTCAAACTTGAAGCACTCATCGTGGGACTTGAGAAGGAAATTTTCTTTGGTTTTTCCATACTAGAATGGAATCAAGGGTTCGAGTCTCATGACTTCATAGACAGTGGGATAGACGAAAGGCATGTCCTCCAGTACCCACATGGTGATCTAGCCCTGGCGCCAGCATCATGGACGGATGCACGAACTTCCTCGACTAGGTCCTTATGAAGCTACACACCCACCCGGGTAATGAGGAATATGTTCACAAGGAAAAGAATGGCGATACCTCTCCATGTATTGAAAAAAATGTTAAAGATTAGACTATGGAAATCTTCATCATTGGTGCTCCATAGGGTGGGTCACTGTATAAAGGAGGAGTCAACCTGTTGACTCGTGGTGAGTGGGGATTGGATTAGGCCACAAAGTAGCCTTGTTGTGTGGGTCGTTGGATGGGTGTGGTTAGAGATGGAGCCAGAGGATCTTGATTGGAAATAAGCAGAGGAAGCTTGGGCGACCTCTTGGCTATCAAGGAGGTCTCTCAAAAGCCTGCTTGATTCTTGTGATTCTGCAGATGGAAAGGGATTGACAATGGGGTCGAGAGTGTAAATCGCATTCTCATTTTGTAAATTCCTTCCCACTATGCTTGCATTGCAATCCATCCTTAGTGTGATGATAATGATCCTACTCTTGACCTATAGCTAACGCTCCCTCCTCATGCTACCATCTCCATTTTAGAATGTTTATAGTAGTACAGAAGGAAGCAATATGGTCGAGAAGAGTGTGATTTTTTTGATGTGGGGAACAAAGATGACAACTAAAGTTTTGTTGAGCAGCGAGTCCTTCTCCAACAAGAAGGGAGGAAGCCTCACATTCAGCAATATGTGATGCCATAATTGTAACAATGAAGCCTTGACTGCAAACAAATTATCTAATTTTCCATGGAAGGTCGGGATAAAAACAACGCCAACAAAAATAGTGTTGATATATTCTCATTGAGTCTCTTATCATTTACCATGTCTATGCTAAGAATCTTTCCTATTACCAGTTAATTTTGCAATTGTGGGGTTTTCCAAGTGTGCATAGATGCAGTTCAATATCTATGGATGAACCTTTGGATTATTTGGAATGAACTATAATAGTTTGCACAATCATTATTAACGATTTCCATGGAGTCATAACCTACTCTGATATAGTGATCTAGATATTGGGTGGGCCCAAGATTCAAAAATTTGAAATTCCATAAAAGGAGGAGAAAACACAGTAAACAAAACCAGAAAGAAACCTTTTAGTAAAACAAATAAGATCAGAAACAACTATGTTGTGGTGGACAATCTGTCCTTTTACAGAATGAGGCTTATTACTTATAGCCTTTTTTAGTTACAATACCTTGGGTAAATTCCATGGGTGGATGTCACTTTCCATTCATATAATTAAGCTTTATTTTTAGTTACAATACCATGTGTAAATTCCATGGGATGAATACCATGGGTGGATTCCACTTTCCATTCAAATCATTCACCTTTTCCACCAATAAGATTTCTAGTGCTTTGGCAGTGTATCATTTTCCCATATTGTCAACACAAAACATTATGATTGAGTAGGGATTTCTGGTAATCCCAAGGCTTCACCTCAGATCATCCTCCTGCGATTGAAGAATATAAGATCTTCTTCATTGTAGCCATTCCTTTAACTTTTCTCTGAATTAATAACATGGATTTACCTATTCCTGGTGTGAATGTTGTGCTAATTTCCTTATTGAAATTGCACACTATTCTATTATGTTGATCTATCGATTGTTTTGTTGGTTTCATTCCATTGGCTAATGTTTTTATAGCTCTGATAGATTCACAGGATTTGCCATTTTTTATAGATGATTATTACACTAGATTTATCATTAGTATTTGCAGATCCACATTGATACACTTATGTGTGGGAAGTGCATGAGATATTTTTTAATTTAGCTGGAAAAGGAAAGCATACACATGCCACCTATGAAAACTATACCAACTCTTTCCAACATAAGAATTTTTTGTTATATCATTTTGATACACAATAAGTCATAATGGTATTTTTTGTGCTTCTTTTTTCTTTTTTTGGAGAGAGAAGCCTCACAAGGGGTTACAATTGTCAAACTTTAGGATTGTTTCCAATTATGGTTACTATTTCGTATTTGGATACATTTTGCATCAAATTCATTATTGTCACATTTGTTGGTTGTATGTCGCCAATATTGCATCAAAGGAATTGGGACAATTAAAAATATAGTATAGATAACAGTGTATCTAGATAACGATGATAATAGTTAAGTTGTGATTTTGGAATAACTTCAGGTGTTTCCTTTCAATTCAATTGTCATTATTATAGTAATTATGGTAATATCTTTGTATTTGGATATAGGTTGTGTCAAATTTATTGTTGTCACTTCCCCTGGCTACATGTCGTTAATATTGTGTCGAAGGCTTTGGGACGATTAAAAATGTAGATAACAATTTATCTAGATAACGATTAGAGCGATTAAACATCTAGCCAGAAATTTGTCATTCTATTTCTTTTCCTACTAATGTATCAGTCTGTCGTTCTACATTTTTCACACTACAATTATCCTTTTTTCTTATGCTAAATTGTGCAAGTGAAAGAATAAATTTATTGCATTAGATGACTCACTGTCACTTCTACACCTTCGTTCTCCTAGACATGCTTCATCTTTGACACATTCTTAATTAGGAATAATAAAATGTTTTTCTTAGTTTCAGAAATTTCTCTACTGTATCGCTATATCTGTAAAAGTTCTAAGTGAAAAGGAGTTTAAAAATTAACCAAAGAAACACTTTTTCCTAGCGCGTAAAGGAGTTGCGTCTATGTACAACTATTAGCAAATTCTTGTGAGAATAACTTTCACTTTGTGAAAAGTAAAAACCATTGTTGATTGATATATTGCAAAAGACATCTTCGATTTCCAATTAAGCCTAAATGGTATCTCCAATTTTTATTAGCTTTGGTTTATTTATGTTCATCATTCAGTGTTTTTCATATGATATTTAGAGATTCCATTCATGCACAATTTAAAGCCAAAGGTGATTTCATCTATGCTTCATCATCATATGCAGATTCTTTATTTTGCATAAATTCATAGCTCAATGCAATTGATTTTATGCAAACGTAACACCCCCCCTCAGGTCTACCCAAAGTAACCATATCAACCAGGGTAAACATGAGGAGAGATGCTACTATGATCAGATTCGACCTCCTATGTCAACTTAAGGAAGTGGAATCGACAAAACATCACATACAGTCGTCCAACATCGTCAACAGAACCCTCAGGAGACAAGTCAACCACTCAGATAACCTATCCCTGGGGACCACTGCTATTATGCAGCTCTTAGGCCATAGTCTATCTCATGTTATGGGCAAGGGAGTGACCCGAAACCCAAATTCACTATCACAAGCCTGCCTACCGGCAACTATGGACCAAAATTGCTAGTTTTGTGCCAATGACCCCGGGATTTAAGCCACGTTTCTAGCCTAGAAACCTGGCCTCTGTTGAGAACTTATTGTAACTTCTAGAAGTCATTAAAAACATAATGAAAATTTTCATCAATCAAAAATCACCCTCAGGACTAGACCTAAGCATCCACAACAGAGACTAACATTCTTCCAAACAATTAGCATCAATGCAACCTACAGGTCTAGGATACAAGACATAGCATAAAAGACTGAAACAACGTATGAAGCATAATCAAAAGGATCACCTCCTTCTCCATTGAACTACTACATCATAAATTAGGTCTTACATCCATCCATTTAAGGGTTACAAGTAAATATAGGAAATAACCATGACATAAACTAGTCATTCACCCATGCTTATAACCAGCATAAAACCATATAAATATCATGGATATGATAGCCGTTAAATCCACATATAAATCAGTGAAAAAGTAAGAGAACTTAGGTTTTATTAGTCATAGGCAACTTCAACCAGGTTCGGAACTTCCACGTACCATGTGACCATAGACATGGTTGAACCAAATCTCTCTTTCACCCAGTCACCCCCGTGCCATAGTCCAAGCATCAATGTGGGATCACATAGAACAACCGAACCAAGAACAACAAAAGGAATCTAGAGGTTAAACCACCTCCACCCTCATCAAACCATGATCACATCAAAACCAGTGCTTCGATCACAACCTAACGAAACTTGGATTGCCATTCGGAATCCATCACATCCTTGAGGAATTTTCTGTCTCCTTGTCTCTCAGCCTTTACCACAATCCAAACCTAAATTGCTAGGCCCTAAACTGAGAATTTTCCCTCAGGATTTACCGTGTATCCCACCAAAACCAGTCAGGGGATTCCTAGGCCTTTTGGAATGAACCTTGAGACCACCTCTGCCACAGATTTTGAAATCCATCCAGTAATTCCAAAGCTCAAAAACTGTAATAACATCCCTACATACCATGTCATCCGGAAAAAGGCTAGGCTAGGCTGAAAACCACCATCATAACCCAGAAAAACCATGCCACTGATAGCAACATAACCATATACCAACATGAAAAGCCATGCATCTCCAAACCAGCTAAGAAATCACACATGCAAAATGTTACCTACAAGTATTCCTACTGAAGCTACTCGATCCTTCTTTCCTTTCCTTGTTCCTTGCTTGCCTTCCTTTCCTTTGCTTGATTTTCCTTTCCTTGCTCCAAACTAGAGTGCTCCAAGAAAAATCTAAGTGACCAAGAGAGTGAGTGAGAGAGAGAATAATGAGAGGGCTACAAACTTGAACTTGATAAAAGTTTACCAACTAACCCTCAGAAGCCTTTTTATGAATGAGGCCTCTATTTTCTTCATTTTCCATTCTTTTCCTTCAATTTCCTCTTCACATGAAACCTGTGACCTTTCACCTCCTTTTCCTCCTAATTTCCTCTATTTCCATCAATAAATGTGCCAAAAATGCATTTTTTCCTTTTAATGCCTTTGCCTTAGCCTTTGGCAATTTTCCTTAGCCAAAACACACATCGAATGATGCCCACTAGGACATCTTTTCCCAACATTAAGCTTGGAATAAGTTTCCCTTACCCGTGGTTTTATTTTTCCTTTATTAACTTTATTACATGAAATTTTCACTAAGGTTATTACAGAACCCTCCCCCTTAGGGAACATTGTTCTCAGTGTTAAACCACTCCACGACCTTAAAAAAACCATTGAGAAACCAACATATGGCCTATGGAACTTTATAACCTATCTCGTTGCAATATTTATAATGAAGAACCTGCTCAAAAGTAAAACATCATGACAACATGACAATATAATAACCATTCCGCTTATTGGAGCTTTATAACTTAGCTCATGGAGGTATTTACATCCATATACATACACATATACAATTATCAAAACATTGTAAAAACATATGCCAAACATAAACCAACATTAAACAAAAACTTCTTTGCCTCAACCAAAAACCAATGAAGGATATAGGGCCCACATCTGATCCACCATCTCCCATGTAGCATCTTCAGGCCCAAAGTGCTTCCACTCCAATTTAACTTGTTCTATGGCTCTCTTCCTAAGCATGAGATGTTTCCGCTCCAATATGCATTGAGGCTTCGTCTGGAACTCTCCTTCTTGATCCACCTACAATACAGACCAATTAATAACATGATCAACATCCTTTATGTACTTCTTAAGCAATGAAATATGGAAAAAATCATGGAATTTCACTGTTGGAGGCAGTGCAAGTCGATATGCCACTGGTCCAATCCTCTCAAGGATCTCAAAAGGCCCACAATACTGTGTGCCAACTTGGCACATGAACCAATCCTCAAAAAGATTTTCTTGGGCTTGATGCGCAAATACAAATGATCCCCAATGTGAAACTCCTTGAACACCCTATGTTGATCCACATAGCTCTTGTGTCCATCCTATGCAGCATTTAGATTCTTCTATAACCTCCATTTCCTACTCCATGTCCATCAACATGTATGGTCCAATAAGTACCATATTCACTGGATCACTCCAGCTAATGGGAGTGTTACAATTCCATCCATACAATGCCTTGAAAGGAATCATCCTCAATGGCTCCTGATAACCATTATTGTATGCAAACTCCACCAATGGAAGATACTCCTCCCATATCCTCTATTGGTGCATCACGTACATACTCAACATATCCTCTAATATCTTGTTGACCCTCTCTGTCTGACCATCTCTCTGCAGATGATAAGCTATACTGAAGGCCAACTTTATACCCAAGCCCACAAATAGCTCCTTGAAACACTTGGAAGTGAACTTTGCATCCCTGTACAACACAATATTCTTTGGAACACCATATAGTCTCACTATCTCTTTGATGAACATTTGTGCTACTTCACTGGTTCAATATGTAGTCTTCATTGGAATGAAGTGAGCTACCTTGCTCAACCTGTCATCCATGACCATAATAAAATCATGTTGCCTCATTGTCCTCGAAATACCTATGATGAAATCCATGGAAATGATCTCCCATTTTCATTCTGGAATCGCAATAGGATGTAGCGGACCACCTGGATGCTTGCATTCCTCCTTTATGTGCTAACAATCTAAACATCTAGCTATGAACTTAGCCACTTCCTTCTTCAGATTCAGCCAATAATAAAACTTCTTCACGTCTTCAATGTCTTCTGATATCCTGGATGACCTGAATGTGGTTTCACATGAAACTCCCTCAGAGCTCATTGCAATTCGGCACATAGATCCTGTCTCAAAACCTCACCAAGCCATCTTCTATGAGACGATAGTTTGCATCCTGATCCCCTGTACCTATACCTGTACCTTCACTTGTACCTGTACTTGTACTCTGTTGTAACATGTGCACAATCTCCATGTATTTTTCATCCTGTTTTTCTGCTTGCAAGATCCTATCATGTAACTCTATCCCATAGGAGCTTATAGATGCTATATGATTTACATGTACCTTCTTGCTAAGAGCATCTGCAACACAGCTCTCCTTCCCTTTGATGTATTTGATATCGAAGTTAAACTCATTAAGGGTAGCCAACCATATAACTTGCCTGGAATTTAGATTCTTCTGGTCAAACAAATACCTCAACCCACTATGATCGCTCATCAATGTAAACTTGTACCCAGAAGATAATGTCTCCACATCTTAAATGCATGTATGATTGCTGCTAGCTCAAGATCATGTGTTAGATAGGTATTTCGTGCTCATTTAGTTTCCATGACTCATAGCACACTACCTGTCCTTCTTGCATGAGAACTCCACCAAGTCCCCTCTTGCAAGCATCTGTACACACTACAAATTCCATTTTTGGATCCATAATCTTTAGCACAGGTGCATGTGTCAACAACTGCTTAAGCTACTCAAAACTATCTTCACATTCTGTTGTCCATTCAAATTTCTTATGCAATGCATGAGAAGTTCATGATGAACCTCCTGTAGTAACCTGCCAATCCCATGAATGATCTCACCTCATCTACATTCTTAGGAGCTGCCCATTCCATGATGGCCCTTATCTTTTCTGGATCTACTGTTATGCCTTCCTTGGAGACAAAATGTCCCAAGTAGTGTACCTTAATCTGAAAGAAGATACACTTGCTAATATTATCATACAACTAATGCTCTCTTATCAATCTCAACATGACTGCTAAATGTTCGGCATGTTCTTCCTCATTCTTAGAATATACCAGTATGTCATCAATGAATACAATAACAAACCTGTCCAAATAAAGACACAACACACTATTCATCAAACACATGAATGTATCTGGAGAATTAGTCAAACCGAATGGAACAACAACAAACTCATAATGCCCATACCTGGTCCTAAATGTAGCCTTGAAGATATCCTCTTCCTTGATGTGTACCTGATGGTATCTTGATCTCAAGTCAATCTTAGAGAACACTATTGCTCCCTTTAGCTTATTAAACAAATCATTAATCCTCAGCAAAGGGTACCTATTCTTAATCGTTACCTTGTTCAGCTGCCTGAAGTCAATGCACAATCCAAGAGTACCATATTTCTTCTTCACGAACAACACTGGTGCGCCCCAAGGTGATACATTGGGTATGATGTATCCTTTGTCCAACATTTTCTTCAGATGCAACTTCACAATTCAAACTTGATTTCATTCTCATTTCATGAATGACCAGCACTTTCATGGGAGGCATGTGGTATCTTGACAGTGGTATCTTATTCCATATGATGGGGAATAGAGATCTATTTAGTAATTTTGAGGAGAAAGACCTCAAGCAGAGCATAGAGTTGGGAGACGACGGGAGGTATAGATCTATCAAGATCAGTACGGTTACCTTTCAGAGGGAGTCTAGATCCCCACTCAGAACACAGATGTGATGTATGTTCTAGGACTAAAGAAGAATCATGTTTCAGTTGTGGTATTGGAATACCATGACTATGATGTGATTTGTAGTAAGGGAAAGGTTTTCCTTAGACATATTGCCACGAGACAGGTGAAACAAATCGGTGCTCGAGTCAAGAACCTGTATGCTCTTCAGGTACAAGATGCATGCAAAGCCTTGAGGAGCAAGTAAAGGTTAGAGACATGTTGGTTGAGAGGTAGAGTAAATTACCTCTCAACATGCAACCCCATAAGAAGCCTCAGAATCAGCTTCAGGAAGTTGTGGAGCATCCACAATTGGAGAAGTTGAGAGGAGACAGAGTGGAGAGATCCACTCAAGAAGAGAAGAAGTAGTCTCAGACAATTGTGGAGAAGCCAAAGAAGAAAAGAGGAGGCCGAGCGGAGACATCAACTCAAGCAGAGAAGAAGTAGCCTCAGAAGCAGTCTCAGACAATTGTGGAGCAACTACAATTGGAGAAGCAGAAAGGAGACCAACTGGAGGCATCCACTCATGTAGAGACCTCTAGTAGGGGGAAATTTCAAACCAAAAGGGTAGAGGGAGCACATGCATCCATACCTCCACGTGTGAGGTAGGGCGATGTGAAGTGATAGTCCTAAGAGGGCTGAAATTGGGCAGGGTCCATTGAGAGAGTTTATCTCATGGATCGTACCTTGTTACAATAGCCCAAAGTACATAGTAGCAGTAGGAATCAGTAGTGGTTGATGCAGTCAGAGATCAGACTGAAAGAGGTTAGAGAGGTCAGATACTGAAGAGTACAAAGAAGAGTTGACAATAGTGCATAAAGGGAGAGCCAGTAGAAGCATAGGGTTTTCAATGGATAGAGGTAATAGAAGTCAAAGACTTTGATGACAGATGCATCATATTGATTCAGGTCGGATGTTTTTCTAGTTTCACAAGTTGTTGTAGTAACAACAATAGAGAGAATTTTTGCATGCAGAACATTCGAAAGGTTTAGGTTCGGGATCGAGTTGAATTCCTTTCTTGTTGAGTGGGAGTGTTGAAAATAACAAGAAATATTAAAAATAGAATCCAGATATTTCAATTTAATTTGTCCTTGAATTAAACTATGAATTAAAATTGTAATTATTTTCTCATAACAACTTGTAAATAGTTAATTAAGTTTAATAAACTTAATCATCTTAGGAATTTCGAGTTGGAAGTCTTTTTGTAGTCATGTATATGTTCTCCCTAAGATTTAGGGGTCTAAGATGAGTTTATTTGAGTTGTAATTAGATAAACTCAATTTACTAAGTTATGGTTAATTAAATTAGTTCTAACTATTTGTGGAACTAATAGAGGATTAACAGTCAGTTGGTGCACTAGTGCATCCACAAGTGTTACTCCAGTTAACTAAATATTCCCTCATGAGAAAATCATGCATGTCAATTCAGAGAAAGATGCAGTTAAGACTAGAGTGTAGGGACAATGTACTATCACTTGTATGATTTACTGAGTTGTAAATATCATGCATGCAATAAGGAAGAGCACCTAATTAGGATTGCACAGTTTTTGAAGCATGAATTCCCTTTAAATACATGTTATTCATCCTAGAAATTACGCAAGGAAATAGGGGCTTGGAGAGCTGCAGAATAGGCCTAGAGTTTGGCTTGAGCTAGCTTGTGAGCTGAGAGTTGATTACATGTGTAGGGATTGTTCTTGTGAGAACAAGAATTGTATTCTCATCTTGGATTTGGATTAATGAAATATAAATAGTAGGGGTTTTCAGTTGTGGCTTTCCCCAGATACATATTGTGTTATGTGCCATTGATTATCTTCATCTTGTCAATTATTGTTTTCATCGATCTTTATGGGCTTTCTTTGTAAAGAGTGGAGTAGATTCTTGTCTTGTGTCTTAGGAAATTACATGAGCTGCGAATCTACAGGATATTCTAGACGTGGATGCAAAATAGTTACACGTGGTCATTATAGATGGAAATGATAGATATAGAGATAGATGGCATTGAGAATGTCATTGATTAAAAAAATATTTTTTTAGAATGTCATTGATTAAGAAAATAATTTTAAGTACAAAACATAAATGGCTAGAAATATTATTTTTGCAGAATGCATTTAGAAAATTCAAGTATAATATCCAAAGGGAAATCCTGAACATAAAACAATAGAGCATAATGTTTCTTGAATTTTGAGATGTTGTTCAAGCCCTATTGCAAATCGACAATGTATTTTGCAACACATCATAGATATGAAAGACATCCAACTATACAATGACTACAATATGAAAGAGGAATAGTTGTAATGCAACATTGTCCCTACCTCTACTTCTAATTAAGTGTAGTCCATATTTCCATCTCCACACATGCTTCTTCCACACAACTTCCCATGCACAACCACTTGTGCACAACTTCCTCCACATTGCTACTTCTACACATGATTCCTCCACAAAATTTTTTACAACCACCTCCACACTAATCTATACTATATAACAATGTATTTAGATAACTATTTATCTAGGGATGTGTCTTAAATCTATCATTATGTTACTTTGCCTACTAACGTATCAGTTTGAAGTTTTTCATTTTCGACACTCTGGTTATCTTTTTTAATTATGCTAGACTGTGAAAATAAAAAAGTAAATGTATTGTATCATATTTATTATTATCACTCATGCATGTCCATTCTCCTCGACATACTCAATAACATAGTAGTGGGGAGAAACATTGTTTATAGTTGTTGACATGAACAAAAGTAATTTTTGTGATTAAAAAACTTGTTTATGAGTGGAAATGTGCATGAATTTTGTAGAATGTATTTGATTATGTGGAGTGAAGAGGTATGCATAATGAAAGCTTGAAAGGTTCCTCTACACAATGGATTACCTCTACAGTTATGGAGATATGTATTTTACATAAGGATAACCATAAAAAAATATTTTACTATGAGGGAAGCATAAATTTTAATCAATTGAATAGCAAAGTCTTTAGTGCAGAATAAGTTGATTTTTTTGGAGTACGGAAAGTTCACTCGGGCTACAATAGGTGTTCATTGACATTTGTGCTTAAGCAAAAAGTTTCTTGTAGATATATTTCAACATGAAGAGAGGTTTAGTTGGGGATATAGAAATCCTAATAAACATTAAATAACATAGAAATTATTCATCATTAATGTTTTATAGTGTAATGATTCTCCTGGACAATGTTTTGGAAGCTCATGGATAAATTCCCTTCATTGGATCATATTCCTCATTCAAAGAGGCCCAAAATTACCTCCGGAAGCACTCAATTTAGATAAGGAAAAATGTATTTTTTGATGGAAAACACACATTGGCAGAATTTTTCAAGTCAACCTAAAAGCCTAATTAGCCGTCCTCCAACACCTATAAATACAAGTCAAGGCACCTCATTTGGATACATCACATCATGCATCTATTATCTTTGCTTATTGGTTTCTACAAAATGAAATTGTAGGGTTTCTCTTCACACGTGCGAGTAGGAGGAAGGATAAATTAAAGGATATTTCGGTCTTTCTAGGCCACATTCCTTGGCACAATAATAGAGGCATTCTGGGCAGTTGGAACTGCATTGAGCATAGGCTTGAATGCAAACTTTGATCACAAGATATCTCTCTCCATTGATCAAGTTTGACCACTCATATTGGGACTATTTTGACCTCTGTTTGACCAACATTGAAGGCTAGATTTGTGTACTGTTGATAGATATCTTGGAGGAATTCCTTGACTCTATATTTTTTACTAGTTAGGGCACACTTTGATAACTTTTGACTGTTGCTAACTTGGACAGAATTGCAGATGTACCATAATTGAATTTTGTTGACTCTCTCTCTTGTCTCTCATTTGCATATTAGCTTGGCATATTGACTTGTTTGTATACTTGATATTGGTTGTGGATATCGGCTAGTCAAAGAGTTTATTTTGACAGTTGGATGATATACTCTCTTTGTTGAACATTTGAGGACAATCTAATAGAAGAAGAATTGCAAAGGGTTCCCCCTTGTGGGGTTTATCCCTGGTCATTGACCAAACTTTGTGTCTCTTGTCTCTTGGCTACATTTCATTGTTCACATTCTATTATTGTTATATCTACTATTGCTTTATTCTTATTGGCTAATTGAAGAATTAGAAATTGGATTTTATTGGAAATTGATGAGTGATGGTTGCAACATAGAATAATCTTCAAAATTTAACATGGTATCAGAGCCCAACTGACATAGAAAAATAGCATCCATTTTTCCTAGAATCTGATTGGAAGAAGCCTAATTGATTCGGTCGATATGTCTACCTCATATTTCAACAATGGTGAGAAGTTGGTCGATGCATCTAACTTTGCAGTTTGGAATAATAGAATTTTTGTCACCCTAGATGAGCATGATATCTTGTAATATGTGGAAGGAAGGATCCCAAGGCCACCAAAAAATGCTTCCCATGTTGTCAAGTCCAAGCACAAGAAAGGTGAGATTAAAGCTAGAAAGATTTTTTTTATTCTTTAAGACATCATCAACTTGTTTATATTTCGTCATTGAGGACATCCAAGGAAATGTATGATAATATTATTGGCATGTATGAATTAAAATTTTTGATAAACATCATGGATTTGAAAAATCAAATCAAGGAATATAAGATGCACAAATCATTCTTCATGAGAATAACTCAAATTAGGGATCAAATTCGGTCTACCCAAGAAATTGTGCTTGATAGGGAATTAGTGATGAATACCCTTAGTGGCCTTCCTTCATCATGGGATATGTTTAATACTTCTATCAACAATAGGGAAAGGATCCATTATTTTAATGATTTTCTTGCTCTATGCAATCAAGAGGAAATGATACTGATCTCCAGGGGAAGAATTCAAAGGCCCAATGAAGGAGAGCCTACTACCTTCATTTCCCAAGATAAGAAGAAGAAGAACAAGAATAAAGGAAAAGGGAAGCCATTTAATGCAAGAAGAGCTCCTCCATCCAGCTAGGATTATAAGGATTCAAGAAGAAGGGATATATATGTGGAATTTTATGGTTGTCATAAGAAAGTAAACTATGCTCAACATTATCTTGAAAGAAGAGATTCTCCTGATGATCATGATGAAAGCCCCCATTCATAAAAGAGATCAAGGAATTCCAGGTAATGGGAATTCTAGACATTTCTTTGGATACCATGAAATCCTTGCAAACCTAGCTAAGAGGGAGTTGTGAGCCTCCTCCAATCTACATTAAAGCTAAGTACTTTCAAAACTTATGTCATTTATTTATGTCACTATTTTTGTGAATTTATTCTTTTCGATTATTAGTGATTTTCTCGACACGAGTATTTTATTTTCACTAACTTCTTGGATGAGGATGTGATCCATATTGAGGATCATAAAGATACTAAATAGTGCAGAAAGAGAAACCTCCTATAGGGAGTTGGAGATGGAACAAAATAATGCAAAGGCCGCTTTTACATCTAGAGAAGGATGATAGTCTCGCCTCATCTCCAGGTACACTTTTATTAATATTACTTACTTGACTATTATTGTTTTTTATCTTTTTCTCGGATCGCAGATACATCTAATTATATGTGAGGTCCAATCCATCGATATCAAAGTTTTAGGAAGATGTGGAACCGTCCCCTAATTAGAATGTCACTTGAAAAAATACAAGAACTCTAGACCTCAAAAGAGGGGTTGTTGTAACCCTAAATTGATAAATATGAAGAAGCTTCCTTTTCAGCAAGAGTAGATTTAGTGCAACAGTATAATATGATGCTAAGAGAAATATGTCCTTCATGCAATGACTATTCTTGATATCTGAAATGTAGTTGTGTCTGATGCTTCTGCGATATGGTTCAAAATATGATAAGAAACATGAAACAAGGACATTGTTGATGATCCCATGAAGCCTACAAGTAATCACCCTAATAGGAAGAAACCATTATGGCTCTATGTTACATTACAAGATGTTGAAAGACATGTTCTAGTCAAAGAAACATTTATGGAAAGAAAGAAGCCACGCCGCTATTAGGATACATTGTAACTATGAGCTCCATCATACAAGTTGAACCTCCCACTTTCGAAGAAGTCATGAAGGAACAACTTTGGAAATATGTGACGGTCGAAGAGTTTGAGTTGATTGTGAAGAATGATGTAGCGAATTTCCTTCTAAGACCTAAGGGAAAATATGTCGTGGCATAAAAAATGGATACACAAAATAAAACATGGGGTTGATGGAAGTATTGAGAAATATAAAGTAAGGTTTTTGGCTCAAGGTTTCTCCTAGAGAGAGGGAGAATACTATGATGATATATTTTCCCTTATTGCACATTGCACTACTTTTTGGCCTATTGTTTCCCTTATTGCTAGTCAAGGATGGACCCTTCACCGGATGGATGTGATGACATCATTTATTCATGGCATACTACTAGAAGAGGTTTACGTTGAACATCCTCAAGGATTTGAAGCAAAGGGCAGGAAGACACATTGAAGAAATATTTATATGTCTTGAAGCAAGACCTTAGAGAAAGGTATGCCCGCATTGATAGTTACCTGCGAAGCTTGGATTCATAAGAAGCAACATTGACGTGAAGCTCTGCTTCAAGATGGTCCAAGGTATGTGTTTGACTTTGGTTTTATATGTTGATGATCTATTTGATAGGTAGTGAGCCCCACATATTCGAGTGTAAGAAGGATTTGACCTTTGAATTCAAGATGAAGGAACTTGGAATCATGCACTATTTCCTAGGTCCTTGAGGTGTAGCAAAGGCCAGGTGAAATTTTCCTCTCACAAGGAAAATATGTTGTGAAGGTACTGGAAATATTTGGGATAGTTGAGTGCAAGTCCCTGGAAACACCCATGGACCCATTTCTATGGAGGAATTTCAAGATTGATATAGTGAATCCTTCCAAGTATATATAGTTGATTGGGACTCTAATCTTCCTTTTTATCACTTGTTTGAACATATGCTTTGCAATGAGACCTTTGAGTCAATTCATGACTGAGCCTCAACATGCGTATGGGGTCACTGACAAACATATGCTAAGATACCTTCATGGGACGATCAATATTGGTTTGAGGTACTATGTCATAGATGTGAGACTTCATAGATATATTGATGTTGAAAGAGCCAAAAATATTATTGATAAGAAGAGCACATCAGAGTGATACTTTAGTTTGGGCTCTTCGATGATATCTTTGATGAGAAGGAAGCAAAAGTTTGTAGCTTTGAGTATAACTAAGGCATAGTACATTACTACCGGCATGGCTAGATACAAGGCAATATGGTTGAGGAAGCTCCTTGGAGAGCTTCTTGAGAAGGTCTTGGACAAGACTATGAGATAGTATGATAAGTGTGGGATCCCATTGGTAGAGAATCCTATATTTTTTTACAAGTCCAAGTAGATTGAGATCATGTATCATTACATTTGAGCCTGGTGCAAAGAGGATCCATGAGACTCCGTCATATATTGACTCATGAGGATATAACAAATATAATCACCAAGGCTTTGCCGAAAGGGAAATTATTGGTCTTAAGAGAGAAGCTTGGACTGATGGATGTGACCCTCCTGGGTAAGGATCTTAGCTGATCGTGAAAATTGAGCTATGCTCTTCTCTCCTATCTGAGCTCCCAGGGAGAGGAATGGAGCTACAGAGAACTCCCGGGGTTAAGGAGACTATGGTGTGTATGATCCTTGTCACTTATGACAAGTGGTATCTAACCCCTACTCCTATATTATCATCTAAGGGGTGTCTGATCCTTTTTACTCATGGAAACTGGTATTTTTTCCCAAGGCATGTTTGATCCTTGCCACCTATTGCAAGTGGTATTTGTTGCATGCTGCCAAGTTTGGGACTTGAACAAGTATGCCTTATTTAGCATCGTTCCCACTTTTTCGGATAACCTCCCCATCTAGCCAATGGGATGAGGGACTTGGGATAGAGTGTGATCCCTTGGGATAGTCTGACTCTCTAGGGTCAAGATGGGACGAACGAGGACAATAAAGTAGAGTATGATCCTTAACTTAGGTAAGTTGATCTCACCTATTGTCAAGGACTTTGGGATAGAGTGTGATATGTATGCATTGGTTTAGGTTTGATCTTGCCCATTGAATTTAGGTTTGGGTTGTAGTTGAGGCTCCCTGATGGTGATTATTTTAAGTGGTAGCAGAGGCTCCCTGATGGTGGTTATTCAAGGTGGTAGCAAAGGATCCATGATGAAGTCAGGGTGGTAGCTATATCTTCCCTATAGTGATTCTCCTTTCTTTATATTTAATATTCTTCAACACAAGATGAGTAGAGAAAAGAAGATATGAGGAGAGATGACATCGAGACATTTGAGATGGGATACATGAGGTAATTGGTAATTTCTCCCTAGTTGAGAGAGAGAGTTATTTTGGAAGCTCAGGGATAAATTCCCTTCATTGGAACATATTCCTCATTCAAATATGGCCAAAATTTCCCTTGGAACCACTCAATTTGGATAAGGAAAAATGTATTTTTGATGGAAAACCCACATTGGAAAAATCATTCAAGTCATCCTAAAAGCCTAATTAGCCCTCCTCTGATGCCTATAAATACAATTCAAGGCACCTCATTTGGAGACATCACATCAAGCATCTCTTCTCTTCTCTTATTGGTTCATACAATCTAAAATTGCAGGGTTTCTCTTCACACGTGCGAGTAGGAGGAAGGACAAATTACAAGTGGCCAAAAATATGATCTAACCAGCACTTTGACCAGCATTGACCTTGATGTTTTGAGCTGATTATGACTTCAATCTTTTGGGGATATTTCTATCTTGCTAGGCTACATTCCTTGGCACCAAAATTGAGCCATTCTAGGCACTTGTCTTACGTTAAATGCAAGATGGATTGCAGACTTTGACCATGGGATATCTCTATTTGTTGACCATGTTTGACGACTTAGATTGGGCTATTTTGACCTCTGTTTTGCCAACATTGAAGGCCAAATTTGTGTACTATTGAAAGATCCCTTGAAGGATTGTTTTGACCATGGAATGTTGACTGGTTATGGCACACTTTGATAGCTTTTGAATGTTGCTGACTTGGATAGAATTGCAGATGCACCAAAGTTGACTTTTGTTGACTCTCTCTCTCTCTCTCTTGTCTCTCATTTCGATATTAGTTTGGCATATTGACTTCGTTGGATACTTGTTATTGGTTGTAGATGTTGGATAGTCAAAGGGTTGAATTTGACTATTGTATGATGTATTCTCTTTGTTTAACATTTAAAGACAATCTAATAGAAGAAGAATTGCGAAGGGTTTTCAACCTTGTGGGGATTTTCCTAGTCATTGACCAAACTTTTTGGCTCTTGTCTCTTAGTTGTCTTTCATTATGAATATTGTATTATTGTTCTATCTACTATTTCTCTACTGTAATTAGCTAATTAAAGAATTGGAAATTGAAGAGTAATGGTTGTAGCATAGAACACTCTTAAAAATTTAACATGCACCATCTAGTTGTGATTTTCCTCATTTGATTAGGATTTGGTAGTTCTCTTTTTCTCTTGTCCATATCAAATTACAATTAAAGCCTTTGACTAAATAAGCAACATTAATTTATTGCAATAAGGACTTTAATAACATTAACTAAGAAACATCACTATGTCGTTTTAAATTACATAAAAATTATTCATTATTAATAAGGTTGAATTTCGTAAAACTTCCATTACATGTTCATGGATCATTGACCAAATTGTTTATTTGATCAATTATAATGTTATGTGTACATAATATGGCCATATGATATCACCATTAATAACAAGTGCATCATTTATGGTGCATTGGCAGTGCATCATTTGCCCATATTTCCACCATAGAACATTATGATCGATTAGGGCCTCCTAGTAATCATAGGGCTTCTCTTCAAAGCATCCTAGTGCAATTGGATCATAGCACATCTCTAAAAAATATAATATTTTCTTCAATGTAGTTCTTCCTTCAACTTTTCTCTGACTTTAATAGCATGGCTTTATCTTTTCCTAGTGTGATTGTTGCGCTACTTTTCTTGTTGCAATTGCAAATGTTTTATTTTGTTGATTTTATGTAAGGAAATAGAAGCTGAGACAATACTGCAAACTCTTAAATGAAATTTGCAAAGAGAAAATGTTTCATGATCTATAGACAACACCTTTTTACTTTTTTTATTTTTTATATTTTTTTGTTGTCAACGTGTGATTCATGAATAACGCTATGATTCAAGAATAACGCCTATTGTTTTCTTTCAATTTAATTATATTATTATAGAAATCATAATATACATATTGTGTCAAATTTCTTACTATCACATCCATTGTTCTGTAGTGGATACAACCACCCTCCAAATTTTTTCCTTAGCATCATTTTGGAGCCTCCCTACCAACCTTTCATAACAGTATGTCTTGCTTCGTCGAGTACACAAGCTTCAGTGATTTTCTTGCAGAATGACAACCTATCCACGAGAGCTTGTTGCATTCCCCTCACAGGCTTTTCTTCCGGACTTGGTCTAGTTGTAGGTTGAGCAGCTCCCTCAAGAAATTGCACAATTCTGGAGGAGAACCAACCTTCCCTCCAAAAATTGCGCAATTCTATCTGGAAGCCTGCTAGGATCCAGAATTGCGCAAATCTTCCTATCACTGTTGATTGGAAAAATTATGCAATTCCCCCCCAGAAGAACTACTCAGCCTAGAAATTGCGCAATTTTGAGCAGCAGTCAGCTCCTCTACCCAGAAATTGTGCAATCCCTCTGGGGAGCCAACCCAGCTACCTCCCAAAAATGAGCATTTTTCCCCTTGGTTGAGCAGACTGTTTCATGTACAGTTGGGTTGACCGGTTCCCTCCAGGATCGAGTAAAACTAATTTGCATGCATGGGCTACTTCTCCTAAGGTAGCATGCAAATAAATCCCTTGATTCAGGGACCTATTTTTAGCAGCTAGAGGTTACATGCAAGGATAATTTCAGAAACCTCCTGCCAAGTGTCGCTTTTCCTAGATTTGTGGCATGCGCGTCGCAACCTTGATTTTATCAAAAATCATCAACCGAATTCTATAGAGCTCATTCTTCACATCGACCTTGTAGCTCTGACATCCCACATTACATCAAGGATTTTTCGGCACATTCAACTCAATTGTTTTGTGGTAAGCCCACTTTCCATGTCTTGAGTTGTGTTTTTGTCACATTTTGTGTATCGTTTCATTTGAGTGTTGTCTTCTTGATTTCAGTGAGCGCTTCGTATCGTTTGCATATGTGTTAGCTTGTATAAGCGCCATTTCAATTTCTGTTCGCATCTCACTATTGTCGCATGCATGACACTGTTTTTCATGAACGGTCGTCGTTGCGATGACTCGCTTCACACACATGCATGCTTTCCCTTTTTCTGAATCCTGCTCTGTTTGTTTGCATGAATGATCCTTCACTCTTGTTTGCACTCATCTAATCATGCATTCACACTTCTCATGTTTTTAGTTGCCCGTCGGACGGACTGGGCTACCTTGGCTCGAACCGTGCCTTACTCGGCTAGCACTGCGCATTTCCGAAAGCAAAGGCTCTGCCTTCCCTGCAAAAATTATGCAACTATAGCTAGGCACTAACCTCCAGGCATGTATTGCGCAATTCTTGGAGGTAGTGTCCATTGGGTGCCAAAAATTGTGCAATGCAGTTTTTTGGTTGCATGTCACTGCTTACTGAAATTGAGCATTGTGTAGTTTCAGTCCTCAGCAGGCCAGGCTGGAATGTGCATTGCACAGTTCCAGCAGTCATTCAGCCTCATGACAACTCGGACTATGCCTTGTACAGTTTTGGTAGTCAGTCTCCCGACCTCCCAACGGAAATTACGCAACCTTCATGATCAGTCACACAGGTATGTTGCAAGTTAGTTCTAAAGTTGGTTTTGGTTTTTGACTGACAGATTGCTTGCCATGAGTGTTTGCATGTCTCCAGGTATCGCAAGTGTTCATCGAGCTCTCAATAGCACAGGTCCGATGGTTTCAGGAGAGCAGAGTCAAAGACACCATTTAGAACACACTTGGGGATGAAGTCAATCAAGTGTCTATGAACTTGCCTACCAATGAAGACATCAAGTTTTTTGTAGACAATGAAATCAAGATATGACGACAACAACATCACAGCAAGAATCACCATCAATAGCAGCTGAAGGCAGCCTACCAGATGCAACGAACACAAGAGGAAGTTTGTTGACAACACAGAGGCGGAACAATGTTGCAAGCTCAAGCAGATCCACTTGTGATGAAAGAAACTTTGGAGACTCAAGCTATGAGGTGACGGCGCAACATAAAGATAGCACGAAGGTAGAGAATGGAATAGAGAAGGAGTTCCATGTGTTGAAGTAGTAACTCAAGGAATAATAGGACCTTCATAGACGAGAGAATGAGTCGTAGAAGGAATAGGTACATTAGGGGGCACAACATGCACTCACAGATGAAACTGCGCCCGTACAAGTTATGGATCCATCCCAGTAGCTGGCACAGAGCAGACAAGGTGAGCAGTGTTGTTGATTGCATGCAAAGGAATGTAGTAGCATGCATGTCGTTGTGAGAATGCATGCGATCCCACCCATTCAGCACACTCACCGATGCAAAGACAAGAAGCAAGTCTGACTGGAGCTGAACATGTACCTTGACAAGTTGATGTGCAAGGCCACCAACACATGCTTGGAGAGCAATGTAGACACTATGCATCAACATGTTTCCGATCTGTTCACACCAGGATGACCATGTGCATGCTATGATATGAGTTGGATAGAGGAGCCATATTAGTGCACCTGGATGCAACGAAGGCAAGAATTTGCTTCAGCAAGATGTCACCATTGAGCACACAGACACCATCACAGAAAACCAAGCCTGGCATCATCTCATCACCTTCGACCATCACAAGCATTTCAAAGAGTTGGTCTCACCACAATGGTCTGAGTGTTAGTGATGTCTTCCATGGCTTGCTCAGGCCATTTTGTCTCACATGGGCACATGTGCATTGTAATGTAATGTCTTGTCAAGTGGAAGTTCAAGTGTCGCTAGTTGAATGTAGCAGTCATAGAGTAGTTGAAGAATCGTGAGGGTAGATGAACAGTCTCAAAGGGGAATGTTAAGGATCACCCTACCCTTTGCTATAAATAACACCTCATAACTCATTGTAAGGGATTTTGGTCAGCCAAGCTTCCAATAGGAGTATCTTAGAGAAAGCTTGGACAATATTGTAACGAGCCTTGGATTCTCCACTACACAGAGCTAGTATATCTCTTTGGAGGAGTAGGAGGTTGTGGCTGTAATGTTCCACTATTGGGACTAGCAGGGGTACATGGATGTATTGTATGACCGGAACTTATGCTTCTTAATATAACAGAGCCAACATGTTTTCATGCATATGCTGTTATTGTAGTTGGGCTATTCTGGTTGTTGTAGCAATGTATGTTATTTAACATACGCATTTGTGTATGAACTATTTTGTATGAAATTTTATGAATCTTGTTGTAGATGTGTTGTTGGTTTGAACATTACTTTGCATTTCTAGCTATCTTGCTTTCCGGCGGGTGATGCATCTTTGCTTGTGTGTTCCCTTCCAAGCCAAGTACTATTCTAGGTTTCCAAGGGCCACACTCACCTCACCCTCTTTATGTTAGAACCTCTCATGCACCTTCCTTGACTTACTGTAGCTATCACACCCTTGCTACCAATAGGGACATCTTACTTGCCTCTGTGCGAAATCGCGGTCATGGAATTAACGTACGACCCACTACTGGGACTCCTACACCAAACGGTCTGAGGTCTAATTGGAACTTCTTACCGGGGAGATCCACTAACATGTTGGTGGGTCCAGCACCATCAACACGTTGGTTTCACATCGTAAATATTACATCAAAGGTGTTGCAATGGTTAAAAATCTAGGCTAGATAATAATGTGTCTAGATAACAATGAGGACAATTAAACTGTGATTCAGGAATAATCTCGATTGTTGTCTTTCAATTCAATTCTCATTATTATAGAAATTATGATAGTTTCTTCGTATTTGGATACATATTGCATCAAATTGCTTACTGTCACTTCCCCTAGTTGTATGTCATCAATATTTTTTTTTTTACAATGTCGGCTACTCATATATTAAAAAAACTTTCTGAAAGAAGTGCTGTTACATAATGAGGATGAGTATGGGAGCAGAGGCACAAAATCGGGTTCGCAGACCCGTTATCCTCTTTGCTTCTCTTGATTGAAAACGAAATTGAAACTAAGCGGCTATACTGCCTTACATAGGATCCTCCTAACCAAGCAAATTTACAATGCATAAATCACGGAAAGTGTGGAGTGACCGAATCATCCTTCTGGGCGCTGGCTCTAGTCGATGCTTCTGCCTGATTGCTTTCGGTGAGAGTGCGAAGATGGTCAATTACCGCCTCCATGTGGATGCAGCGGTCCTTCAGATCTTCAATTTCCTTCTTTCTTTTCCCCAGCTTCTTTCTTTTGGATTCTCTATCAGCATGATAGTCCTCTGTGAGTTCCTTAAGCTGTTTTATAATGTTGTTGATCATTATGGTATGTGCCTTGCACATATTGCATTCTTTGTTGCTGAAGAGATTCGCCAGAGGGTCTTTGTTTGATCCCTGATTAGAAGGCTGGCCTTGCTTGTCCTCCATCGTGATAGCCTGATGGATGAAAACAGAGGGCTCACTGATGTTTAAAGAGGCTGGAGTTGCTGTGTTGAGAGCTTGACTGCGGGAGTGCTGAGGCTTAAGACAGAGGGGCGGGGCTCTCAGAATAAAACCAAGGGACGTGCTGAAGATGAGGAGGCCAGGGATCGAGACAGAAGGGACAAGGCTTCTGAGGAGTTGAAGCTTTAGGAGAGAGCGGGCTTTCCTTCCCTGCTTCAAAACGCTGCTGAACAAAAAAGGACCACTGTTAAAAGACAACAGAAAAGAATGGGAACGGGAGATTCTTACTCTGAGATCTGGTCTGGAGGGCCGAGACTTTGGAGGAGAAAAATCATCCACGATGCGCCCGGAGGAGATGGCTCGTGAGACTTGATCACTGTCTGAATGGGAGTCGGGGAGATGACCAATATTTAAAGAGGGAAGAAGGTCGATGACGCTAAAGGAGAGGAGCTGAAGATGCCCGAGAGTAAGGAGGACACAGTCAAGGGCGATGATTACCCTGCTGACATATCTCGTGGGGGAGGTATGGGTTCTTCTGGTAACGCAGAGAGTATCTGCCTCGAAGGGACGAGAGATCATACAATTTCTGAGAAGGGTGACTGTATTGGAGGCCCGAGGAGGAGGAGATCCGCTTAGGAGCCCGATGATGCTGCTTTGTGATCTAGGAGGAGATACGCTCGGATATACTTGCTTCCTGAAGTGACTGAGGACGGCGGAAGGCTTGTTGCTACGGAATATCTCTGACGTAGATGGCATTGTTCTCTCTGACTTGACCCAGTTTCCTTCTAACCGCTTGGTTAGCATGCTGGTCAGCATCTTTATTGTAGTTCCCGAGGATATGTTTGAAGGTCACCTCACCTAAATCTTTGACATTCTCCAAAATTCGGATTTTGATGTTGTTGAGGGCCAGTTGATTGAAATCTCTCCCAGTGGACATTGCTGCGATTGTTATGGCTGAGTCACCTAAGATGAGGGGGTTTTGGAGGCTGAGGCTCTTTAGAATGGACGTGCCCAGAAGAAGGCCATAGGCCTCTGCTTTGTTATTAGACAGACGGCCTAGACCCCATTCGAAAGAAACCATAGTATTCCCCTGCTGGTCCTTTATGATCCCGCCTGCCCCTGCCTGTCCCGGGTTCTTTTTTGATGCCCCATCGAAGTACAGGATAGGCCTCCTTTGGCTTTTTAACCAGTTGTTGATTTCCTCTTCAGTACCACGCAGCTTCCAGTTATGTCTATCATTTCTTTCTCGGATATAAACATAAGGACTTGGTTTGAGGTTGAATTTTCTCAGCCATTCCTTAAGCCTGTCATCCACAACCTCCATGTCTTTCTGGTTGACCCCTATTGCTTCGAAATACTCAGCTGTGAGGGCTATAGTTTTAGCTACTATACCTGTTATGGAGGGTTTTTCATTGTTAAAGATGCATTTGTTGCGAGCAATCCAAATTTGCCAGCTCAGGTTTGCAGGGATGCTATTCCAGATCCTGTGCACTATCAGATTTCCTTTTTTAGGATGGTGAATTCTTTTGACCCAGTTTTTGTGAAGAGTCGAGATCTGAGTGGGGAGGATATCTGAGGAGATTGTGCCAGAAAAGAGATGCCAGCATGATTTAGAAATTGGGCATTCTAGGAAGAGATGGTTGATGGTTTCTTCAGCTTGCCTACACAAACAGCACATAGAAGGACCCTGTATACCACGCTTTCTGAGGTTCTCGGCAGTTAATATTTTGCCATGCATGAGAGTCCAGTTAAAAAATTTTATCTTAGGGATACATTCAGGGCGCCAGACAGCCTTGAACAAAGGCCAATTGTTGGCTTCTGAGATAACCTGGAGGGCTTTGTAACCTTCTTTAACTGAATAATTTCCACCATTTGGATCCCAAACAAACTTGTCCTCCTTCCTTTTGTTGATGGGAGCTGAGCCACTTAGAGAGCTCTTGCGCTCATTCCAAAGATTTGCTAGGTCCATGGGGAGATTGAGAGGGGTCCAGCCTGCCGAGCAGTCCTGGTCCCATAGAGAAATGTCGAAGAGGGAGTTGTAATTCGCTTCAGACATCCACCGATGGAGAGGATGCAGATGGTGGAACGTGCCTCTAGCTTGGGTCCC
Source organism: Pinus tabuliformis (assembly GCA_031772625.1). NCBI lineage: Eukaryota > Viridiplantae > Streptophyta > Pinopsida > Pinales > Pinaceae > Pinus > Pinus tabuliformis. Next base: position 385,671,009 of record CM062811.1, on the reverse strand, counting down.
CATGATTCTGTCATTCCATATATTTACCTCCTTGCCATTCCCTGGAGCGCACGAGATGAAAGGTTTGAAGAGAGGGAGCGTTTTCTTGATCAAGTTCCATGTAGGGGTGCCCTGTCTTTCTATGATGTTTTCAGTGAGGATGTTACTGTTTTGGCCATTCATGTATTTCTTCTTTATAATGGAAGTCCACCATGCCTCTTTTTCATTTAGAATCCGCCATATGAGCTTGAAGCCCAATGCTAGGTTAGCTAGCCTTGGGACCCTTATTCCCAGCCCTCCTTTTTCCACAGGGAGGATCACTTTGTCCCACTTAACCAAGCTGAACTTCTTGGTATTCTGCTTGCCTCCTTGCCACAGGAAGCTGCGGATTATTAGTTCCATATGTTTGCGAATACTGGCAGGAGCTAGAGCAATAGCGAACTGATAGATGGGGAGAGAGGTGAGGATGGACTTAATTAGGGTCGACCTGCCTGCTAAGTTTAACCAGTGCACTCCCCACAACTGTAATTTGCCTCTGAGTTTTTCAATGATTTTGGCCCAGATCCCTGATTTGATTGTCTCTTTGGCTAAAGGAAGCCCCAGATACATGAAGTAGGACCAATTCAGCTGAGCTGGAATTTCCATGATAAGAGATATGCGTTGGATGAAGTGGTTGGGGACATTCCATGCGTATAGCATGCATTTATTATTGTTTAGCTTGCCACCAGAGGCCAGAAGGAAGAGATCTAAGACTTTTTTAAATCTCCTCGCCATAATGCAAGATGCACCTCCTATGAGGAGGGTGTCATCCGCAAACAGAGAGTGATTTATTCCTTTCGACCCTCTGACAATTTCAATCCCCGTTATTTCTTTTTTCCTCCTCAAGTTTTCCAACTTCGAGCTAAGGGCTTCCGCCATGAGTATGTAGAGGAAGGGAGAGAGCGGGCACCCTTGCCTCAGGCCCCTTGAGCTTTTGAAGGCAATGCTGGGTCTTCCATTTATGAGGGGAGCAGTCCAATTGCCTGAGATGCACTCCCTCACCCTGCTTATGAAGAGCTCAGATATGCCAAGCTTTTTGAGGACGGCCTGAAGAAAGGAGTGGTTGACTCGATCGAAAGCATTGGCCATGTCCAACTTCATTATCATGCCCTTCTCTTTCCTGGAGATACTGCTTTGGATAGCTTCTTGGATGAGAATAACATTGTCAGCAATTTGCCTCTTAGGAACAAAACCACCTTGATTCTCAGAGATGAGGGAGGGGAGAATAGATTTGAGTCTGTTGGCAAGGATTTTAGTTATGATTTTGTAGGAGACATTACAGAGGGAGATAGGGCGAAAGCGGTTGAAGGAGAGAGGGTTAGGCTCTTTGGGGATTAGGGCTAGGTAGGAGGATTTCATTCCACCTCCCATCTTGCCTTTATGGAAAAAGTTTCTAACTGTTCTGATGTAATCCTTTTTGATGATGTCCCAGTGATTCTTGCAGAAATCCACAGTGAAGCCATCTGGCCCCGGGGCTTTGTCTGAGGCCATGTTGTGAATCGTTTGCTCAATCTCTTCGACAGTGATCTCTTTGTCCAGCTCAGAATTTTGCTCCTCAGAGGTTTTACTTTCCATGGTGTCCAGTATTTCCAAGCCATCGCTGTCTTGCTGTTCCGCGGTAAGGAGATCTTGGAAGTGTGCGGACGCGGCCTCCATTATGTCCTTGTGATTTTTTAATTCTACGCCCTCCACAATAATTTTGTCTATATTATTGCCAGCTCTCCTCATTTTCAAATTGTTGTGGAAAAAGGAGGTGTTCTTATCTCCCGACTTTAGCCATAGACACCTTGACTTTTGCCTTTGTTCTTCTTCTTCTATTCTGTTCAGCTTGTAGAGCTCCTTTTGGAGTTCCGTCTCTTTGAGTTGCTCCTCTTCCGTATCTTGTCTGCTGTCTTTCTCTTCTTCCCACTGCGTGAGCCTATCTTGGAGCGTTGATTTAGCTCTTTTCTCCTCTATAGATTTAGTTTTGGCCCATTGCTTTATGGCTGAGCGCAAGATTTTTATTTTGGTTTCCCAAACATAGTGCGGAGATCCTATAATCTCTGTTGCCCACTGTTCTTTTATCAGAGCTCGGAATTCTTCCTGGTTGTCCCATGCTCTGTTATATCTGAATGGAAGCGGGCCCAGGTTGGCTCCTTTATCCAATTTTAGAGCTACAGGCTTATGATCTGAAAAGTATCCTTGGATGATGAGGCTTTTGGTGCAAGCAAAATTGGCAACTATTCTGTCTTGGATCAAGATGCGATCCAATCGTTCCTTTATGTTGTTTCGGCCTGCTCTCTTATTGGACCAGGTGAAGCGCCCATTCTGAGGAGGGAAGTCCATCAGGTTGTGGTTTAGAGTAATTTCTTCTAGGGCTTCCCTTGAGGGATCCGCCAAGAAGTTGCCCCCCATTTTTTCTTCTACGCTTCTTATGAGGTTCAGGTCTCCTCCTAGGATAATGCTTCTGCCTTGGGTCTCCAGGAGATCTGCCGCAATTGACTTCCAGCAAGCATCCTTGTCCCTGTAGTGAGGGGGAGCGTAAACATTGTAGAGAGTGTATTCCTCTGTCTTAGCCGTGTTCTGCAAGTCTGAACGAATCCACCAGCTACTTTGCCTTTGATTTAAGAGGTTCCATTTTTGATTGTTCCAAATGGTACCTAAGCCACCTGAGGCGCCAGATGCGCTAACTGCAATACCTTCATGAGTTCTGCTATTTTTTAGGGAATTTTTGAAATCTTGTTCACTTATTTTGGTCTCCTGGATGAGGAGGAAGTCTGGTTGTTCGGATTTAATGAGGTCGCGGACTGCATTAAGTTTGAGGGAGGAGCCCATCCCCCTACAGTTCCAAGAGACCAGATTCATCATTTAATAATCTTGGCGTGGGTACCTCCTTTCTCTTTCCCTTTTTCCCCGTTTCCTTTCATCTTGTCCAGATAGGTATCCATTGGTTGTTGAATCCCTGTGGTCATTTCTTTTGCTGCCGTCTCATCCCTCAGCTCCTTGTTTGATTTCCTTCCCACTTTTCTTGGGGGTTCTACGGATGTGTTGCTTTCTTTAGACTTGTTCCTGGTTAATATTCTCTCTATTGTGTGAGGAGGGGAGGAAGGGTGGGGGGAAGATGGCGGGGGAGAGGAGGGGATCACGGGGGGGGCTCTAGGGGATGGGGGGGGGAGGGAGGATCAGTGTCAGAAAGGGTTTCAAATTGATTAGAGGATAAAGGGAAAGACGGGCCTGGTTCAGAGGGGGGGATGGGGGCTGCAGGAGGGTTCTTGTTGTTTCCTTGTGAGGGGATAGATCTCTTTTTCTTTACAGTTTCCCAAACTTCTTCTGCTGTTTCAGTGTTAGATTCAGAGAGATTTGCCTTTGCTTTACTGCATCTATTAGCGAAATGACCGTACTCATGACATACCTTACATTTGAAGGGGAGCTGTTCGTAGTCGACTTGCTGGAGGTGCGTCCATTGATCGACTCTAAGCTTGATGGCTTCTGGCAATCCTTTTCCTAGATCCACTTCGACACAAATCCTTGCGCATGCATGCATGTTCTCCTTAGGCTCTGATCTATCGATATACTTCCCTATTCCATTTCCAATTGCTTTCACTGACTCGTCCCCCCAGCAGTGAAGGGGCAGATGCGGGAGCCGGACCCAAACAGGGACAGCATTAGGAACGTCCATCTCCGGGTCGAAGTCGGGGGTCCACTTGTTCAGGTAAAGGCCTCTTGTGTCCATGAAGTATGGACCATTCTTGAAGATTAAGTTTCGGTCTTCCACGGATTCGAAGAGGAAGGTGAAGAACCCTCTTCCACAGAAGCGGATTGCTATCTTACCTTGAACCATCGAGTTCCAATTTCTTTCCACCCATCGCTGGACAGTGCAAGGGGAGGGCCATAAGCCCGTGAACTGGCCCACTAGGCCTCTGTCTGCAAGGGCTACCGCCGCTCTCCTTGGAAGGGCTGGGGGGAGCGGGATTTCTGGAACCTCATCCATTTTTTTAACGAAACGAGAAGTGACGGGCCTGATTCTCTCCGAAGAGTTCTCCTGGGTTAGAGAGGCAAAGGATTTCATGAGGTCATCCTGATCCGGTCCAGAAGGGCCCATGGCCGCCATGAGCGGGGGAGAAAAGGACTGGGCGACCTAGCAGCAGCGCTGCTAGGCGCAGAAGCGGAACTGAACAAAGGATAACTCAGAAGAGGCTCGGGGTAGGGTCAAGAAAGAATGGGGAGGGGAGGAAATGGGAACGAGGGCCTGAGGCCAGGCAGGGGCGCAGAGCCTTGCAGCAGGGCTGCAGGGCGCGGGGCGGCGGGGAGGTCAGAGGCCTGTCATGGCCAGGGGGAGGCGCGCGCAGGGTTTTTCCCGGGATAACATCAATTCGAAGAAAAGAACAATTTTACACGTCAAAAGGTAGTGGGCTTGGCCACGGTTCGGTTACCTTTTCGCACGACGAGCACCAACCTTGCTCGGGATCGAACACAAGACCGGTCCGTCATAACGAGGTCGACCTTACCACTACGCCGCCTCCACGACCTTTAAAGGTAGTGGGCTTGGCCACGGTTCGGTTACCTTTTCGCACGACGAGCACCAACCTTGCTCGGGATCGAACACAAGACCGGTCCGTCATAACGAGGTCGACCTTACCACTACGCCGCCTCCACGACCTTGTCATCAATATTACATCGAAGACATTGGAGCAATTAAAAATATAAATAACAATGTATATAGATATCGATAAGGATGATTCAAATCTAGATAATATTTTATCTAGATAATGATATATCTAAGGATGTGTCGTGATACAACTAGAATGTTTTTTCCCCTTTTGAATCGCCCGATTTTTTTCCTCGTTGATCCATGGTTGCTCTATTTGGTGGTAGAACAGCCTTACAACACCTATCCATAATAGAAACTACATAGAGCTTTGAACCTGCACAAAATGAGGATATAACAAATATAATCACCAAGGCTTTGCCGAAAGGGAAATTATTGGTCTTAAGAGAGAAGCTTGGACTGATGGATGTGACCCTCCTGGGTAAGGATCTTAGCTGATCGTGAAAATTGAGCTATGCTCTTCTCTCCTATCTGAGCTCCCAGGGAGAGGAATGGAGCTACAGAGAACTCCCGGGGTTAAGGAGACTATGGTGTGTATGATCCTTGTCACTTATGACAAGTGGTATCTAACCCCTACTCCTATATTATCATCTGAGGGGTGTCTGATCCTTTTTACTCATGGAAACTGGTATTTTTTCCCAAGGCATGTTTGATCCTTGCCACCTATTGCAAGTGGTATTTGTTGCATGCTGCCAAGTTTGGGACTTGAACAAGTATGCCTTATTTAGCATCGTTCCCACTTTTTCGGATAACCTCCCCATCTAGCCAATGGGATGAGGGACTTGGGATAGAGTGTGATCCCTTGGGATAGTCTGACTCTCTAGGGTCAAGATGGGACGAACGAGGACAATAAAGTAGAGTATGATCCTTAACTTAGGTAAGTTGATCTCACCTATTGTCAAGGACTTTGGGATAGAGTGTGATATGTATGCATTGGTTTAGGTTTGATCTTGCCCATTGAATTTAGGTTTGGGTTGTAGTTGAGGCTCCCTGATGGTGATTATTTTAAGTGGTAGCAGAGGCTCCCTGATGGTGGTTATTCAAGGTGGTAGCAAAGGATCCATGATGAAGTCAGGGTGGTAGCTATATCTTCCCTATAGTGATTCTCCTTTCTTTATATTTAATATTCTTCAACACAAGATGAGTAGAGAAAAGAAGATATGAGGAGAGATGACATCGAGACATTTGAGATGGGATACATGAGGTAATTGGTAATTTCTCCCTAGTTGAGAGAGAGAGTTATTTTGGAAGCTCATGGATAAATTCCCTTCATTGGAATATATTCCTCATTCAAATATGGCCAAAATTTCCCTTGGAACCACTCAATTTGGATAAGGAAAAATGTGTTTTTGATGGAAAACCCACATTGGAAAAATCATTCAAGTCGTCCTAAAAGCCTAATTAGCCCTCCTCTGATGCCTATAAATAAAATTCAAGGCACCTCATTTGGAGACATCACACCAAGAATCTCTTTTCTTCTCTTATTGGTTCATACAATCTAAAATTGTAGAGTTTCTCTTCACACGTGCGAGTAGGAGGAAGGACAAATTACAAGTGGCTAAAAATATGATCCGACTAGCATTTTGACCAGCATTGACCTTGATGTTTTAAGCTAATTATGACTTCAAACTTTTGGGGATATTTCTATCTTGATAGGCTACATTCCTTGGCACCAAAATTGAGCCATTCTAGGCACTTGTCTTACGTTAAATGCAAGATGGATTGCAGACTTTGACCATGGGATATCTCTATTTGTTGACCATGTTTGACGACTTAGATTGGGCTATTTTGACCTCTGTTTTGCCAACATTGAAGGCCAAATTTGTGTACTATTGAAAGATCCCTTGAAGGATTGTTTTGACCATGGAATGTTGACTGGTTATGGCACACTTTGATAGCTTTTGAATGTTGCTGACTTGGATAGAATTGCAGATGCACCAAAGTTGACTTTTGTTGACTCTCTCTCTCTCTCTCTTGTCTCTCATTTCGATATTAGTTTGGCATATTGACTTCGTTGGATACTTGTTATTGGTTGTAGATGTTGGATAGTCAAAGGGTTGAATTTGACTATTGTATGATGTATTCTCTTTGTTTAACATTTAAAGACAATCTAATAGAAGAAGAATTGCGAAGGGTTTTCAACCTTGTGGGGATTTTCCTAGTCATTGACCAAACTTTTTGGCTCTTGTCTCTTAGTTGTCTTTCATTATGAATATTGTATTATTGTTCTATCTACTATTTCTCTACTGTAATTAGCTAATTAAAGAATTGGAAATTGAAGAGTAATGGTTGTAGCATAGAACACTCTTAAAAATTTAACATGCACCATCTAGTTGTGATTTTCCTCATTTGATTAGGATTTGGTAGTTCTCTTTTTCTCTTGTCCATATCAAATTACAATTAAAGCCTTTGACTAAATAAGCAACATTAATTTATTGCAATAAGGACTTTAATAACATTAACTAAGAAACATCACTATGTCGTTTTAAATTACATAAAAATTATTCATTATTAATAAGGTTGAATTTCGTAAAACTTCCATTACATGTTCATGGATCATTGACCAAATTGTTTATTTGATCAATTATAATGTTATGTGTACATAATATGGCCATATGATATCACCATTAATAACAAGTGCATCATTTATGGTGCATTGGCAGTGCATCATTTGCCCATATTTCCACCATAGAACATTATGATCGATTAGGGCCTCCTAGTAATCATAGGGCTTCTCTTCAAAGCATCCTAGTGCAATTGGATCATAGCACATCTCTAAAAAATATAATATTTTCTTCAATGTAGTTCTTCCTTCAACTTTTCTCTGACTTTAATAGCATGGCTTTATCTTTTCCTAGTGTGATTTTTGCGCTACTTTTCTTGTTGCAATTGCAAATGTTTTATTTTGTTGATTTTATGTAAGGAAATAGAAGCTGAGACAATACTGCAAACTCTTAAATGAAATTTGCAAAGAGAAAATGTTTCATGATCTATAGACAACACCTTTTTACTTTTTTTATTTTTTATCTTTTTTTGTTGTCAACGTGTGATTCATGAATAACGCTATGATTCAAGAATAACGCCTATTGTTTTCTTTCAATTTAATTATATTATTATAGAAATCATAATATACATATTGTGTCAAATTTCTTACTATCACATCCATTGTTCTGTAGTGGATACAACCACCCTCCAAATTTTTTCCTTAGCATCATTTTGGAGCCTCCCTACCAACCTTTCATAACAGTATGTCTTGCTTCGTCGAGTACACAAGCTTCAGTGATTTTCTTGCAGAATGACAACCTATCCATGAGAGCTTGTTGCATTCCCCTCACAGGCTTTTCTTCCGGACTTGGTCTAGTTGTAGGTTGAGCAGCTCCCTCAAGAAATTGCACAATTCTGGAGGAGAACCAACCTTCCCTCCAAAAATTGCGCAATTCTATCTGGAAGCCTGCTAGGATCCAGAATTGCGCAAATCTTCCTATCACTGTTGATTGGAAAAATTATGCAATTCCCCCCCAGAAGAACTACTCAGCCTAGAAATTGCGCAATTTTGAGCAGCAGTCAGCTCCTCTACCCAGAAATTGTGCAATCCCTCTGGGGAGCCAACCCAGCTACCTCCCAAAAATGAGCATTTTTCCCCTTGGTTGAGCAGACTGTTTCATGTACAGTTGGGTTGACCGGTTCCCTCCAGGATCGAGTAAAACTAATTTGCATGCATGGGCTACTTCTCCTAAGGTAGCATGCAAATAAATCCCTTGATTCAGGGACCTATTTTTAGCAGCTAGAGGTTACATGCAAGGATAATTTCAGAAACCTCCTGCCAAGTGTCGCTTTTCCTAGATTTGTGGCATGCGCGTCGCAACCTTGATTTTATCAAAAATCATCAACCGAATTCTATAGAGCTCATTCTTCACATCGACCTTGTAGCTCTGACATCCCACATTACATCAAGGATTTTTCGGCACATTCAACTCAATTGTTTTGTGGTAAGCCCACTTTCCATGTCTTGAGTTGTGTTTTTGTCACATTTTGTGTATCGTTTCATTTGAGTGTTGTCTTCTTGATTTCAGTGAGCGCTTCGTATCGTTTGCATATGTGTTAGCTTGTATAAGCGCCATTTCAATTTCTGTTCGCATCTCACTATTGTCGCATGCATGACACTGTTTTTCATGAACGGTCGTCGTTGCGATGACTCGCTTCACACACATGCATGCTTTCCCTTTTTCTGAATCCTGCTCTGTTTGTTTGCATGAATGATCCTTCACTCTTGTTTGCACTCATCTAATCATGCATTCACACTTCTCATGTTTTTAGTTGCCCGTCGGACGGACTGGGCTACCTTGGCTCGAACCGTGCCTTACTCGGCTAGCACTGCGCATTTCCGAAAGCAAAGGCTCTGCCTTCCCTGCAAAAATTATGCAACTATAGCTAGGCACTAACCTCCAGGCATGTATTGCGCAATTCTTGGAGGTAGTGTCCATTGGGTGCCAAAAATTGTGCAATGCAGTTTTTTGGTTGCATGTCACTGCTTACTGAAATTGAGCATTGTGTAGTTTCAGTCCTCAGCAGGCCAGGCTGGAATGTGCATTGCACAGTTCCAGCAGTCATTCAGCCTCATGACAACTCGGACTATGCCTTGTACAGTTTTGGTAGTCAGTCTCCCGACCTCCCAACGGAAATTACGCAACCTTCATGATCAGTCACACAGGTATGTTGCAAGTTAGTTCTAAAGTTGGTTTTGGTTTTTGACTGACAGATTGCTTGCCATGAGTGTTTGCATGTCTCCAGGTATCGCAAGTGTTCATCGAGCTCTCAATAGCACAGGTCCGATGGTTTCAGGAGAGCAGAGTCAAAGACACCATTTAGAACACACTTGGGGATGAAGTCAATCAAGTGTCTATGAACTTGCCTACCAATGAAGACATCAAGTTTTTTGTAGACAATGAAATCAAGATATGACGACAACAACATCACAGCAAGAATCACCATCAATAGCAGCTGAAGGCAGCCTACCAGATGCAACGAACACAAGAGGAAGTTTGTTGACAACACAGAGGCGGAACAATGTTGCAAGCTCAAGCAGATCCACTTGTGATGAAAGAAACTTTGGAGACTCAAGCTATGAGGTGACGGCGCAACATAAAGATAGCACGAAGGTAGAGAATGGAATAGAGAAGGAGTTCCATGTGTTGAAGTAGTAACTCAAGGAATAATAGGACCTTCATAGACGAGAGAATGATTTGTAGAAGGAATAGGTACATTAGGGGGCACAACATGCACTCACAGATGAAACTGCGCCCGTACAAGTTATGGATCCATCCCAGTAGCTGGCACAGAGCAGACAAGGTGAGCAATGTTGTTGATTGCATGCAAAGGAATGTAGTAGCATGCATGTTGTTGTGAGAATGCATGCGATCCCACCCATTCAGCACACTCACCGATGCAAAGACAAGAAGCAAGTCTGACTGGAGCTGAACATGTACCTTGACAAGTTGATGTGCACGGCCACCAACACATGCTTGGAGAGCAATGTAGACACTATGCATCAACATGTTTCCGATCTGTTCACACCAGGATGACCATGTGCATGCTATCATATGAGTTGGATAGAGGAGCCATATTAGTGCACCTGGATGCAACGAAGGCAAGAATTTGCTTCAGCAAGATGTCACCATTGAGCACACAGACACCATCACAGAAAACCAAGCCTGGCATCATCTCATCACCTTCGACCATCACAAGCATTTCAAAGAGTTGGTCTCACCACAATGGTCTGAGTGTTAGTGATGTCTTCCATGGCTTTCTCAGGCCATTTTGTCTCACATGGGCACATGTGCATTGTAATGTAATGTCTTGTCAAGTGGAAGTTCAAGTGTCGCTAGTTGAATGTAACAGTCATAGAGTAGTTGAAGAATCGTGAGGGTAGATGAACAGTCTCAAAGGGGAATGTTAAGGATCACCCTACCCTTTGCTATAAATAACACCTCATAACTCATTGTAAGGGATTTTGGTCAGCCAAGCTTCCAATAGGAGTATCTTAGAGAAAGCTTGGACAATATTGTAACGAGCCTTGGATTCTCCACTACACAGAGCTAGTATATCTCTTTGGAGGAGTAGGAGGTTGTGGCTGTAATGTTCCACTATTGGGACTAGCAGGGGTACATGGATGTATTGTATGACCGGAACTTATGCTTCTTAATATAACAGAGCCAACATGTTTTCATGCATATGCTGTTATTGTAGTTGGGCTATTCTGGTTGTTGTAGCAATGTATGTTATTTAACATACGCATTTGTGTATGAACTATTTTGTATGAAATTTTATGAATCTTGTTGTAGATGTGTTGTTGGTTTGAACATTACTTTGCATTTCTAGCTATCTTGCTTTCCGGCGGGTGATGCATCTTTGCTTGTGTGTTCCCTTCCAAGCCAAGTACTATTCTAGGTTTCCAAGGGCCACACTCACCTCACCCTCTTTATGTTAGAACCTCTCATGCACCTTCCTTGACTTACTGTAGCTATCACACCCTTGCTACCAATAGGGACATCTTACTTGCCTCTGTGCGAAATCGCGGTCATGGAATTAACGTACGACCCACTACTGGGACTCCTACACCAAACGGTCTGAGGTCTAATTGGAACTTCTTACCGGGGAGATCCACTAACATGTTGGTGGGTCCAGCACCATCAACACGTTGGTTTCACATCGTAAATATTACATCAAAGGTGTTGCAATGGTTAAAAATCTAGGCTAGATAATAATGTGTCTAGATAACAATGAGGACAATTAAACTGTGATTCAGGAATAATCTCGATTGTTGTCTTTCAATTCAATTCTCATTATTATAGAAATTATGATAGTTTCTTCGTATTTGGATACATATTGCATCAAATTGCTTACTGTCACTTCCCCTAGTTGTATGTCATCAATATTACATCGAAGACATTGGAGCAATTAAAAATATAAATAACAATGTATATAGATATCGATAAGGATGATTCAAATCTAGATAATATTTTATCTAGATAATGATATATCTAAGGATGTGTCGTGATACAACTAGAATGTTTTTTCCCCTTTTGAATCGCCCGAGTTTTTTCCTCGTTGATCCATGGTTGCTCTATTTGGTGGTAGAACAGCCTTACAACACCTATCCATAATAGAAACTACATAGAGCTTTGAACCTGCACAAAATAGAGGATCTGTGTAGGATGTTGAAGCATAAATGAACAAACTTTTAACTTTCAATTGTGTCTTAATGGAATTTCTAAATATCATACAAAAAGCACCAAATAATAAACATAAATTAATCAAAGCCATTACATATTGGAGATCTCATTCAAGATCAATTAAAAATTGAAGATGTATTTTGCAATATATCATAAATCTAGAAAATAGATAATGCTCAAACAACCACAGTTTTTTCTCTTTGCAAAGTGAAATTTCTTCGCACAAGCAATTGCTAATAGTTCTATGGAGATATATCTCCTTTATGCACTAGGAAATGTGTTTCTTTGGTTAATTTTTAAACTCTTTCTCATTTATAACTTTTGCAAGTATAGCTATACTGAATAACAATAGCACAGAACTAATTAATTGATGAAATATTACGCTTTCAACTAATACGAAACTAAGAAAAAAGTTTTTATTATTCACAATGAGGAATGTGCCAAATGAGGATTATGTTTAGGAGAATGGAGGTGCATAAGTGACATTAAGAAATATTATGTAATACATTTATCTTTTCATATACATAGCGTGGCATAAGCAAAAAAGATAACTGGAGTATTGAGAATGCAGAACGAAAAAGTAATATGTTAGTAGGAAAAAAAACTGAATGACAGATTTATGGCATGCCTCTAGATATACTTTTATGTAGATAAGTTATTATCTATATTTTTAATCATCCTCATTGTTATCTAGACTTTTAATTGCCTCAATTCCTTTTATGCAATATTGACGACGTACAGCCAGGGGAAGTGACAGTAAGCAATTTGACGCAATGTGTATCTGAATATGAAGGAATTACCATAATTACTATAATAATGACAATTGAATTAAATGAAAACAACTGAAATTATTCCTAAATAAAATTTTAATCATCTTGATCATTATCTAGTTACATTCTTATCTAGTCTAGATTTTTAATCATCTCAATACCTTCAATGTAATATTGACGACATACAATGAGTGAAAGTGGCAGTAAGAAATCTCACGCAATCCATATCTAAATACGAAATAATTACCATCATTTTTATAATAATCTCAATTGAATTGAAAGAAAAGAAATTACATTATTCCTTAATTACATGTTGACAGCAAAAAAAAATGGTGTCTACCAAGACCACAAATTTGCCCTAAAAGTCATTCTTCACCGTTATCCAGGTATCTTTTTCTCAAATAAAAAACAAACTGTAGGAGTTTTTAAACCATTCTTTTGATGGTGGAAATGAATTCAACAATATCAAAAACCTATAAGGCACCCAAATCCTGAAGTTTGATAGTTGTAATCGAGATTTCTCAAAATTTCTATCGAATTTTGATTAAAACCTTGCTGGAATTTCCACTATTTTTTGGGGAAATTTGTGGCCTCGTCAAGCTATTCTCAAAGAAAAAATAAATGAAAAGATTTCACACAAACAACCATTATGACTTATTAGGTATCAGAATGATACAACCGAAAGCCTTGTGTCGATAGCAATTGCTATAAATTTCAGACGTGGCATGTGTATGTTATCATTTTCGAAGTGAACTAAAAAATATTTCACATAATTTCCACACATAAGTATATCGATTTGGATCTTCAAATAATAAAGCCAATGTAATATCTCTATTCAAAATGGCAAGTCCTGTAGTGAGTAGTACAAAATTCGCACCCAGAAAAAGAACCGAGTAGCATAAAAATCACACCAGGATTAGATAAAGCCAAGTTATTAATTCATAGAAGAGTTAAAGGAGTAGCTACTATGAACAAGAGCTTATATTGTTTGTCAATGTGTTATGATCTAAATACACTAGTACGCTCCTAATAGAAACCTTACAATTAGAGGTAGCGCATAGACAAGGAAACGACTGGTTGATTCAGGAAGAGATTGATGGGACATACTACCAGCATTATCACAGACCTTTTGATGATCCTATAGACAATGGGCTATAAGGCCCATACCTATATAGACTATCCTTGTATTTACTGTACATATTCAATTTTTTTGGTACTTGTTTTCAAACTATTTTTGGATATTTAAAGTATTTATGCTCTCTGCGAAGAGCCGGATGCAATTTTGAACCTGCTTTCTCTAGTGAGCAAGTAAGCGTATTCATAGTATAGTAGTTAATAGACTCCATGCGTGGAGACATATCAGTCTTTCTTTTTGGACAAAAGTTTATGAACTTGTCAGGCATATCTACCTCCAAATGCATATGCACCAGGCATCTACAAAATGTAATTTCTTTATATCAATAGAAATTACGACTTTTTCCATGGGAAAAAAAAAAAACCTTACAATTACCAAGAGGCCCTACTTAATCATAATGTTCTATGTTGAAAATATGGGTAAATGGTGCACTTCCATTACAACAAAAATGATGCACTTTTCATTAATGGTGATATAATAATTTCCATCTTCTCAGCACATAACCATTTATAATTGCCAAAACAAAAATATTATTCAATGATCCATCATATTGATTAATTGAACCTTATTAATGATGAATAGTTTCTATGTTATTTAAAATGAAATTGTAATGTCTCTTATTTAATATTTATTTAAGCCCTTATTGTGATAAACCAATGTTTCTTAATTAAAAGAAATAGTAATGCTTCTTATTTAATGTTTATTATACTTCTAGTATCCCCAATGAAACTGTTGTAGCGGCTACAACCACCCACCAAAAATTTTCCTTAGCTTCGTTTTCGAGCCTCCCTACCAACCATTATTAGTAGCATGTCTTGCACTGACAATTATTTATGCTTCAATTGAGTTTTTTTGGCTGATTAGCATGTGTTTACTAGCTTGTTTTCATTCTACCCGCAAGATAACATACTGTGACTTGGTCATTAACTGGTTGTTGTGCTCACTTGTAGAATTGCGCAGAATTGGAGGGAAACCAACCTTGCTCTCCAAAACTACACAAAGAATCAAGCAAGCCTGCTACTCCCCAGATATGCGCAGAGAAAGTAAGCAACCTTCCCTCTAAAAACTGCGCAGAGCAGTCCACCACTGGGCTTGCTCTCATAATTTTCACAATTCTAGCTGGCAGCCTTTGCTTCAGTCTAGAAATTGCACAGAGCATGACGAGCAGCCAAAGCCACTAAGCCCATAAACAAAGCAGAAGTCACTCTAGGGCTTGTAGTCCGTTGCATGTTCTCCCAAGTTGAAAGTTCCCTCCAGGACTGAGTAATCGTGCTTTGCATGCATGGGCTACTTTTTCCTAAAAAAGAAAAAAGAATCCCTAGATTTTAGGAATCCATTTTAGCAGCTAGGGGTTACATGCAAAAGTCGTTTTAGAAATGTCCCACCAAGTGTCGCTTTTTCCTAGATTTGTGGCATGCACGTCATAAACCTCAACCTTATCAAAATTATTTATTCGATGCTTCAAAGCTCATTCTTCACTTCAATCTTGGAGCTCTCACATTCCCCATCCCTTATAGGAGCATTCAACATACTCATCTCAACTTTTTTTGAGTAAGTCTGGTTTTCATTTCTTTTGCTTCTTTTTTGTTGGTTTTTGTATGTCGGTTTGTGTGAGTGTTGTTTTCTTGGTTTCATGGAATGCGTGTTGTTTTGATAATGCATGTTAGCTTGTAGAAGCACTATTTCAAGTTTTTCATTGCATCTCCTTGTTGTTGCATGCATGACATTTTTTTTGCACTAACGGTCGTTGTTGTGGCAACTCGCTTCACACACTTACCTTTTTTCCCATTTACTGAATCCTGCACTCATTGTTTCCATGCATGTTCATTCACTCATTTCTGCACTTAACTTCACACATGCATTCAGCCTTTACATGTTTTCCGTCTCCCATCGGCAAGTCTGGGCTACCTTGGCCCGAACCTTGCATTTCTCGACTTGCACTGCGCATTTATGAGAGTGAAGGCCATGCCTTCCTCCAAGGAATTGTGCAGATCTTGCCCAACACTGTCCTCCCAGGATTTGTCTACACAATTCAAAGAGACAGTGCCCCTTTGGCCCCCGAAATTGCGCAATGTAGTTTTATCGGGTTGCGGTCAAGCAAACTAAAACTACACATTGTGCGGTTTCAATCCTCAACAGGCCAAGCAACACTGTGCTATGTGCAGTTTCAGTAGTCAGTCAACTCACTGATAGTCCAGACTATGTTCTGCACAGTTTGAGCAGTCAATCTCCCAACCTCCTAGTGGAAATTGCACAAATCTTCCAGTGTTGAGAGTGGAACTGGAGATGAAATAGAGCAAGTGTTTATGAGCTTTCCCATCTACGAAGACACTAAGTTATTCATAGACAATGAGATCAAGATGAAATGGCAGGACATTAATGATATTTTTTCTGGAACATTTGAGCAGAATCTGGATGACCGCAGAGTCTATGTCAACATACATAAGTTAGGATTCTACCGGATTTCATGCAAGTATCCCATGTTTCCATTCATGAACATGATCCACTATATTGTCTCGCATACTGATCTAGATGTTCAACAGTGTCAGTGGAACAAAACTTTCTACCTTCAGGGCAAAGGACTTTCAGGTAATCTATCACTTGCTGCAGCCAGTGGACAGTATTGATGCACCCTTCACCAGGCCAAGCAATAGTGAAAACTCAAGAGACATATTGAAGAGTTGAGTGAAAGATTCGTCTAAGTTTAGGATAACACCCAACCAAGTGTACAAGACAAGGATACTTCGGAAGGATTATTAGCTCTTGGTCATCTTCACATGCCACTTATACGACCAAGAGAGCACAAAAATATCCCCGCAGAGTTGGGTGATTGTGTTGGATCAAGTGGTGAATGAAGGAATACCTTTCAATTGGTCTGGCATGTTGGTTCTTTGGTTGAACAAACAAGTAATAGAAGCTTGGAATCTGCCCAAGGGTTAGCAAGAAAATATTTTCATGTCCATTTACATACTTGATGCAATTTGTGCCTTTCAGCAGTTCCCAGGCTTGGGTTGGGCATGGACACCTTCAGAAACCTTTGTGCACACCTATCGCAGGTTGTTCTTCGAGTGCAGCTTCTATGGATTTATCACACAAATATAAGACCACTTCCTCACCCCAGTATATAGGATGCTCTTTGAGTAGGATCCACCTTTCATGTCGCAAGCAATGATGGAGGTATTGATTGACATAACATATTGGTATGCCTCACCTCTTGGTAGCTTCATCTGGATGTATAGCGCGGAGAAGGCTCCACATGTTTTACTGAAGTTTTCCATAGATAAGCTAGTCATGGAAGAGGTTTCATACCACATCTCGACATGGTTGTCAGCAAGACTGCATAGGAAGAAGAAGGCAACTTGGCCACTCTTCCTTTGTGGACTGGGTTGTATGAGATCCATAATCTCAAGCACGTTGAGGCTGAGATGGAGGAATTCAAGAGGTTCACCTTCGGCACCAAAAGTTTCAATCCATATGACCCGCATTGCTTAGTGAAGGAACATTGTACAAGATTGTATTATCCTTGGATCCACGGGGCATGTCATTGGCTTGAGGAAGACCCATGGAGATACTGCTATCACTTCTCAATGTTCAGTGAACCGATCAGCATGGCTATAGAGTGGTTAGTACAATCTGGATGACCGCAGAGTCTATGTCAACATACATAAGTTAAGATTCTACCGGATTTCATGCAAGTATCTCACATTTCCATGCACAGACATGATCCATTGGATTGTCTCGCATACCGATCTAGAGACAATGTTGTTCAACAGTGTTAGAGGAACAAAACTTTCTACCTTCAGGGCAAAGGAATTTAAGGCGATGTATCACTTGCCGCAACCGGTGGTCAAAATTGATACACCCTTCACCAGGCCAAGAAACAGTGCAAACTCAAGAGACATCTTGAAGAGTTGAGTGAAAGATTCGTGAAAGTTCAGGATAACACCCAACCAAGTGTACAAGACAAGGATATTGCGGAAGTATTATCAGCTCTTGGTCATATTCACACGCTGCTTATATGACCAAGAGAGCACAAAAATATTCCTGTAGAGTTGGGTGATTGTGTTGGATCATTTGGTGAATGAAGGAAGACCTTTCAATTGGTCTGGCATGTTGGCTTTCTGGTTGAAAAAATAAGTAATAGAAGCTCGGAGTCTGCCCAAGGGTTAGCAAGAAAATATTTTCATGTCTATTTACATACTTGATGCGATCTGTGCCTGTCATCAGTTCCCAAGCTTGGGTTGGGCATGGACACCTTCAGAAACCTTTATGCACACCTATTGTAGGTTTTTCTTCGAGTGAAGCTTCTGTGGATTTATCACACAACTATAAGACCACTTCGTCACCCCAGTATATAGGATGCTCTTTGAGCAGGATCCGCATTGCATGTTGCAAGCAACAATGGAGGCATTAATTGACATAACAAATTGGTATGCCTCACCTTTTGGCAGCTTCATCTGGATGTATAGTGCGGAGAAGGCTCCACATGTTTTACTGAAGTTTGCCATGGATAAGCTGGTCATGGAAGAGGTTTCATACCACATCTCGATAGGGTTGTCAGCAAGACTGCATATGAAGAAGAAGGCACCTTGGCCCGCTCTTCCTTTGTGGATTGGGTTGTATGATATCCATAATCTCAAGAACGCTGAGGTTGAGATGGAGGAATTCAAGAGGTTCACCTTCGGCACCATAAGTTTCAATCCATATGACCCGCATTGCTTAATGAAGGAACATTGTGCGAGAGTGTAACATCCATGGATCCACGAAGCGTGTCATTTGCCTGAGGAAGACCCATGGAGATATTGCTATCACTTCTCAACGTTCAGTGAACCGGTCAGCATGGCTATAGAGTGGTTAGCAGAATCTGGATGACCACAGAGTCTATGTCAACATACATAAGTTAGGATTCTACCAGATTTCATGCAAGTATCCCATGTTTCCATGCGCGAACATGATCCACTCAATTGCCTTGCATATTGATCTAGAGACAATGTTGTTCAACAGTGTCAGTGGAACCAAACTTTCTACCTTTAGGGAAAAGGACTTTCAGGCGATGTATCACTTGCCGCAACTATTGGTCAAAATTGATGCACCCTTCACCAGGCCAAGAAATAGTACAAACTCAAGAGACATATTGAAGAGCTGAGTGAAAGATTCGTCTAAGTTCAGGATAACACCCAACCAAGTGTACAAGACAAGGATACTGTGGAAGGATTATCAGATCTTGATCATCTTCACACGCCGCTTATACGACCAAGAGATCACAAAAATATTCCCACAAAGTTGGGTGATTGTGTTGGATCAACTGGTGAATGAAGGAAGACCTTTCAATTGGTTTGGCATGTTGGCTCCCTGGTTGAACGAACAAGTAATAGAAGCTCAGAATCCACCGAAGGGTTAGCAAGAAAATACTTTCATGTTCGTTTACATACTTGATGCGATTTGTGCCTGTCAGTAGTTCGCAAGTTTGGGTTGGGCATGGACACCTGTTGGGTGCAGTATAGGGCTTATAAATGTACCAATATTTAATTTGTCAATCTGGAAAGTTCGTGAACTTCAAGATGCAGCACTGCAAATGCCCGAGAAAGCCCCTGGCAACCTGCAAAATAAATGCTAGTCTATCTTGCATATTAATCTCATCAATAAATGAAATCCTGCACTAAAGAGAATTCAAGAAAACATCAATCCACACAATTAAATCATGCAGGAAATAAAAGGCAATTAACAATGCGAAAGGAAATTCTAATTACAAGCGAACAGAAGGAAACTAAACTAGAAATCAAGCAGTGCCAGCATAATAACAAAAAGACTGTAAATGCTGGAATAAATTCAAAAGAAATTCAAAACCATTATGCTTGCACTAATTCTATGTAAGGTTAACTTGAAAGCATCATCAAGTAAATATGTTGCATAAATAACTTATGAAAGCAATTAAATTAATGTAAATCTCTCACCTTCCTTGCCCTGAAAATAAATCTTGCAAACTCTCCAAAAGTTTAATGGAAAGTAAATGACACAATTTACTTTCAGTAATATTAGCTCTGCGGCATCCAAATAATATATGGTTTTTGTAAGCAACGTTTTAAATGGATGTGTCAGTGCCTCAAAACCACACCCACTCACATCATTTTCATATTTTGAAGTATAAATCAATTGCAGCTCATTAACGCATAAGCAGATCTTGTCAATAAGAACAACTGGAGAAATATCCCAAGCGTAAGCACAAATAGGAATAATTTCTTAATGCAGAAAATCAATGAAGTTTAAAGCTGAAGGGAAAATGCTGCAACAATTTAAATAACGTTAACTTGAAGAAGGAAAAGAGACTTGAAACAGTTAAGTCTTTCACATGGAAAATAATAATTTAGATGTTATTTAATCTAAAATATGAGAGCAGTGTTGAGCTTATCTAGTGGCCAACCTAGCCAGTGTGCACCCTCTTTGAGTGCCTGGTTCACACAAAAATCGAATTCATTAGATGCAATAGATAATTAAATAGAACATGCTGGGAAATTGCTTCAAATAATCACTGAAAATAGTGTTCACATTAAGCAGATCTCAACAATTTGCCATGAATAAAGTTGGTTTGTAACTGAATGTCAAAAGAGGGAATGATTCACACGATTCTGGTGAATCGTTCCTCTTTTATTGGAGCGGTATGATTGCTGGAATCCACGTAGTATGGTTGCTCTCAGAGACTCAGCTCCCCAAAATAGTGCTTGAACACGTCCACGACCCGGTGAAGAAAGAGCAGTAGGCTGGCCACATTGCAATCTTGTCTTGAAGCCTTGCCTTCACTACTTCTGCTTCATTAAGATCCAGGCCTCTCTGAATTCGAGTCTTAATAGCATTTTCCATTAAATGGCAACCCTCCTCGAACTTCTCAAGAAAACCAACTACCAATCGGTCTGCACAAATAAACATTTTTATGTTGAATGAACATGTGAGTAATTCTCCTCCGTGTACTCAATCGCAGTAACAATGTGTTCGAATGCAAGTCCCAGCAAAGTGTTGGCAGCTAGAACAGCAGTCACTGTCCCTTTCATTTTCTCAGAGTTAGTTGTATCCATCACCAATTTTTGTTGGATTACAGACAATGTTTCTAGTATTTCCACTGCACGAGCAGTGGGCATGACTAATTCCATACTGCCCCCGACAAGTTCATAGCATGAAATGCACAGTATTGAAGGCATGAAATTTTTGTCATGACAACAATTCAATGCATCCATAATGTAGGTTTTAACCCCGTACAAAAATTACCTGCATACGAATTCTAAAACACAGAAAATAAACAATGCGAGAGCTAACACATAAAACACATATACATAGAGATTTTCCCTTGGATCCCAAAAGCGGGACTACCAGCTTGATTTTTCATTATATTCCTTTCAATGTTATAATACATATTTATACATGCCAAAGCATCCAATACCATGGACCGAAAACCATCACGTCCAATACCATGGACCGAAAACCATCGTGTCCAAAAAACATGTACGAAAATCATGCACAAAACCATAGGTGGGTCCACCCAACCTAACATAGGGTCCAAAACCAAAAAATTTCAGGGCGCTGCCCCGAACCCCATACAGTGGGGTTACGGGTACCCCTCAAACCCCCTGTGACCTCCCCCCCTCTAATTCCCGGTTAACTACGTGGGCTAGTCGTGGAAAGAATATAGCACAACCCAACATTCTCCCACTTGTTGTTTTCTTTCCATAGGGGGCCACAAGAGAGCTTAGTCATTTATCCATCCCTACAATGCCCATTGTTTCTCTACACCAAGAGAACTTCTCAAAGCTCACAGATTTTGTCAATGCATCTGCAGTATTCTTCAAAGTGTCCACCTTTACCAGCAACACCTTTTTGTCTTCTATCATATCCCTCACAAAGTGACGCTGAACATCAATGTGCTTTGTCTTTGAATGATATGCGGGGTTCTTTGCCAAGAAAATTGTACTTTGGCTGTCACAGTCTATCCTTATAGCTTCCTGTACTAACCCCATACTTGAACACAATCTTTGCAACCAAACTGCTTCCTTGCTTGCATGAGTGGCTGACATGTATTCTGCCTCTATAGTTGATAGTGCCACTACAGATTGTTTCTTACTCATCCAACTGACTGCACCTCCAAATAGGTTAAACACATACCCACTTGTATATCTTCTCTGATCCAGATCTCTAGCCTAGTCTGCATCAACAAAGCCACGAATATCCAACACTCTTTCCAATCCTGGTCTTTCTTGGTAGCAAAAACCATAATCACTAGTGCCACGCAAATACCTGAAAACCCGCTTCACTACTGTCCAATGCTCCTTTCCTGGTTTTGACATAAACCTGCTCAATACTTCCACTACATGTGCGATGTCTGGTCTAGTACAGACCATTGCATACATCAAGCTACCGAATGCACTTGCATATGGAACATGGGACATGTCCTCTTCCTCTTCATGTGTCTTGGGACACTGTTCAGTAGATAAACTTACACCTACAGGAATAGGAACCTTCACTGGTTTACTATCTTGCATATTAAACCTCTATTGTATTGTCTCGACATACTTCCTCTGGTTTAACCAGATCTTCCTCTTTGCCCTATCTCTTTTAATTAACATGCCCAAAATATAGTTTGCAGCACCAAGATCTTTCATGTCGAATTTGGAGGACAATTAGGTGTTCAAATCCTGGATAATTTCTTTGTCATTTCCAACCAGCAACATGTCATTCACATACAAGACCAGATAAGTAACATGGTCACCAATTAATTTAAAATACACACAATGATCTACTGTGCTTCTAGTGAAGCCAAGTCCCCGTATAAATGTATCAAATTTCTGATACCACATCCTTGGTGACTGTTTTAACCCATACAGAGACTTCTTTAACTTGCATACCAGTTCTTTCTTACCCTTCACCGCAAAGCCTTCAGGTTGCTTCATGTAGATTTCCTCTTCCAGATCCTCGTGAAGAAATGTTGTCTTCACATCCATCTGTTCTACCTCAAAATCAAAAGCAGCAACAACAAATAAAAGTAATCTAATAGAAGTTACCTTGGCAACAAGAGAAAAAATATCACCAAAATCAAGTCCCGGCACTTGGGAATAACCTTTTGCTACCAACTGAGTTTTGTATTGCTCCACTTTTCCTTCTGCATTTGTCTTCTTTTTGAACACCCATTTGCTGCCAATGGGTTTCCTTCCAACCGGAAACTCCACCAGATCCCAAGCCTCATTTTTTTGCAAAGATGCCATTTCATCAACCATGGCCTCTTTCCAGAGTTTTCCATCCTCTGAATCCACTACTTCCTTCACAGTTCTGGGATCATCATCAGTAACAGACAAAGCAAAATTTGAATAGAAAGCAGATGGACTATACCTTTCTGGTTGTCTTCTTTCTCGAACTGATCTTCTCACAGTCAGAGTTTGTGGCTCTTCATCTTCTGATTCCTCCTCTACTGTAGAGTTTGATTCTTCCTCCTTTAGCTCAAACTCTATCTTCTCAGGTTCCTTTGGTTGGACTTCATGTTTAATAACATCTTTCACCTCTCTGAACACCACATCTCGGTTGTACACAACCTTCCTTGTTACTGGGTTCCAAAGCTTATAACCCTTTAAACCATCCTTATACCCAATAAAGATGCACTTTTCAGATTTACTATCCAACTTGGTTCTTTTCTCCTTTGGAACATGTACATATGCATCACATCCAAATACCCTCAGATGTGAAAGAGAGGGTTTCTTACCAGTCCATACCTCTTGTGGAGTCTTATCCTCCAACGTTGATGAAGGTGACCTGTTGACCAGGTAACATGCAGTATCCACTGCCTCTGCCCAGAATTCATGTCTTAACCCTGCACCATTGAGCATGCTTCTTGCCCTTTCCATCAACATCTTATTCATTCTTTCTGCAACTCCATTTTGCTGAGGTGTATATGGAGTAGTCTTCTATCGTACTATAGCACACTTCTTACAGAATTCTTCAAATTCCTTGCTACAAAACTCTCCACCATCATCTGTCCTCGGCACCTTTATCTTCTTCTCTGTCTGATTTTCCACAAGAGCCTTAAATTCTTTAAACCTGTCAAAGGCTTCAGATTTTTTCTTAAGGAAATATATCCATGTAATCCTTGAGAAGTCATCTATAAATGATACATAGTACACAAACATACCTAGTGATGGAACCTACATAGGTCCATGCACATCATTGTGTACAATTTCTAATATTTGTTTCGCTCTCTTACTACCAGAGGGGAAACTCACCAGATTCTGCTTCCCATATACACAATTTTCATAGAAATCAAAATCCAGAGAGCTATTACTCATACCTTCTACCATACCTTTACCATGAAGTATTCGAAGGCCCTTCTCTCCAATATGTCCAAGCCTTTGATGCCACAACATGGTCTTCTCTCCAGAGACCACTAGATTTTATGCTCCACTTTCAGGAACCACAGAACTGTTGCACCCATCAATAACAGTGATACCTTGCAGCTTGTACAGAGTTCCAATTCGAACTCTCCGCATCAATACCAGTGCTCCCCGAACCATTTTGCAGGTATCCTTCTCGAACACTGTTTTTACACCTGCATCATCCAGCTTGCTTACAGAAATCAGATTTCTGGCCAATGCAGGAATATCTAGAACACCTGGAAGTGTTCTAACCCTTCCACCTTGCAACTTCAAATTTACTTTTCCGCGATCAATGATTCTAGCCTTCCTATCATCCCCTAAGAATACATCACCACCATCGTATTTCTCATACTCACAGAACCACTCTCTATGGGGAGTGAAGTGAAAGGATGCACCTGAGTCAATCAACCATGCCTCATGATCGACATTTGTACTTGAAGAAGCCAAGTACACATCCCCACCTTCATCTGAGGTGATTTTCACCTCTACAGAAGGAGCATCACCAGATTCCTTTCCTTTATTAGGAGCTTTAGATTTACAGTCTCTTTTGTAGTGCCCTTCCTTTCCGCATTTCCAGCACACCACCTTTACAGGTTTTCCTGGAGATTTAGATCTCCCACTCAATGACTTATTTTTGTTTCTATTCTAGGACTGTCCTCGTACAAACAAGGCATCACCATTCTGGCTCTCCATATTTTTCCGTCTCATATCCTCCGTCAACAAGGATGAGACTATTTCATCAAACTACAAGGCAGTTGCATTGCTACCTATTGCAATAACTAGACTATCCCACGAATTTGGTAGAGAACACAATAAACTAATGCACTTATCTTCATCTAAAATTTTAATATCAACATATGCTAACTGACTTACCATGGTATTAAATGCGTTCAGATGCTCTATCACCGAGTCTCCATCTTTCATCCTCAGGTTATATAGCTTTTTCCGCAGGAACAATATATTCACGAGAGACTTAGATTGGTACAAAGTCCCTAACTTGTCCCACAAAGCCTTCGTCGTAGCCTCCCCTAATACATTTAGCAATACTGAATCTGAGACACACAATCGTATCGTGCTCTTTGCCTTTCGATCCAACTTCTTCCATTCTTCATCAGACACTCACGTTGGTTTAGTACCCAGATCTACCGCGATCCACTGATCTTTATCCACCAACAGATCCTCCATCTTGAGTTTCCACAACTCAAAACTCTGACTATTAAATTTATCGATCTCTATCTTTCCACTGCTCGCCATCTTCTTTCACCACCAGAATCGATCTCGCATATCTCCCACTGAACAGGGTCTACCACAGGCCTGAGCGAAATCCCTCAGCAACAAAGGTGTCCCCTTAAACCCAAAACTTCTCCGATACCAAATGTATGTTTTAACCCCATATATAAATTACCTCCATACGAATTCTAAAACATAGAAAATAAACAATGCGAGAGCATAACACATAAAACACATATACACAGAGATTTTCCCCTAGATCCCAAAACAGGGACTACCAACTTGATTTTTCATTATATTCCTTTCAATGTTATAATACATATTTATAAATGCCGAAGCATCCAATACCATGGACTGAAAACCATTATGTCCAAAAAACATGTGCGAAAATCATGCACAAAACCATAGGTGGGTCCACCCAACCTAACATAGGGTCTAAAACCAAAATTTTCCAGGGCGCTGCCCCAGACCCCATAAAGTGGGGTTATGGGTACCCCTCAAACCCCCTGTGACCTCCCCCCCTCTAACCCCCAGTTAACTACGTGGGCTAGGCGTGGAAAGAATATAACACAACCCAACACATAATGCTTGCCACTTCAGGTATGTCACCTCCAACTTTGGCACATCATCACCATCTACAAAACACTGCAATAGTGACCCCGACAGCAACTGCTTCGATATGAAATATGTGACCATGCTATAGTGTGTCGAGTCGGGTACTTAGAGGTTTATAACCATTGAAAATAGTCCCTTTTTTGCAGCAATCAATAATGCGAAGAGATAGCAGAAAGATTATCATAGGATTGCTAATAACATCTGCCACAATTCGAGCCCCATGAACTGGAGGGTTTGAGTATAGGTATAGAGAATGTAAGTTCAGTCCAGGAATCCTTTGAAGTGCAGGAAGCCCACTGTAACTAGTGCAGGAATCCCAATGCATGGTGCAGGCAGGTAAGTGCAATGGTGCAGGCATGTGAATGCATTGGTGTAGGCACGTCCCAAATTATAATAAAACCAATTGTAATTCTGCAACATACAAACCTTAATTAAACTTTCATTAATGCTATTTTAATCCTGTTAAAACAAACAAGTAACAAATACTCTTCGAAAATAATCATTTAGCCAATTGACAACATGAGAGAAATAAATAAAAATAAAGCAAAATCGAGACCCAACAACACCTTCAGAAACCTTTGTGCACACCTATTGTAGGTTGTTCTCTGAGTGCATATTCTATGGATTTATCACACAACTATAAGACCACTTCATCACCCTAGTATACAGGATGCTCTTTGAGAAGGATCCGCCTTGCATGTCGCAAGAAACAATGGAGGCATTGATTGACATAACATATTGGTATGCCTCACCTCTTGGTAGCTTCATTCGGATGTATAGCGTGGAGAAGGCTCCACATGTTTTACTGAAGTTTGCCATGGACAATTTGGTCATGGAAGAGGTTTCATACCACATCTCAACAGGGTTGTCAACAAGACTGCATAGGAAGAATATGGCACCTTGGCCCGCTCTTCCTTTGTGGACTGGGTTGTATGAGATCCATATTCTCAAGCACTTTGAGGCTGATATGGAGGAATTCAACAAGTTCACCTTCAGCACTAGAAGTTTCAATCCATATGACCTGCATTGCTTACTGAAGGAACATTGTGTGACAATGTATCATCCTCGGATCTACGGGGTGTGTCATTGGCTTAAGGAAGACCCACGGAGATACTGCTATCACTTCTCAATGTTCAGTGAACCGGTCAGCATGGCTATAGAGTGGTTAGCAGTGAAAAATCCAACAACATCTCAAAGAGCAACATCATCAGCAGTAGAAGAGGGCAGGAGACCTACGGTTGACAAAGGTAAGAGGAAGGTTTCTGACAGCGCAGAGGTATAGAAAAGCTACAAGTTCAAAGTAGATCCACTTGTGTTAAGAGCATCTTTGGAGATTTAGGCGAAGAGGTGACAACGCAACAGAAGTCTAGCGCAAAGGTAGAGGGAGAAGCAGAAGATGGAGGAAGCAGAAAAGGAGTTGTAGGGGTTGAAGAAAAAACTCAGGGAAGAACAAGAGCTGCACAAGAACATGCATATCTACATTTAACAAATGAATATCAAAGTGAGAAGGAATTATTACCTCAAGTCTTAGTGTGGTGTTGTTGGAGAGCCTAATGCAGCTAGGCGGAAGACCCCTGAGCTGGCTCCAAATCAAAACCTGCACATAGCAAAGACAATCGTAATATCACAGCATAAAACCTTGATAAACAAATGCATGAACATATCAAAGACATCTAGTTGCATATAACTAAGCCACTCATGCGAAAAGATAGTGAATAAACATATAAACAAGTTATACTACCAACATCATGGAGTGGACAACACAACTGCAGTTCTATTTGATGTAGAAAGAGTGATTACAACCATCAGTTGCATCATCCTTCCCTTTTTCCCCCATCTCCTCTCTCTCCCCCCCTTATTAACCTCTTATGATGCCTTAGTTTGAGACTCTTCTCGATAGTCAAATAGGAAATCCTTCCCAATGGTTCGACCACTTTCACCATGGCCCAAGCCTTGCATATGTAGCATGTAAGGTTAGGCTTTCCAATTCCTTCATGAGTTCCATTAGGCAAAAGTAGTGATGTTTCCATGCCTTAGTGCTCTTTCCCGTTTGCATATAGGAATTAGTAATTCCCCCAAATAGGTCAATTTTGATGTTTCCCTACTTTTATGAGCTGGCATAGGAGAGAATCTAGGGAAATTTTCCGAGTCAATTCGCTCTTTTGACCCATAGAAACTGATGTAGGGTCACTAAAATTGTTCCCAAGGTAACAAGTAGAGTTACCCTAGGCACTAACGCACCCTTAGGTTTGCTGAGAATATTTATAAAGCAGGTTGATAGTGTCTAGACAACGTTAGCTTGACAACTGGGCTTGTATACTTGGTTAGTCCTTCAATCATCATGTCTTTATCCTCTAAGCTAATGAGGAGATCATTTTCCTGTATAATAGTCCAGGTGTGTGTGGCAGTTGTTCTGGTGAAAGACCCTTAAATCCATATGATAACCAATACCCAACTGATTATTCGTATCAACAATCTTAGTTAGATTTTTTTTGTTGACTTGATATCAATTTATGAGAGTCGCTATTATGTGTGCAGTTTTATATATTTTGAGTTAGTACGGAGGGCCATGTTTGGTAAGTTTATAAGGCGATTCAAAAATTCAGGTCATGCCATTTTTTTAGCCTCTCTACAAAAGAGGTGAATATTTTCATTTATGTGTTAATAAGTTTAGAGGTGTTGCCCGAAGATGGCGTTGAAGGTACTGGAAGTCGTGTAAGGTAATGTAGGCCACATAGTTAGAGTATTGTTTTAGATTTATTACAAAAATGTTTCTGCTAATTACACTTTTGTTTCACATTTATTACATTAATTTTTTTGTTAATTACATATCTTAGTTTTATGGTTAAGACTGGAAAGATGTGGGTATATTTTTGTGAGGAAAGTTTTATAAGTTTTATCTTGGGAATCATTACAAGAGAAAACCTAATCAGAAGGTGGGGTTTTCTCTTTTCTAGAGGTATGGAAATAGGAATGTACAATGGAAAGTGTACTCTCTATGGTGTTACTTGAGGCTTGTGGTTTTCTCCAACTTCCAACTTGTCACTCCTAGTTTCTTTGCTTAACTATAGAACAAAATACAATAAGATATAATTGAACCCCTAATACTTATTTTAGGTAAATGGATGGATCCACCATGTAACTTTATGAATTGTATTTTAGCTCGAAGTGATCCATCTAATTTATGTTTGTTCTTGGAAACTCACTTATAGTCAATTGGTTTGATTCCAAATGGAGGGTCCATCAACTTCCATGTACCATTCTTGATGAAAGAATAATACTCCTTTTGCATTACTTATTTCTACTTATCATGAGAAGCATATTATTCAAAGGAAATTGATTCAAGGTTTGTAGATAAATTCAATTCGCAATCACATGACATCAATATCATCTACATTATCGAAATCATTATTATCTACACCAATGGATTCAGAGGATGGAAAACTTCAGAAGAAGTCTATGGTAGAAGAAATGCAAGAGAATCAACTTGTTTGAAGTGATCCATGATAATTTATTTTCCTCTATAAATTGTAAATTTATGAAGAGTGGGAGGCAGCCATTGAATGCTAAACATGCCCACAAAGGCGCTAAGATATTTCCATGTACTAGTTTAGTGATTAGGATAATGAAATTAAATTCTTGCATTATGGAATTATGTGTGCATAAATTAGAGTAGAAGCATGTGATGTGTAGAGAAAATAGTTTGTATATTAGGTTGCATATGTTTTTCATAAGCAATGGAGAAGAGACTGGGATCCATTGATCTAGGTGAACATTGATTGTAAATACCATTGTGTTAATCATGACTGTGAGGAGGATTGATGGTTAAAAAGGGATTGGAATTACATGAATATTGTTTTGTCTTTCTCTTTGTAAAATGTTGGGAGAGGTAGGACAAACCTATCATGAATAGCTAAATAAACTAAATGTTAGCATAGTAGTGTTGTAAGTTGTTTGGTTATCTAAAGTCATGGAGAAAAAGAGAGTTGTTCTAAGGATTAAAGTTTAACTATGGGACATAACCCACAGGGTCTAGGATCGAGACTAATAAAAACTTGAAAACGGTAGGCCCCAAAAGCCATTTTCATCAAGAGGTATCAAAATATTGACTCGTCCTCTAATAAAGCAACGAAAACAACTTTTGGAAGGTGCAACTATAAAAAGGGTAGGGAAATAACTATTTTACTATTTTGAAAAGGATTAAGAGCTTGGAAAATTAGATTTGTGAGAGATCTTAGAGATTATGTTTTTTTTTCTAAGTAAAGCTAAACTATTATATTACAGCAAGAGCAAAGTTACATTATCAAAATTACAACGGGGCCGCGGCCCTGTAAGATTTGTCCGAGGACAGACAGTAGACACCTGAGTATTCATGCCAGTATTACATAGGACACATGGACAAAGACTTAGAGCCACACTCATGTAGCTGACACATGGACAAAAACACTTGAAGAACATCGACACAGAACAGAGATAACATAAAACCGACACAATTACATAGAGACAGAGTGACAGACTCATATATAACCGCATAGGGAGCTGACAGAGAAAAATTCTTGCTGTAGAACCTGGAGCGCGAGCTGGGCATGTTAATCTTCATCAGTAGTCTGCGGTTCATCTTCCGCCTTGCAGCAGGGAGGCTGGAGGATGGCTTTACCAGAGTTGCGCGTTCCACGGTCACTTGGGCCAGCGCCATAGTCACAAACAGGTTCTCTCAGGCTTGCTCCCGGGTCATGTATGGGCCGCATCATCTCAACAGCGGGGAATTCCATTTCCACCGTAGGAACAATCCCAGGAACACGCGGAGGGTTGGCCCGGGGATTACCATCCTCATCTTCCCAGGGATTGCTGCAGTGCTCCACAGAGACAGTCACGAAGAAAGTAGAATTGGCTAAGGTGCAGGGGATGCGGTATCTCACCATTGGGTGTTCCGTATGCCCACAGTCCATGCGCGCTGGAGGTTCCCCCATTCTACCTCTGCCCGGGGGCCTTCCCCTCGGCCTTCTGCACTCAGAGGTTTCCTCACTTGAGGAAGAAGTCGAGGGGGCTCTACCACTGTGACCTCCCCTACCACTGTTGCCCCTTCCACGATTGCGCTGCATTCTGGTCCTCTGAACAGAGCGCTCAATTCCGCAACGCAACACCACTGTTGGCACAGGTTTATTGCCAGACCGGATCCTTGCCTCCCAATTGCCCAAAGCTGTGGCCGCAGAGCCTTGACCCTTGCTCTCAAAGCTTGAATGAGAGACGAGACTCTGAACCTCCACAACTTCTATCGAAACCAGAACAAGAGCCAACGAGAGACGCGGGTAAGTAAGCACTGCCAAATTCTCAGAGTCGCAACTGGCTTGCTTGTGAGCCTGCCAATTGCCCCACTCTGCAGCAGCTAAACACTCACAATCACATTCAGGGCCAGACTGAGAGTCGAAGGGCTGAACCTCCGTCACCTCCGGCAAGATCAGAACAGTTGCAGATAGGAATTGCAGGAGAATGTCCGAGAGAATGCGGTTATGAAGCGCCATGTTACGCTTCTCAAGACTCGCCATGAATGTCGACAGGACGCCTCTGTCAACTCCCTTAACTCCCTTCCTTAAATGCAGCGGGTTCATGAATTTATGGTGTGTCCTCCTGTCATGCGTGGCTCGTCCGGGCGGACACCTGCCCTTTGGACGAGCCTTATGCGCCATGTGTCTAGCGACCACCCGCATCTGGGGATCTTAGAGATTATGTTACTATGAAGAAAATCATAGATATGAAGTGATCCATCACAATTTGTTTTCCTATGATGTAAACCTATGCTGATAATTTGTAAACCTATGATGTGTGGGAGGTGTCCATTGAATGATAAACAACTTTGCTAAGGCACTAAGATATTTCCATGTAATAGTTTATGATTAGGATAATGAAATTCGATTCCAATGTTAAGGAATTCATTGTGCGTAAAATGGAGTAGAAGCCATGATAAAGAGATTGTGACCATCTGTTACAAGGAGGATCTATGGTTTGAAAGGGATTAGAACTACATGAAGAGTCACCATTGTTGGGCGATTTAGTTGTCTGCTAAATCCTTGTCATTTAATTTATCAATCCGGGGTATCATAAACTTAGAAGCAAACCAAAATATATGGGACCTCAGATGAAACAGGTGTAGGAAGTTTGTTTAGAATGGAAATGCATATTACAAATCTAAACTATCAGATCTATTTTATGAAAGCATAAAAAATGTTTGATCAATGGAATTATTTTACTTTAGAAGATAGAGAAGAGTCTCTTGTTCAAGAGTCCTGATTGTCCTTCTACAATCTTCCTATAATAACATTACCAAACACCTAAGAAAGAAAGAAAGAAAGCATATAAATGAAAGCAATTAAATATTGTTTTCATTTCAATTCTTAGCTCATGGAGAAGAGTCTCCTAACTTAGGAAGACTTGATTGCCCTTCTCACATAAAAACTATATACTGAAAGGGAATCAATATTCACATAAATGTAATCTAGGAAAGCACATGAGAAAGTAAATCTTATTTCAATTTAATCTAGCTCATGAAGAAGAGACTCCTAACTTAGGAGTTCCTGGTTATCCTTCTCACACCAAAACTAGCTATTGAAAGGAGATCAACCTTCACACAACAAAACATGGCCACAACATGAATTCATACTGAAATTATCTACAAGTATTTACAACAAAGAAATAAGATGAACATCATAATTAAAATTAGTATATTCACAACATTACTTTACAACAAAGTGCACTTATCTCAGTATGGGGATCCTTCCATTCCTCAATGAGCACACATGAACAACTATCACACCTTAAGAATCAAACAACACTCATAACTCATGATTTGGAGAAAGTGGTATTATTCATGTTGAATGAACATAAATCTAATGCTAATGAATAACTGATAATTGTTTTCTCTCCCTCCTCCTTTCCTTTGAAGGATGCTCCTCTTATTTATACATGAATTAGGGATATCTACTCAATAAATGTAGATCCCTTAAATATCTACTAGACCCATACTTGTCTCAACTTATCCCTAAATACTAGATACAAATCCCATGACACATCAAAATCTCCATGATCTTTCTCCTTGGAATATGGTCCACCTATTGAGTTGAAATTCGAATTTGTTCTTGGGAGGCCACATAAGGCTGCCTTGGAAACTTCCAAATGATCTACACATGTCATCAAACTCAAGCCACTTTTAGGTATAAGCAAATACATGTTATTTCTCTAACTTTTAATCATAAATTCACTCTAAATACATGAAATTAATAACTTTGGAAAATGAAAATATAAACTCATATGGTAATGGAAATATAGGGTTATGTAATGATAATATGATGAAATGAGGTGACAAAATGAGGATAAAGGTGAAAATGGAGTGAAAATTGATGTTAATTTGGCGGCCCAACATACCCCCCAACTTAAGTTATTGCATGTCCTCATGCAATCTATTACATTGGTCATGATTTGATTTTTTGAATTGTCTTGCTTTTACATGAACTTTGGCTGATATTGATTTTTTTAACTTCACATAATTTTCTTTTTGACAACTTTGTTCCTTTTTGCAAAGTCTTTTCTCTTAAAAACATTTGATTGCAACATATTATTTTGGTTGGTTCTTGTGTGACAACCAAAATTTGTTTAGTATTGGTTCTTGTGTAACAATACTTTCATTGTTTTTGTGTTGCATCAAAAGACTTTGAACACATTTAATCAACCATTCTTTCTTTGATCATTATTTGCAAAACATGTAACATTTGAATCATAATGCAATAGTAGTTGTTTGGAAAAAGTATGTTGGTTAGGATGATATGTGTAGAAAGGACATATATGACATATGGAAGGTGATAATGGAGTATGGATGTGAATATGAACATGGTGAAACATTTTCCAAAAATTATAATTTTAGTATTAAAGGAATTGTATGATAAA
Source organism: Pinus tabuliformis (assembly GCA_031772625.1). Classification (NCBI taxonomy): domain Eukaryota; kingdom Viridiplantae; phylum Streptophyta; class Pinopsida; order Pinales; family Pinaceae; genus Pinus; species Pinus tabuliformis. The sequence goes on along the minus strand of CM062811.1, from coordinate 385,637,077 downwards.
AAGCTAAAAAAGAACATACCTTTACTTACCTGAGTGGACAAACTATGTATATGTAGAAAAGTGTAGCTTCTGTTGTTGAATCATGGAATGAAGAATACAAGAATGTGATCTTTGTCTTGGTTGCATATATGATGGATGAAGTCACGAATATGGTTCCTTTATTACTATCTACTCTTGAATCACATAGTCTTCATCTCGTCCCATATCGTGGCACAATTCTTTCCATGTGAATGAATGTGTCGATGTCGAACATGGAAAGAAGTCATTGGATTACCGACCATTGATGAATGTCGTTAACCAATGCGAGGCAAACTCACCATTAATGTCAATGAGTGCCAAGGTACCCAAGTACATCTTGCGAAGTGCGAATGAATGAGCTGATGTCGAGCCACTTGCAAGATCCAACAAACAAGAGACATTAAGGTATTCCCATTGTTCATTAGCAAGAAGACTTGCCATTAGGGCATGCAAGCCTCAAGGTACTAATAATGACTCTAATATTTGTCCCAGATAAGGTGTTGAGGTCGATGGGTCAAGACTTGTTGAAAGGTGGGCCTTAAGGAATCCCACATCAATCAACGCGAGTTCGTACAAATGATTGGTAGGACTATAGATACAAGATGTTGTGGTCAAACAGTTTTTATGGCAAGGAAAACAAGGCAATGTAGAGAGATGGTTGGTTTATTTGTGAGGGAAAAACATGAACTGAAAAGAAGGAAAAAATGTATGTGACTCAGAATAGTAGACATGTATGAAGTCCTGATGGATAAGGCAATGAATCAATGGACTTTAACATGGATGACTGATGAGGCTTTGAAGGAGAAGTGTGGGAAACAAATCATGAAAACAAAACATTTCTTTGTAGTGAGAAATGTCACGACATTTCTAACTAACTCCTTCAAGCTTTCAATAATGAATGTGATTTCGAGAGATCACATCTGCATGGACTTGGATCATCGCGCACCTGTAAATGCTTAGTACATATCCTGCATGAGAACTGTAAGAGAATTTTGAAAGATATAACATGCAAGAATGAGTATGAATGCTTAGCAACCAAAATAAAATGAAATGAATTTTTTACCTGTTGCCTTTGCGCGCTAGTTCCCAACTCCAACAAGACAAGTTAGCATAAAATGTTTTCAGCTCTTATGAAATGTCCATTTGCAATTTTTTAATTGTTATTTTTTTTTTAATTGTTTTGAATTTTTTTATTTTTTTTTTATGTTTTTAATTTGTTTTTTATTTTTTTAATTGCTTTGATTTTATTTTTTTTTAATTGTTTTGATTTGGTTTTTTTTTATTTTTTTTAATTGTTTCAGTTTTTTTATTTTATTTGTTTTTTTTTTCATAAAACTAAAATTTAAAACTATTTTTTTCATATATATATATATATATATATATATATATATATATATATATATATATATATATATATCATAACAATTTGTTTTGTATTTTTATTGAACCGAAACCAAAACACAATGTTTGTTCACCCACATTTATCCAACGAACTTGTCTCATTTGTTTCGATGGCAAGCCCTTCATTTTTATCAATTCAGAATTCGCTCTAGATCGACCTAGAATAGCTAATATGATTGAATGTTTCATTAATGAGCATTGACCTTATCGGCCTTCTCAATCAGATCCCGCCAAACCAAGTTCTGGCATCCTTTTCGGCTTCAACATTTTTGTTTTCCTGCGTTGGAAGTAATTTTCGTAGATGTACTCAAGGCGAAAACCCTTTTCTTCATTGTAAAGCATGATATGGCCATGCCATTTCCATACGCGGGTAGTCGGATTCCGACTTCTCCGTGGTGGCAACACAGATGTGATGTTCCCCAACTTCCACAGAATTGCAGGAATTGGGCTTCAATTCGTCCCCTTTTGCCACTTAATATCATGCAGACGATCTTCTGTTCAAGCTTTGTCGTCTCCTTGGTGATCTTCAAATTGCACTCATCTTTGATGACTTTATGGCACGCATTGGATATCAGAGAATCAGTGTCGAGATATTGAGGGCGTATCCCCAATCTCTCCATCATGTTGCTTAGCCTGAATACGTCGAGAGGAGATTTGGGGCTCGATTTCAACATATTTACTGCAACAAATGAAAGCCAGATTCCATCAGATGCTTTCTAGCTTGAAGTGACTTCTCCTCATCTCCTATAACCAATGAAATAATTGGGCTAGATTGCATGAGGAATTGGCGCGATCTATTCCAAATTTTATGAACTGAAACATGATTTTGCTCATGGATTTTCGAGTGTTCTTTCCTGCTAAACTTAGCAAATTCACACAATTTCTAGCGAATGTCCCTCATTAGAAATACCGTTATCTAAATGATAAGATTTTAGGGATAGCAGTTTAGGTTTTTCGCTAAGATCTCCATTACCTACGCTCAATGCGGCCATGTTGCTTTAGACGCGATGTGGATAAGATCGATCCAGTGTTGTGACTCTTCTCATGGCTTCTGACTGGGTGAGTCTATGCAGGAGATGTAACTTGGTTGAAAAGGCAGGCATAACTAAGTTTCTCTATTTATTTGCCGTCAATCATCAGTCACTCCATCAATTGATTCTCTTTCAGTTTTCAAACCCTCCATGGCTCTGTGTTCTGTCTGAGATAAGTGTGAGAAGGGATTGCGAGGGAAAGGGTTTGTTATCTCTTCTTGTCGGCCATGATTGATCTATTCTCATACTGCCGCCTGTGAATTCACAGCTTGTAGTTGCCAGACGATGCGTTTTTGCGATTCGAAGCTTGGACTGCCTGTGTATCATTCTCTTATTTTCTTGCAAAAGAAATTTAGGGCCAGAAACACCTCGTTAGGGTTTCCATAGCATCGACAAGAAAAATGGAAGGCGGTGGTTTCGTTCGGCGCACTGTCGACGACGTTTTTAAAGATTTCAAAGCACGTCGAGCTGGCTTGATCAAAGCCCTCACTACGGATGTGGAGGAGTTTTATCAGCAATGTGATCCAGATAAGGACAATCTATGTCTTTATGGATTTCCAAATGAAACATGGGAAGTTAATCTACCTGCAGAAGAGGTGCCTCCTGAACTTCCCGAGCCAGCTTTGGGAATAAACTTTGCAAGAGATTGGATGCAAGAAAAAGATTGGCTATCACTGGTTGCTGTACACAGTGATTCCTGGCTACTTGCAGTTTTTGTCTATTTTGGTGCACGATTTGGGTTTGACAAAAATGACCGGAAGCGGCATTTTAACATGATGAATGAACTTCCAACAATATACGAGGTTGTCACTGGAACTGCAAAGAAGCAAGTAAAAGAAAGATCTATAGTTACCAACAACAGCAGTAGAAAAAACAAGTCAGGAGGGAAGGTGCGGTCATCTGAATCTCAACCAAAAATGTCGAAGTTACCACTATCCAATGGCTTCTCATGTTACTACCAAAATAAATTTAAATAAATAAATAAAAATAAAAAGGAATTTATTCCTAAGAATTTTTATGTTAAAATCAAAATCCTTTTTTTTTTTAAAGAAATTGAATTTATTTTAATTCTTATATTGTTTTAAAATCAAAATCTTATAAAAAGTCTTTAAATTTATTCTAATCCTAAAACATTCTAGGATTTTTTTATTGATTTAGGATAATTTTTTTAGCAAATGGAGACAGCTATATTGCAACCTTGAAAACATTTATAAACATTCTACTTTCTGATCCTCGAGATCGTGTGAAAACGTAGGAGGAGAGCATACTTATTTGAAACATAAAATATGATCCTACCTACTCTATGCTAATTGAAAATTACAAACTATTACGTGTAATTAAATTTCTAGTGTAACCATTCATGCAATAGTAGTAAAAATATATTCATTTTCAATTTCGCTAATTTAGAATGAAAATATACAAGGATGATCGAATCTAGTTTTTGTGAATGTGATTTAATGAAATAAAAACAAAATTGATCTAACCTTGTACTTGTTTGAAACCATCGAAACCACCTGTCGATAAGGCTTTCATAGGCGTGATTTCCACTCTGATTCAGATCATGCTGCAACTTCTCTTCGTCCTCCTCATTCTCCTGTTCAAATAATTGTTCATCATTAGATATACAGGATGATTCTTCAAATGTTAATTCATCATTTTCTTCTAGAGTAGTTAAGCTTTTGGCTGTTGTCAAGATCTCTTCTTCGCAAGAAGAGGAGATCCTGACACTTGCTAGGATCTGAGCAAGTTGTTCCAAACTTATACTCATCGTTTTTATTGTGTTTTTGTTTTTTTTTTTAGTGAATGGGGGGTTTTTTATTTGTATTCTGTTTCTATGTTTCCTATATAAGAATAAACTTAAATGAAAATTCCTATATGCAATTAACCCTAAATGATCCTAAATAAAAATTCTTCCTAAACAATCTTCTTAACTAGCTTACATCTAAGTTTGCTTCCCCGGCAACGGCGCCAAAATGTTGGGCGATTTAGTTGTCTGCTAAATCCCTGTCATTTAATTTATCAATCCGGGGTATCGTAAACTTAGAAGAAACCAAAATATATGGGACCTCAGATGAAACAGCTGTAGGAAGTTTGTTTAGAATGGAAATGCATATTCCAAATCTAAACTATCAGATCTATTTTATGAAATCATAAAAAATGTTTGATCAATGGAATTATTTTACTTTAGAAGATAGAGAAGAGTCTCTTGTTCAAGAGTCCTGATTGTCCTTCTACAATATTCCTATAATAACATTACCAAACACCTAAGAAAGCAAGAAAGAAAGCATATAAATGAAAGCAAGTAAATATTGTTTTCATTTCAATTCTTAGCTCATGGAGAAGAGTCTCCTAACTTAGGAAGACTTGATTGCCCTTCTCACATAAAAACTATATACTGAAAGGGAATCAATATTCACATAAATGTAATCTAGGAAAGCATATGAGAAAGTAAATATTATTTCAATTTAATCTAGCTCATGAAGAAGAGACTCCTAACTTAGGAGTTCCTGGTTATCCTTCTCACATCAAAACTAGATACTGAAAGGAGATCAACCTTCACACAACAAAACATGGCCACAACATGAATTCATACTGAAATTATCTACAAGTATTTACAACAAAGAAATAAGATGAACATCATAATTAAAATTAGTATATTCACAACATTAATTTACAAAAAGTGCACTTATCTCAGTATGGGGAGCCTTCCATTCCTCAATGAGCACACATGAACAACTATCACACCTTAAGAATCAAACAACACTCATAACTCATGATTTGGAGAAAGTGGTATTATTCATGTTGACTGAACATAAATCTAATGCTAATGAATAACTGATAATTGTTTTCTCTCCCTCCTCCTTTCCTCTGAAGGATGCTCCTCTTATTTATACATGAATTAGGGATATCTACTCAATAAATGTAGATCCCTTAAATATCTACTAGACCCATACTTGTCTCAACTTATCCCTAAATACTAGATGCAAATCCCATGACACATCAAAATCTCCATGATCTTTCTCCTTGGAATATGGTCCACCTCTTGAGTTGAAATTCGAATTTGATCTTGGGAGGCCACATAAGGGTGCCTTGGAAACTTCCAAATGATCTACACATGTCATCAAACTCAAGCCACTTTTAGGTATAAGAAAATACATGTTATTTCTCTAACTTTTAATCATAAATTCACTCTAAATACATGAAATTAATAACTTTGGAAAATGAAAATATAAACTCATATGGTAATGGAAATATAGGGTTATGTAATGATAATATGATGAAATGAGGTGACAAAATGAGGATAAAGGTGAAAATGGAGTGAAAATTGATGTTAATTTGGCGGCCCAACAACCATATTTGATGATTGATTATTGGACACAATGGATTTCAACCCGGTGATGCTTCATGTAGACCATTTGGTCTTTCACTTTGAATAATGTATGCAGATGTGGGCTAGACTTATCATGAATAGCCAAATGAACTGAATGTCATCACACTACTGTTGTAAGTTATTTTCTTAATTGAAGTCATGAAAAAAATGGGTGTTTCTATCAGGATTAAAGTTTGACTGTGGGAAATAACACACAAGGCCATCTATGCGAAAAGCATAGGGCAATGTTTCAAGGAATCCACTATAATCCCTGTAAGTTATTTGCTAAGATGGTTGGAGTTACATGTTCCCCTCCTTCGGTTTGGATATATCAGCTTTAGGCTCTTCCCACCTTGCACCTCCATGCTTGCTAGTTGCCCCATAACATCTTGTTAATGTGGGTATCTTGACGGAATGATTTTGTAAGTGTATTCTCATTCCGACAAAGTCATATTGAATTTATTTGAGGTACCTATTTGGGTATCATTAATTAGAGACATGCTACATTTTTCATGATAGCTTTTCGTATGAAAACATGCATAGGTTATGCTTGCACCCATATGCTACCAACATTTTCTTTATTACAATCTAATTTTCACAAGATTACATATCATGTTTTCTCTTTTTACTTTACTCAGCTACCAGACTTTTTTTCGCCACATTTACCTGTGCCCATGATTCATCCTTCATGTGACATGAAGATAACAAATCCCTTAGAGAAATTATTACATATTTGTTGTCATGTGTACCAAGTTAAGAAAATTTATGGTTGTGTCATATGGCCTTGTTGTATACTAATATATACACATTTTTTTTATGATTCCACTAACTAGTCCATGGTATCCAGCTTGCACCAAATCTTGCAATTAATCTTCTTTCAAATAATCAAATTTCTCTAGTAAAATTGGCCCTTTTAATCATGAGGTGGTTATAATATAGATCAACTAGAGAAACGTTCCATGATTTTATATTATAAGTGTGTAACTTATACCATCGTGAGCTCCTTGCGTCCATGAGGCATAAGGAATTCAAGAACTATCTAGATTCCTTTTCTAATATTTTTACCATATTCTTGGGATTGACTCTAGCCTTGCTCATTTATGTTCATTAAATTTGATGTAAAGCTGATATATTTTCTAGGAATTAGAAACACTATTTTCTGAATTGCTTCCCAATTTATTTGGCATCTTATTATGTTACTTTCAACTCAAAAGCCTCAATTATGTTACTTACTTCATTATTTCTAAGGCTTTCTTTTCCTTCAAAACTGTTATAAATGCTTATTACCATTTGCCTCCATGTGACTAATTCTTAATTAGAAAGCTTACCTGACAATTTCATGACAATCCTCAATTGCTTGATTCGTCTGTTGTAATTTATTCGTTTTGGTTTTTTATCGTTTAATAAAAAGAGAACCAATGGATCATATTTTGTGCTTCTAGGCTCAAGTGTCATTTATTTAGGAGAAACTTCCTTTTCATTTTTTGTCACCTGCACTATATTTCCAATTGTCAAAAGATCGATTCTTACGAGTCATTTTTCCTCTAAGAGGCCCAAGGATTTCTTCTTGAAAACCTAATAGCTGCAAAATGCCACCAGACCTTGCTGCCCATAAGGAATCCTACCATTTTACAACATGTCAATGGTATAGGTTTAAATCTTCCCTACTAAGAGCTATATAATATTTATGTGTCATTCCTATTTATTTTTCACATGTCACTTATCAATCCTTAATTTAGTGAAAATGATTCATTATAAGCCTAACCGAGACTTACACCAACATGCATGTTCAAGTTATGATTAAGTCAATTTTTATTGTGAGCCTGGCATGCAGAGTTGAGTCATGTTTGAGTTATAATGAGTCATATGGTTGTAATTAGGGATGAGCGTTAGAAATAGTAACTACTCCTGTATGCATGCAATGCTTGAAGATATGAGTTGAGTTAAGTCGAGTCCAATATTATAAGTCAAGTTTGAGTTTGCATGGAGTAGTTAGCTAGAGAGAAGTCAAGTCTAGTTGGAGTTTGCATGATTCCATATTTAATAAGTGTGGTGATTTTATACCCGTGGTTGGGTCATTATAATGTGTGAAAGTCAAGAGCAACAACTTAGGTAGATGTGTATGTGAGAATCAAGTTTGCGATTAGAATATTAATTGAGCAACAACTTACATTTTTGTGTGAATTTTATGTTTTCCTTCTCTTCCTTTCCAACAGTTTTTGCATTGAAAATAGGCTGCATAAAATTGTCTTGCTAATAATCTTCCACAAATTTATACTAATTATCATGACTAGGAATGGAGGTCTATGGGAAAAATCGAGATCTCATTATCTGAACTGAGATAGGCATCATCGAAGCTTGTATCTATGAAGGGCAGAGTTGAATTAATTGATTTGATCAATTGAATTTCCTGCAATCGACATACGCTCAGTAGTTGTGGCTATATTGCAGATAACCAATATTTTTTGAATAGCCTTCAATGGTCTCGCTGTAGGATTTGAGGGTGAATTTTTGGTTTAGAGGATAAGCTTCCATATGTAGATGTCAAGCACTCAAATTATTTTACTGCACCTATCCTACGTTAGTCAATTATTGTCTTTTGGTTCTTCTCCTACTTCCCTATCCCCCCTAAGCTACTGCTTCTCTCTGTTGGAAATAATACTTAGAGGGGGGGGGGGGGGGGTGAATCAGTATTATCAGATCAATCAAACTTTTCAATTTCATACTCAGAAACATATACGCTACTTCAATTAAGTGAACCCGCGTGTACACGCTACTGTGTCTAATGAAACTCGCGTATATCCAGAGATCTTATAATTCAGTTAGCTTAATCTTCAGTAAATGCATCAGATCATTATTAAGCATATTAACAGTAAACAGGTGCAGAATAACAGAACAGAACATCACACAAGAGCCACACACATGAACACAAAGATATAAGGTGGAAACCCAATGTGGGTGAAAACCACCTGCTGCAAGTCATCTCAATCTTCTTCTTAATAAGAAAATCCTTTTACAATATTTGTACTGGTGCAGTCTTATACCAGTACGGGAGCTACAACCCCCTTTGCTCTTGTACTAGCCGATCCATTTACTAGTACGCAGGCTGCTACCTGCTACAATGCTCCAAAGATCTCCTTTAGCTTTTGTACTAGCTTAGATACTAGTACGTAGGTGCTTGCCTACAATCTTCTCACCTCCAGGTACCACGTTTCATCAATTTTCAGACTGGATACACTGAAGCACAACACATAATCTGTAAGGCCACTTTTCATCCAATTTTCATACTGGACCCATAACTATCATTGAAGCTCAAAACAATCATCAAACTCTGAATCACTGAAACCCTGTTAACAACATCGTCACCAGAACACAGAGCAGACATAGAACTCTGTAATAACCATCAGACCCATCTGCAACTTCAAGTATCAAGCTTTACAATGTATACGCTACTTCGATGAATCAAACCCGCGTGTATACGCGCTTTCGCCAAAGACAACCCGCGTACAGATCTAAAAATAATTTCTCATAACTTGCAGCTGTACCATACATCAATCATACTCATAATACTTATAGAACAATACATGCGTCAGTATGTAGATCTAGAATAAGTATCATAAAGATAGTTCATTTCAAACCATTTGATCCCGATCTCTCCTTAGATCTTGCTCTCCATCGACCGATGAGATCTCTCCTTAGCTCAGATCAAGCAATGCATCATCAACCCATAACCCTGCATACTGGATCTAATGCTTCATCAGATATTCAAGACAATTCAGATACACTTGCCTAATGATTTCCTTCCCTTTATATAGCCTTAGGCCTTGTTCAATACCAAGAGCCAAAACCATAGAAATCCAATACCATCAACTTCAAAACTAGGGATCAACACGTCCGCCGAGACGCCAAGGTCCAAAACCATAGGCACAACTTCCAAGGAATAACCGCCATGGACCAAAGGTACTTTTCCACATACACGCGCTTTTGCTGAAGCCAACCTGCGTGTACACGCGACTTGGGCTTAACTAAACTGCGTGTATGAACTTTCTCTTCTTCTTATAGTCTGATCATCAATTCCTTGTTGCTGACCTTCTGTACTATGATTTGTCATCAGTGAGGTTTGCCATCAAGGACAACACTTATCTCATAATGCCAACAATCTCCCCCTTTGGACTTGATGGCAAAGCTAACTTGTCATACTTAGAACTATCATCTGATCCCTTTGAGCTGTCCTCCATCAGTCACATCTGATATCTCTTCTGAAGATTCATCATCTGATTCCTTTGAGCTGTCCTCCATCAGTCACATCTGATATCTCTTCTGAAGATTCACCCAGTTATACATAAGTGAGATATTCTTCTATGAGAGGGTTGCCATCAAGTACAACACATGCATCATAATGCCAACAATCTCCCCCTTTGGACTTGATGGCAACAACACCAAATCACTCTCCCCCTTTGACATCAAGGGCAAAGGGTGGACCAAGATATTCTCTTCCTTTGCTGAATCATTCCACTGTCCATACTCCCCCTGAGTACCTGCTGAAATCTCTGAATAGTCTCCCCCTTTGTATATGCCAAGGTGTACCAATCTGTTCATGCTCCCCCTGAGTACATGCTGAATCTCTGTACCGCTGAAGTGTGTTGTACATGCTCTTCCTGACTGTAGGCAAGATCTGCAAAAGATGTTCTTCAAGAAGAACATGACTCTATGCATCATAAAGGACCTTCCTATCACTTAGGACTCATACATACATCCATCTCTCAACTAAGTGAGGATATACAAAAATTGACTCATCCACCCAACCAAGTCGGAATACATCAAAATTTTACATATGACAACCAATCACATTGCATCAATCATCCCAGGCATAGTGGGGAAACCAAAATAGGCCGTTACATGACCTTGACACCATGAAAGAGATACCACAAAAGAGATATATGACATAGAGACGAAATAACTAGACCAAGACTTATGAAAGTCACCAGCAGCATCTGATAATCACCATTCAGATCAGCAACCAAGAGATCCTTTTGTTCTCCTTTCGCCTTTGTTCCTCCTGAAATCAACACCAAATGTGAACTAGAACCAAAAGCTTTAAGATAATGCCAACAATGCATCATTGGAAGATTATCTGCTCCCCCTGAACCTGTGCCAGATGATCTCTGTCAGACCTATATCAGACTTTCTGCAACCAACATCTGTCCCTGCTGATTTCCTTCAAATCTCCATATACGCGTCTGTATACACATAAACAAGCGTATATACGCAGATATCCCTTACGCAACACGCGTACACAAATTTCCATATCAGCAACCTGTAAATGTCCTGTAGAGAATAGGTCATCAACCTATAACAAGGTATGTCTGCATCAATTCATCCCTTTGAACAGAATTCAGAGTCATTCACATTGTATCATGTGTGAAACCACCATAGCCATTTCATCAAGCTCTACATGATCCAAGTATCATTACTTGGGAACATCTGCATCAATTAACATATGTAAGTATAAACCTATCATTATATAGATAAGAACTCATCACCATGTCTCCAATAAAGCAACTTTGAGTAGTCATCCATGTATCAGCATTATGTATCTTGAGCTCAAGCTCATTTGACAAAACTTCTTGATATCATCAACAGCAACAATCCTTGTCCACAAGAGTGCCTGCATTATAACTGTATGATTTTTATGCATATGACAACAGCAGTATATGAGTGACCCATCATCAAGTGAGGAAGATGAATATTCAAGCTTTGTACTTCTTCTTGTCCTTATGAAGATCACCATGTAAGCACCATATATGCATCATCAAAGAATCATCCATAAATCTGATCTGAACATCAACTATGTAACCCCAAGAATCATATGAGATTTTATCATAGACAACTCACAACCACATCATAGCAAGATATATCATTTAGCCATATAAGAATCATCACCAAGGATTATTAACCATAATGCCAACAATGAATTACTAAAGGCATATGCTCCCCCTCAACCAGTGCCATCTGTTAGATCTGATCATGCATAAGCATCAAAACATCATCATCCTCAAGTTAGGATCAAAACACTTCTAGACATCATACAAGTAACAAAACATTTCCACACATCCTCAGCAGACTGTAACCAATAGAGCAAATAATAGACTGAATCATATCAGATCCTTTTTCTGATCCTGTTCCCACTGCTTTTCCTCAGACTGACATATACGCGACTTTGCAGTGTCTAACTCGCGTATATACGCGCCTTCCCTTTAAGGAACTTGCGTATGAGATTCAGGACACTGAAGTTTTACACTTTCAGCTCCCCCTGAGTCTGATATGTCTGTGCTGTGCTGTGTCTCAGTACATTGTGCTGACTGTACTTCCTTCTTCCTCCATATCTTCAAGTGTGATGAGGTTTTCTCCTTTTGGTGTGATGTCCATCCTTTGTTCCTGCATTCCTTTGCTATATGTCCAATCGTGTTACATGCATAACATCTTACATATTTCATATTCCTCCTGTAGCAATCAGCGGCTTTGTGACCAAACATATTGCAAGCAAAGCAATATCCATTAAAGTACCTTGAATGTGATGATCTTTCTACATGATGGTCTTGAACCCTTCTTCTTCCACATCTAGCTGCAACATGTCCAAGATTATGACATACATAACATTCAACATTATTCATAGGAGGAGTAAACGATTTTCTTTGAGGAGTCTCTTTCCTTGATTGTTGATGGGGTTGACCTTTCATCTCCCTTTTGATCATTTTCTCTTTAGAGTTCCTTGCCTCACCTTGTGAACTAGATTCACCTTCAACAGATTCATGAAAACCAAGACCGGTCTTGATAGCAGGAGACCTTTGACTACTAAGAATATCATCCAAGACTTTAGAACTATCTTGAAATCGTAAAAGCTTATCCTTTTCTTCTAGTTTACATTTCAAGATATTTACCTCAACCTGAAGCTGTTCTTCCTTTTCAAGAGATTGCCTTTTCAAATCCTCTTCATCTTTCCTTCCTTCTTCCATTTGTTCCCTTAGTTTGAGAATCTCCTTTTCTTGTTCTTCATACAGATCCTGCTGAATTTGACGAACTCTGAAGGCACATTCCAACTGTGATTTTAAGCTGATGACTTCGTTGTCTTGTTTTTCAATTGCTTGGTGTAGATCTTCATTCTGCTTCTTGGATTCTTCAAGATCTTCCTTTAGTGAGAGGATCGTAGCTTCAAGATTTTCATAGTAGCTGGATCTATCTTTGAGTTTCTTGATGGTTGTGCTTCTTTCGTTGACTTCTTTTCTTAATGATGTCACTTCATGCTGCAATTTTTGACATTGGTCTTCCTTGTCCTTGAGTAGCTTTCTTACCTTGTTTCCTTCTTCTAGTTGGGCCTTTAGTTTGGTAACTTCTTCTTTGAAAGCACATTCCCTTTTGTTCAATAGATCTTGTTGATCTTTAACTTTGTCTGTAAGCCTTCTAAATACTGCCTCTATTTGATACTTTTCTTGCTCACCCATAAAAGCATGTTCAGTAGTTTCACTATCACTTCCATCACTTTCACAAGGAAATATAGCAGGAACATCAGAGGATAACACATTCATACCTGATAATGATTCTGAATCTGATTCTGAATCTGAAGAGCCTCTTATACCTAATCCCCAATCGATTCTCCCACTGTCATAGTCCTTCTGAGATGTCTTCTTCTTCTTATGAGCTTTCTTCTTAAGCTTCTTTCCCATTGTTCCACGGATCTCCTTCAAGCGATCAAGCTTCTATCAAAGGACCTGCTCTGATACCAATTGTTGGAAATAATACTGAGAGGGGGGGGGGTGAATCAGTATTATCAGATCAATCAAACTTTTCAATTTCATACTCAGAAACATATACGCTACTTCAATTAAGTGAACCCGCGTGTACACGCTACTGTGTCTAATGAAACTCGCGTATATCCAGAGATCTTATAATTCAGTTAGCTTAATCTTCAGTAAATGCATCAGATCATTATTAAGCATATTAACAGTAAACAGGTGCAGAATAACAGAACAGAACATCACACAAGAGCCACACACATGAACACAAAGATATAAGGTGGAAACCCAATGTGGGTGAAAACCACCTGCTGCAAGTCATCTCAATCTTCTTCTTAATAAGAAAATCCTTTTACAATATTTGTACTGGTGCAGTCTTATACCAGTACGGGAGCTACAACCCCCTTTGCTCTTGTACTAGCCGATCCATTTACTAGTACGCAGGCTGCTACCTGCTACAATGCTCCAAAGATCTCCTTTAGCTTTTGTACTAGCTTAGATACTAGTACGTAGGTGCTTGCCTACAATCTTCTCACCTCCAGGTACCACGTTTCATCAATTTTCAGACTGGATACACTGAAGCACAACACATAATCTGTAAGGCCACTTTTCATCCAATTTTCATACTGGACCCATAACTATCATTGAAGCTCAAAACAATCATCAAACTCTGAATCACTGAAACCCTGTTAACAACACCGTCACCAGAACACAGAGCAGACACAGAACTCTGTAATAACCATCAGACCCATCTGCAACTTCAAGTATCAAGCTTTACAATGTATACGCTACTTCGATGAATCAAACCCGCGTGTATACGCGCTTTCGCCAAAGACAACCCGCGTACAGATCTAAAAATAATTTCTCATAACTTGCAGCTGTACCAGACATCAATCATACTCATAATACTTATAGAACAATACATGCGTCAGTATGTAGATCTAGAATAAGTATCATAAAGATAGTTCATTTCAAACCATTTGATCCCGATCTCTCCTTAGATCTTGCTCTCCATCGACCGATGAGATCTCTCCTTAGCTCAGATCAAGCAATGCATCATCAACCCATAACCCTGCATACTGGATCTAATGCTTCATCAGATATTCAAGACAATTCAGATACACTTGCCTAATGATTTCCTTCCCTTTATATAGCCTTAGGCCTTGTTCAATACCAAGAGCCAAAACCATAGAAATCCAATACCATCAACTTCAAAACTAGGGATCAACACGTCCGCCGAGACGCCAAGGTCCAAAACCATAGGCACAACTTCCAAGGAATAACCGCCATGGACCAAAGGTACTTTTCCACATACACGCGCTTTTGCTGAAGCCAACCTGCGTGTACACGCGACTTGGGCTTAACTAAACTGCGTGTATGAACTTTCTCTTCTTCTTATAGTCTGATCATCAATTCCTTGTTGCTGACCTTCTGTACTATGATTTGTCATCAGTGAGGTTTGCCATCAAGGACAACACTTATCTCATAATGCCAACAATCTCCCCCTTTGGACTTGATGGCAAAGCTAACTTGTCATACTTAGAACTATCATCTGATCCCTTTGAGCTGTCCTCCATCAGTCACATCTGATATCTCTTCTGAAGATTCATCATCTGATTCCTTTGAGCTGTCCTCCATCAGTCACATCTGATATCTCTTCTGAAGATTCACCCAGTTATACATAAGTGAGATATTCTTCTATGAGAGGGTTGCCATCAAGTACAACACATGCATCATAATGCCAACAATCTCCCCCTTTGGACTTGATGGCAACAACACCAAATCACTCTCCCCCTTTGACATCAAGGGCAAAGGGTGGACCAAGATATTCTCTTCCTTTGCTGAATCATTCCACTGTCCATACTCCCCCTGAGTACCTGCTGAAATCTCTGAATAGTCTCCCCCTTTGTATATGCCAAGGTGTACCAATCTGTTCATGCTCCCCCTGAGTACATGCTGAATCTCTGTACCGCTGAAGTGTGTTGTACATGCTCTTCCTGACTGTAGGCAAGATCTGCAAAAGATGTTCTTCAAGAAGAACATGACTCTATGCATCATAAAGGACCTTCCTATCACTTAGGACTCATACATACATCCATCTCTCAACTAAGTGAGGATATACAAAAATTGACTCATCCACCCAACCAAGTCGGAATACATCAAAATTTTACATATGACAACCAATCACATTGCATCAATCATCCCAGGCATAGTGGGGAAACCAAAATAGGCCGTTACATGACCTTGACACCATGAAAGAGATACCACAAAAGAGATATATGACATAGAGACGAAATAACTAGACCAAGACTTATGAAAGTCACCAGCAGCATCTGATAATCACCATTCAGATCAGCAACCAAGAGATCCTTCTGTTCTCCTTTCGCCTTTGTTCCTCCTGAAATCAACACCAAATGTGAACTAGAACCAAAAGCTTTAAGATAATGCCAACAATGCATCATTGGAAGATTATCTGCTCCCCCTGAACCTGTGCCAGATGATCTCTGTCAGACCTATATCAGACTTTCTGCAACCAACATCTGTCCCTGTTGATTTCCTTCAAATCTCCATATACGCGTCTGTATACACATAAACAAGCGTATATACGCAGATATCCCTTACGCAACACGCGTACACAAATTTCCATATCAGCAACCTGTAAATGTCCTGTAGAGAATAGGTCATCAACCTATAACAAGGTATGTCTGCATCAATTCATCCCTTTGAACAGAATTCAGAGTCATTCACATTGTATCATGTGTGAAACCACCATAGCCATTTCATCAAGCTCTACATGATCCAAGTATCATTACTTGGGAACATCTGCATCAATTAACATATGTAAGTATAAACCTATCATTATATAGATAAGAACTCATCACCATGTCTCCAATAAAGCAACTTTGAGTAGTCATCCATGTATCAGCATTATGTATCTTGAGCTCAAGCTCATTTGACAAAACTTCTTGATATCATCAACAGCAACAATCCTTGTCCACAAGAGTGCCTGCATTATAACTGTATGATTTTTATGCATATGACAACAGCAGTATATGAGTGACCCATCATCAAGTGAGGAAGATGAATATTCAAGCTTTGTACTTCTTCTTGTCCTTATGAAGATCACCATGTAAGCACCATATATGCATCATCAAAGAATCATCCATAAATCTGATCTGAACATCAACTATGTAACCCCAAGAATCATATGAGATTTTATCATAGACAACTCACAACCACATCATAGCAAGATATATCATTTAGCCATATAAGAATCATCACCAAGGATTATTAACCATAATGCCAACAATGAATTACTAAAGGCATATGCTCCCCCTCAACCAGTGCCATCTGTTAGATCTGATCATGCATAAGCATCAAAACATCATCATCCTCAAGTTAGGATCAAAACACTTCTAGACATCATACAAGTAACAAAACATTTCCACACATCCTCAGCAGACTGTAACCAATAGAGCAAATAATAGACTGAATCATATCAGATCCTTTTTTTGATCCTGTTCCCACTGCTTTTCCTCAGACTGACATATACGCGACTTTGCAGTGTCTAACTCGCGTATATACGCGACTTCCCTTTAAGGAACTTGCGTATGAGATTCAGGACACTGAAGTTTTACACTTTCAGCTCCCCCTGAGTCTGATATGTCTGTGCTGTGCTGTGTCTCAGTACATTGTGCTGACTGTACTTCCTTCTTCCTCCATATCTTCAAGTGTGATGAGGTTTTCTCCTTTTGGTGTGATGTCCATCCTTTGTTCCTGCATTCCTTTGCTATATGTCCAATCGTGTTACATGCATAACATCTTACATATTTCATATTCCTCCTGTAGCAATCAGCGGCTTTGTGACCAAACATATTGCAAGCAAAGCAATATCCATTAAAGTACCTTGAATGTGATGATCTTTCTACATGATGGTCTTGAACCCTTCTTCTTCCACATCTAGCTGCAACATGTCCAAGATTATGACATACATAACATTCAACATTATTCATAGGAGGAGTAAACGATTTTCTTTGAGGAGTCTCTTTCCTTGATTGTTGATGGGTTGACCTTTCATCTCCCTTTTGATCATTTTATTTTTCTCTTTAGAGTTCCTTGCCTCACCTTGTGAACTAGATTCACCTTCAACAGATTCATGAAAACCAAGACCGGTCTTGATAGCAGGAGACCTTTGACTACTAAGAATATCATCCAAGACTTTAGAACTATCTTGAAATCGTAAAAGCTTATCCTTTTCTTCTAGTTTACCTTTCAAGATATTTACCTCAACCTGAAGTTGTTCTTCCTTTTCAAGAGATTGCCTTTTCAAATCTTCTTCATCTTTCCTTCCTTCTTCCATTTGTTCCCTTAGTTTGAGAATCTCCTTTTCTTGTTCTTCATACAGATCCTGCTGAATTTGACGAACTCTGAAGGCACATTCCAACTGTGATTTTAAGCTGATGACTTCGTTGTCTTGTTTTTCAATTGCTTGGTGTAGATCTTCATTCCGCTTCTTGGATTCTTCAAGATCTTCCTTTAGTGAGAGGATCGTAGCTTCAAGATTTTCATAGTAGCTGGATCTATCTTTGAGTTTCTTGATGGTTGTGCTTCTTTCGTTGACTTCTTTTCTTAATGATGTCACTTCATGCTGCAATTTTTGACATTGGTCTTCCTTGTCCTTGAGTAGCTTTCTTACCTTGTTTCCTTCTTCTAGTTGGGCCTTTAGTTTGGTAACTTCTTCTTTGAAAGCACATTCCCTTTTGTTCAATAGATCTTGTTGATCTTTAACTTTGTCTGTAAGCCTTCTAAATACTGCCTCTATTTGATACTTTTCTTGCTCACCCATAAAAGCATGTTCAGTAGTTTCACTATCACTTCCATCACTTTCACAAGGAAATATAGCAGGAACATCAGAGGATAACACATTCATACCTGATAATGATTCTGAATCTGATTCTGAATCTGAAGAGCCTCTTATACCTAATCCCCAATCGATTCTCCCACTGTCATAGTCCTTCTGAGATGTCTTCTTCTTCTTATGAGCTTTCTTCTTAAGCTTCTTTCCCATTGTTCCACGGATCTCCTTCAAGCGATCAAGCTTCTATCAAAGGACCTGCTCTGATACCAATTGTTGGAAATAATACTGAGAGGGGGGGGGTGAATCAGTATTATCAGATCAATCAAACTTTTCAATTTCATACTCAGAAACATATACGCTACTTCAATTAAGTGAACCCGCGTGTACACGCTACTGTGTCTAATGAAACTCGCGTATATCCAGAGATCTTATAATTCAGTTAGCTTAATCTTCAGTAAATGCATCAGATCATTATTAAGCATATTAACAGTAAACAGGTGCAGAATAACAGAACAGAACATCACACAAGAGCCACACACATGAACACAAAGATATAAGGTGGAAACCCAATGTGGGTGAAAACCACCTGCTGCAAGTCATCTCAATCTTCTTCTTAATAAGAAAATCCTTTTACAATATTTGTACTGGTGCAGTCTTATACCAGTACGGGAGCTACAACCCCCTTTGCTCTTGTACTAGCCGATCCATTTACTAGTACGCAGGCTGCTACCTGCTACAATGCTCCAAAGATCTCCTTTAGCTTTTGTACTAGCTTAGATACTAGTACGTAGGTGCTTGCCTACAATCTTCTCACCTCCAGGTACCACGTTTCATCAATTTTCAGACTGGATACACTGAAGCACAACACATAATCTGTAAGGCCACTTTTCATCCAATTTTCATACTGGACCCATAACTATCATTGAAGCTCAAAACAATCATCAAACTCTGAATCACTGAAACCCTGTTAACAACACCGTCACCAGAACACAGAGCAGACACAGAACTCTGTAATAACCATCAGACCCATCTGCAACTTCAAGTATCAAGATTTACAATGTATACGCTACTTCGATGAATCAAACCCGCGTGTATACGCGCTTTCGCCAAAGACAACCCGCGTACAGATCTAAAAATAATTTCTCATAACTTGCAGCTGTACCAGACATCAATCATACTCATAATACTTATAGAACAATACATGCGTCAGTATGTAGATCTAGAATAAGTATCATAAAGATAGTTCATTTCAAACCATTTGATCCCGATCTCTCCTTAGATCTTGCTCTCCATCGACCGATGAGATCTCTCCTTAGCTCAGATCAAGCAATGCATCATCAACCCATAACCCTGCATACTGGATCTAATGCTTCATCAGATATTCAAGACAATTCAGATACACTTGCCTAATGATTTCCTTCCCTTTATATAGCCTTAGGCCTTGTTCAATACCAAGAGCCAAAACCATAGAAATCCAATACCATCAACTTCAAAACTAGGGATCAACACGTCCGCCGAGACGCCAAGGTCCAAAACCATAGGCACAACTTCCAAGGAATAACCGCCATGGACCAAAGGTACTTTTCCACATACACGCGCTTTTGCTGAAGCCAACCTGCGTGTACACGCGACTTCGGCTTAACGAAACTGCGTGTATGAACTTTCTCTTCTTCTTATAGTCTAATCATCAATTCCTTGTTGCTGACCTTCTGTACTATGATTTGTCATCAGTGAGGTTTGCCATCAAGGACAACACTTATCTCATAATGCCAACACTCTCGCAACAATTTCTTCATGATGATCATGTCCTACTAGGGGGTATCAATGAGTAGCTCATTATTGAAGGGAAAGTTGTGGGGATTTTGATCATGGTATGACTCTAACTGTTGGATTAGCCATTCAAAAGTGAGTCCATCACATTTGAAAGCTAGTTGCTTCATTAGTTGAAAGAGGTATGATGCAAATTTTCCAGGTAATCAAACTCTATTCTAAAATGTTTTATTGGCAAAAGATGAAGGACAAGGAGCTAATTTTTCTCCACCAACTTCATAGTTCATTTCGTTGATAATCTATACTTTCTTCTTGCTTCGCTTTTGCACTTCGGCTAGTTCTTGTACTCATTAGGTATCAGTCAGGAGCTCAAAAGCCTCACATGGAGCAAACGATTCCTGCTTAAAATATTTGCATGAAATTTAGGTTTCTAAGTACTTATAGAACAAGGTTTCATAGACATGGTCGGTTAAGGTTGACTGCTAAGGTTGGTAACTCTTTACCGTTGTTATCGATTTTGATGTGGGATTTTTGTAAAATGTTTTACTGAGCATTGCTAATCCATAATTTTCTGGAAGTAGCACAACCACATTAATAAATGTGGTTTATATACATTAATAGGCATATATCAATCACATGCACAACAACATTATTAATTGTGGTTAATATATGCCGATAGGCATCAATGGAAGTGGATTTAAAATTAATATTATTATTGATATTAATATTAATAAATTATATATTAATATTATTATTATTTGTAATCTTGGTAGGACTACATCTTCATTATGTCCAACTTCTCACCTCGATCAGGGGGAATATCACAATATTTGAACCCAAGACTTCCAGTTTGGCATGACTTCGTTTCCACAACCATTGTCGATTAAGATACCCTAAGTAGACAATTATTATTATTATTATTATTATTATTATTAAGCTGAAATTTATAATAATTATTATTATATTATAATAATATGCTAATATAATTGATATTATCAACCAAAGGGATTGATAATATATTAATATCATAATATTATTGATATTATTGATATTATTAACCAAAGGGATCAATAATATTAGAAACCCAAGGCATTATAAACCCCAACAACTTATATTAAATGGAAAAAATTAACATTATAAACCCAAGGGATTAATATTATAAACCCATAAGATTAATATTAAAACCCCAAGGGATTAATATTGACAACCCAAGAAAATAATATTATAAACCCTTAGGATTTATATTAAACCCTAGGATTAATATTATAAACCCTATCAATAATATTATATAGTAGGAATATGAATACTTAGATTAATAAATCTAACGGATTTATATTATAAACCCAAGGAACTAATAAGCCCAAGGAATTAATACTAAAAACCCAAGGAGATAATATTAAACTCAACAGATTAATATTGTAAAGCCAAGGTAAATATACCCTAAGATAAATATTTTAAACCCTAAAACAAACATAGTTGACCATGCTTGACAATGGTTAATTTTAATACTGACACAAGCTAAGTCACAATGCGATGTTGGACCATGGTTGACAAAGGTCAATTTTCATATTGAGATAATCTTTGTCACAATGCAAGGTTGGACCGTGGTTGACCATGGATTGATATTATAAACCAAGGGAATATTATTAAACCCAAGGGATTAATATTATAAACCCTAAGATAAATATTATAAACCCTAAAATAAGCATGGTTGACCATGTTTGATTGTTATATTGAGACAATGTACGGACCATGGTTGATCCCAATTTTATAGAATTATACCTTCGAAATGTTTTATTGTTTTATTTTTTGTTTTTAAGATTAGAATATGGTGATATAATTTTCAGATTTTTGTTTCTGAAATTATAATTTAATAACAAGTTTTCTTTTTTAATAGATTAAATTTGGAATGTAATGATATAATTTTTTTAGTTTTTAATGAGGTATTAAAATTGTGTAAATTACACCGTTCAAAATTGTTATTCCAACCCATCATTATAATATTTTGAACAAAGTTACCCCAAAAAAAAATTATGGAAATAGGTCCAAACCATCAAAGAATTCGAATAAAGGCCATATTATAACCACTCACACCACCATTTATAAATTATTGTTATCAATAATCATTTAACGAGTATTGAATACAATATTAAAATATATCATAGGTAGTGTGTATGTTATCAATAATCGTTTAACGAGTATTGAATACAATATTAAAATATATCATAGGTAGTGTGTATGTTGTTGTATTAGAATTGCTTTAAATTTGAAAATGGAGATTTTTTTTAGCTGTTCATATTATTTGTGTTATTTTTAGAATTAGATCGTGTAAAAAAATATAAATGCCAAAAGTATAAATTATTGTGTATAAAATATATCAATATTTATAATGGATATTTTATTTATTATATATTATAATGTTAGATATTATATTAATATAATTATATAATTTAAATGGTTGATAAATGTTGATAGGCATCAATACATAATACACATCAAAACACTTTTGCCAGTGTACATCTCACAATGCACAGATTAAAAAAAATCATAAAATTTAACAAAATTATAATTTTATTGTAAATAAATTAATGAACAAATTATTTATCAACATGAATATAAAATATGTGAATAATGCAATAAATATGTATCATATGGTAATTAAAATGATGAATTTGAATAATACTATAAAAAAATTACCTTACATAACCGAAATAAAAAATATATTTACTTGAAAATCCCTACTAGGAAAAACCACAAATAAATAAATTTGTAACTTTACTATTAAATAAAAACTTACAACCAAATAAATAAATTTATAACTTTACTATCAAATAAAAACTTACAACCATTTAAACTTCCACTAAAATCCAATATTCTTTCTTTCTCACCCACTTCTTTAAATCATTTCTTCCTTTTGGCCTCTCAACTAAATCCCACATCTTATTACCAGGTAGGAATTTTAGCTCTTCCTATGTAACTTTTTTCCATTTCGGATGTTATTTTGTCCTAAGCATGCTTCCGAAAAACATGTATCCCTAGTTAGATTATAGTCTTAAGAATTATTCATCTCAATGTGAGAGGAGTAAGAATACCTCTATGGTAGTTTTTAGATATACATTTACTTTATACAAAGTAAAAGAAGATATTGAAAAACTCAGAAAAATAAGTTTTCGACTAAGATTACTTTAAAGAAAAATAATAAGAGAAAGGAAATTGACCGCAGATATAGAATATTACCATATGCACTAAGATGTTATATAGGGTGGATTGTATGGATTTAATATATATATATATATATAAATTTTAATATATTTTTTTAATAGATAGATATGAAAATTTTGTAATATATTTTGAGCGTCTTAATTATTTGGAAAACAAGTTATATAGTGCATAAAAGGATTTTAAGGCCTAAATCTCAAATAAAAGGAATGTATGATAATGCTAAGACCGTTTAGGTTGTACTAATAAAACTCATTATAATTTCAAGGATATAGGGTTTTATAATTATAACTCCACAAGTTTTTGTAAACAGATACCATAATTTAGATTCTCAAATATTTTATTAATGGAAACACATGAATCATATTTAGCATAAAAAATAACATATCAAGATTAGAAAATACAATTTTTTAAAATAAAAATATATTTAGAAGACTAATTCATTTTTTGAATTAATTATGTAAGAATTTCTTGTTATCCCTCCAAATTGACATATTGTTGTTTTTCTAGGTTTATATTTCTACAATATAATAACTATTATTACCATGTACCCACCCTCATGAAAATTCTTATTGGTGAAGAATGAAGAATAAAACACACCATAAGATGTTCTCGAATTTATCATAATTATTCATGTTTCTTGAGTAATGGAACACATCATATTTTGCTATCAAATTCATTAAAGTTATTAATATTTCATTGGATGATTTTTCCGGGAATCACCAATACAATATATAACTGCTTCTTTTTATCTCTTTAACCTCAACTAGATAGGGGATGAAGAGTGATCAACTCTTTTTCTAATTACCTGAACTATTTTTTTTTCAACTTTCTTAGATAATGACCTCACCTTCTTATAAACATAATTAATAAAAAAATTGATTTGATTCCATTTGTATGAAAACAAATTAGAACCACTAAACAAGCACGTGAACATCATATTCAAAACAAAATATAGAACAAGAATATTTACTTCCATAAAATCCAAAATACTCAAAACAAAAAGGAAGGTTCAACTCCCTCCCTAACCATAAGCAGGAACACTTGTTAAATCACTACCCTAGTCGACCGTGTAATGTGTTAACAATGGCGAGGGCAACACTGCCATGAGCATATGCACCTAAAAATCTCTTCAGAAACATTCCTAGAAGCTCTGACACTGGCATGATATTCACAAAACTTATTATCTAATGATATTCACAACTTATTAATTAATATTATAAAGAGAGTGGATCACAAGACCTAATTAGTCATCGACCCATATCAGAGCTATTGCACATATGGTAGGTTCAATCTGACTCCCCTCGTGTTGTCGTTGGTGTAGATGGTACCGTACTTTGTAAGCTTTGTAGCACCCCTGTTGATCCCCTCATATGGTAATTGACATTCAAGACAATATGTCTATGGGATGGACGTGAAACTAGTGCTATTGGGGTTACGTACATGTTCAACATATGACATGTTCTCTACCGAAACAAACCTTTCTGCGGCAAAAGCACTACAACTTTCCGCGTATGCATGGTCTTATATACATGGATTATTCTTCACACTGCCCATTTGTACTAGTGCTTCAAACCTACCCCCCTCCATCACTAATAAATCATTTGCTTCCATTCCTACTCCAACCTCATGAGGGCTCCATGACTAGAAGTTCATTGAATTTGGTTGTATAACGGTTTGCAATGGAGGATAGGGTGTGTGTTGCAACTCGTTTGGGGAGACTCAAGTTGAGGAAAATTGAAGATAGAGTTCATATGGGGAAAAATGGATTGAATTTGGATTTGTATTGAAAAGAGGCTCCATAAAATTGTCTTGTTTGTAAAGTCCTAAACAATTATACTAGTGATCATAACTAGGAATGGACAAGTCTATGGGGAAAATCGAGTTACTCTCATTATCTGGACTGAGATATGTGTCATTGAAGCTCCCATATGTGAATGGGAAAGTGGAATTAGTTGTTGTAGTCAGTGGAATCGCCTCTTGTGGTAGTATTACAAATAACCAGCATTTTCGGAATAGCCATTCAATGGTCTTACCATAGGATTTGAGGGCAAGTTTTTGAGTTAAGAGAATAAGTTGCGGTATGAAATTGTTGGACACTCAAACGCCTCTATCGTGCTCGTCCTCTGTTAAGCGGTGCCTATCTTTTAGTCGTGGCATCCCCAGTGGCTGCTTCTTTCACAGCGGGGTCCAATCTGGCCGAATATCTTAGCTTTAGACAAATCTTAGATATTTCCAGCATACTCTCCAAACCCTAACAATTTCTTGAAGTTAACAGATCCTCCCTTAAAAGGGTTACAACAATTTTATGTTTCACTTTATTTCTGGAAAGCTTATACATATTAGTAACAACCCATTTA
Source organism: Pinus tabuliformis (assembly GCA_031772625.1). Classification (NCBI taxonomy): domain Eukaryota; kingdom Viridiplantae; phylum Streptophyta; class Pinopsida; order Pinales; family Pinaceae; genus Pinus; species Pinus tabuliformis. Next base: position 385,611,257 of record CM062811.1, on the reverse strand, counting down.
TATATATTTGGTATGTTTTTTTCAAACATATGTTTGCAAATTTATTTACTTGTTAAGTATGATGGAAGAGGGTGGGCCTCATCCAAGACTTTGCTTGCTTCCTCTAGTCTTATTATTTAAAGCTCAGAATTGTCTTCGGACCGCAGGTAATTATCTTGTTGGCCCTAAAGACTAATGTAGCTCACTGTAGAATTAGATATTCTATCAATTTTTTTTTCATATCAGACCCTTATCATTTAATAGGATCATAACACAATACTCACTATAAACAATTTTTTCTTCTAGAAGGAAACAAAACATAAAAACATAAGTTAGATGAAAACACTTATATGTTTTTAAAACACCTAGGTTGCAATGGAAACCACAGAGGAGAGAAGATTTCTCCACCCAACCAATAAGAATGGTATGCACTACTAGAACCTCCCCTCACATTCACTTCTAGAGAAATCCTTTGACAGGGACCACACCAAGTCCACCTACTGGTAGATATAGATAAAGAATTTATGGTGTGTACAAATGCATGCAAGAGAGGAATTGGTGGAGTTCTAATGTAGGCGGGACAAGTGGTATGCAACGAATCAAGGAAAATGAATGAGAACAAGCATAATTATGTGACACGTGATCTCGGGTTGGCAGCGATCATTCATACATTGAAGATGTGGAGGCACTATCTTCGTGGTAGGAGGTTTGTTTTGAGAAGTGATCATAGTGGGCTGAGATATTTGGTTGACCAATCTAATATGAATGACAGGCAAGCTAGATAGTTGGACATGCTTAGTGAGTTTGACTTCGAGATCATGTACATTAAAGGAAAGGAGAACAGGGTTGCAGATGCTCTTAGCAGAAGAGTACAGGTAAATCATATAGCATCTATGAGTTCTTATGGGACATATTTACAAGATCGGATCTTACAGGCATGACAACAGGATGATAGATATAGGGATCTTAGGCACAAGTTACATCAGCAGGGTACAAGTAATCATGACATGGATTATCATCTCATGAGAAATGGTTTGGTCAAATTTAGGGACATGATCTATGTGTCGGATAACAGTGAGCTCGATAATCGTATCTTGATGGAATTTCAAGTTAAGTTGTATTTAGCTCACCCAGGATATCATAAGACATTAACAACGATTAAGAAGTTCTAATACTGTCATAATTTCAAGAAAGAGGTAGCTGAGTTCGTCACAAGGTGCATGGATTGTCAACATGTATAGGCAGAGTGTAAGCATCTAGGTGGTCTACTACAACTGATTTTGATTCTAGAGTGGAAATGGGAGTTTGTTTCCATGGACTTCATTACAGGTTTGTTGAGGACATCTAGACAACATGATTCCATCATGGTTGTGGTTGACAATTATGAAACCAGCTCACAAAAAGATAGATCAACACCTTAGAATTCAGCCTCTTCGAGGGGGAAACCTCCTTTACATTACATAAATGAACAATTCTTGGATGATTCAAATGATAAAACCTCCTTTCTATATATAGGAGTCTAAGGTGTCACAATATAACCAAGCCGACCTAACAACAATAATATAAGGGCACAAAAATAACAATAGAGGGATTCTATGGGGACAATAAGGGCACAACAATATTAATAAGGGATACAAATAAAATATTAATGGGGGCATCACTAGTATTATAGGGACCTAACATGCCCCTCTCCTTCAAAAAAGTGTTGTCCTCAAAGCTTGATGCTTCTGTATAAAATTCTCATCCTCCCATGTGGAATCTTCAACAGATAAGTTCTTCCATTTGATGAGATACTCTAAAATGGATCAATTTTGTAGTTGTCGAGTTCTTGTTTCTATGACTACTTATGATTCCAATATAATTTTTCCTTCCTCGTCAAGTTCTGGCAATATTGTTTGAACTGGGAGCTTGTCACCTATAACCTTCTTTAAACATGAAACATGGAAAACTGGCTGCACTCGAGAAGTTGTAGGAAGCTCCAATTTGTATACCATAGTTCCAATCTTTTGCAACACCTTGTACGGACCATAATACTTTGGTGACAATATGTTATCCTTCTTAGCTTACTTTAGGGACATTTGTTTATATGGTTGTAGCCATAGGAATACCCAATCACCTACATCAAAACTTCTTTCATTGCGATGTTGATTTGCTTGTTTTTTCATTCTATTTTGTGCCAACATGAGGTTATCCTTTAATAGTTGGAGAACTTGTTGTTGATGCTCGATGTGATGTTCCACTACTTGAACCTTAGAATTTTCTCTTACATATGATGTGATGGATGGTGGCTGATATCCATAAATTTCCATAAATGGGGTCATTTTTGTTGCAGTATGGAAGGAAGTGTTATACCACCATTCAGCCAGAGGCAACCATTTGACCCATTGTGTCTGTTTATCAGATACAAAGCAACGAAGATATCCTTCCAAACATTTGTTTACTATCTCCGTTTGCCCATTAGATTGAGGATGATAAGATGAGCTATGAGCTAACTGAGTACCAAGACAAGAAAATAATTTTGTCCAAAGATTTCCTGTAAAAATGGGATCTCTGTCACTTACAATAATTTTTGGGTTTCCATGTAGCTTTTGAATTGTTTCCATAAATGTCGTAGAAACTGTACTGGCTTTAAATCGATGTGATAATGCACAAAAGTGTGCATACTTGGTAAGTCTGTCAACTACCACCATGATGGCACTCTTTCCCTTAGACTTGGGTAAACCTGTGATAAAATCCATTGAAACCTCCTCCCAATGTTGGCTTGGAATGGATAAAGGTTGTAATAGACCTGGTGTGTTAATTGTTTCAGCTTTATTTTTTTGGCATACCAAACATTCCACCACAAACTTTTGAATATTCGATTTAAGGCCATCCCAAAAAAATTCCTTCTTAACCCTGTGGTAAGTTTTTAAAAATCCTGAGTGCCCTCCTAAGGGAGAAGCGTGCAATTCCAGAAGGATCTTTTGTCTGAGTTGGGAATTCTTACAGAGGTATAAGCAATCTTTGTACCATAACGAATCATTTTTCCAGCTAAATGTGTCAGATGTACTAGAATCTTGTTGTAACTTTCGAATAAGTTCCCACACTTCTTCATCATTCTTCCATTCCTCCCTTGCTTCATTTATCCAATCTGGTTGGATAATAGAAATGGCGCACAATAATGCTTCCACATCCTCATCCTTTCTTGAGAGTGCATCTGCCACAACATTTTTCTTCCCTTTTTTGTATATGATTTCAAAGACATAACCCAACATCTTTGTGACCCATTTTTGTTGTTCTTCAGAGGATAATCTTTGTTCTAAAAAGTATGTAAGGCTATCATGATCTGTTTTTACCTTGAAGTGTCTTCCCATTGGGTAGGGTCACCTTTTCTTAAGTGCATGTAGTATTGCCAACATTTCCTTCTCATAAATAGCTTTGTGTAAAAACTTTCCGTTGATTGAACGACTTTCAAAAGAAATGGGTCTTTCATATTGCATTAAAACAACACCAATTCCATTTCCAGAAGCATCACATTCCACAATAAAGGTTTTTGTGAAGTCTGGTGTAGCTAAGACCGGTGCTTAGCACATTTCCTCTTTAAGATCTTCGAAGGCCTTTGTTGCTTCTGGAGTTCATGAAAATGCATCATTCTTCAACAATGTTGTTAGAGGTGCTACTATTTTCCCATAATTCTTAACAAACTTGCGATAATACCCTGTCAACCCAAGAAATCCTCGCAAATGCTTTATGGATGTGGGGATTTCCCATTCCTTAATGGCTTTAATTTTGCTAGGGTCTACCTTAACTCCTTCATGAGATATAATATGACCCAGATATTCCACCTCTTGTACTCCAAAGAAACATTTGGATCTTTTTGCATATAATTGTTTCTCCTCCAATAGTTGTAGCACCCTGTCAACGTGTTCAACATGATCATTCCAAGACTTGTTGTAGATTAGTATATCTTCAAAAATTACTAACACAAATTTTCTAAGGAAGGGTTTGAAAATGGAATTCATCAAACCTTGAAATGTAGAAGGTGCATTGGTAAGGCCAAAAGGCATGACCAAAAACTCATAGTGACCCTCACGAGTTCTAAATGTTGTTTTCGGAAAGTCTTGAGTCTTCATTCTGATTTGATGATATCCTGAACGAAGATCTAACTTGGTGAAGTAAATTGATCCATGCAATTCATCCAATAATTCATCAATGACAGGAATGGGAAACTTATCTTTAATAGTGAGCTTGTTGAGCTCCCTATAATCTGGACACATGTGCCATGATCCATCCTTCTTGTGCACCAATACTACTGGAGCAGAGAAAGAACTTTGGCTAGGTTGAATTATACCAGCTTCAAGCATTTTTGCAACCATACGTTCAATTTCACTCTTTTGGGCATAGGGATATCTGTACAACCTGATGTTTGGAGGAACACTTCCTGGAATCAAATGAATAGCATGATCATGATCACGAATAGGTAGGAGACCTTTGGGAGTCTCAAATACCTTGGAATGATTGTCCAAGACTTTTTGGAGATCTAGAGAAATAGATGAAGTCGATGTGGAAACATCTAGCGAACATAATTGTGCAATTACACCTCATTGTTCCTTTTTTAGAAGCTTTGTCATACCGTTAGAGCTTATTATCTTTCCCGGTTTCCCTGCAATACCCCTTAATTCAACTTCCTTTCCTTCCGCATAAAATTTCATGAAAATTTCTTGAAAGTTAAAAAGCTGTACCTAAGGATTGTAGCCATTGGACTCCTAATACAACATTGGCACCTCCCATTGGAATGGAAAGCATTGGGCTTTTCAATACATATTCTCCCATGGATAGCTTGATATTATGGCACTTTCCAGAGCAATTTATCGTTCCTCCATTTGCAACCATCACTTTACACTCTGGTGTTGGATATAAGAAGAAATTCAATTCTTTTGCTATCTTACAATGAATGAAATTGTGGGTACTTCCTGAATCAATCAACACTATTACCTTTTTTCCTTCTATCTTGATGGTTTGAGGAGTGGTAATTCCAGCCAATGCATTACAAGATATGGTCGGATTCATTTCTTCTTTATCTAGGCTTTGTTCCTGGAGTATATCCTCTTCTTTTGACCTTTCTTGCTCCTTTTCTTCTTCCTCTTCACAATCTATGTAGAATAATTTCTTCTTAGCACACTTATGACCTTTAGTGTATTTGCTATCGCAACTGTAACAAAGCCCTTTTGCTCTTTTTTCTTCCAATTGTTGTGGTGTCAACCTTATAGGTTGTGGAAGGCTAGGGGAAACAACACTTCCATCTTTACAGTTGTGAGTGGTATGCTTCCTGGTTGCCATAATTTTGCTTTCCATTTTCCTTGCTAACCTGAATTCCTTCTCTAATGAATCAAGTTCCCAAAGGCGAACATCATGTTGGATATTATCCTTTAAAGTCCCTATGAACACATCAATCCTATGCTCCTTTGGAATATTTTTTACCCTTATGTTGAATTTTTGGAACTCCTCAATGTGCTCCATTATTGAACCCTTTTGTTTGAGACTTATCAATTGGCTAAAAAAAGTGTTGCTTTTTGTATCCTCATAATGTGCTGTCAATTCTTCCGTAAAAATTGACCAAGTGATAATTTGTTTACGAGAGCAAAGCCATTAATACCATACAAACTGATTTGGTTCCAAATATAAAGTTGCAATACATACCTTTTGTGTGTTTTGCACATTATTGAGATTGAAAAATTGCTCCATCTATAATATCCATGTTGCGGGATCCTTGCCATCAAATTTCCTCATATCGATTTTGGGAATATGGTGGGTCTTCGATCCAACATTAGAGTCTATGGAATCATGATTAACATTTCTTTTGTTTTCATCATGAGTTTCCTTTACTACCCTTTCACCGTTAGTGACCATTTCTTGTAGCAACTTATTCATATTTATCTTCAATTCTTCCATCTTATCATCCATGTCATCTATTTTAGCGTCCATTCCATTCATCTTAGCTTCCATGCCATCCATCTTAGCTTCTACGCCTTTCTTTAAACAATCCATCTTAGATTCTACACCTTTCTTTAAACCATCCATATTAGCTTTTACATCTTTCTATAAACCATCCATCTTAGATTCTGTTACTTTTTGTGCAAGTGACACTTGTTGCACTTGGTCCTGTAATTTTCATATACCATGTTGCATTTCTTCCTCTTCTTTATGAGTCATGCTAGAGCTTTCAGGTTGCTTACTAGGTGTTTGCATTTTCTTTCCTTGGGGCATCAATTATCGATAATAATGCTTTACTATGCCCTTTGAATTCCTTCAAACTAATTTTTCAAACCAAGCTTATGCAAAAATTTAAAAAAAACTACACACCTTTTTTCACTTTGTAGGAGCTTGATATTGAATCTGATGTATCTCTGTAATTTTGGATCATCCAGTTCTGAAATTTCGACCTGTAGTATCCCTCTGCATCCTCTTTCCAATGCTACCAGTCTGATCCAAACTGGATTCTCCAAGGAAGAGTTATGCACAATCTCCCAAGATGACCTGATTATAGACCTTTCCAGGAGAGTGAACTTGTATGAAGTGCCATATGTCACTGTTTCGACCTTTGGTTCTAAAAAATATATAGAAGAAACTATTTTCTATCCTCTTTCTATACTTTCTTACAAATTTCAATCTGATGCTCAAAGAGAAAGTTATGACGATTTTCCCCAGGTCACCTATTTGGAATGTAATTCAGGAGTCTGCAAAAAGACCAAATTCCTCAGATCATATCTCTGCAAATATAGCGCTAAAAGCTTTGAAATTCGGACCCAAGGTTCAGTGCGATTTCGTCTCAAATGGGTTTTGTTTTTCACTTCTGAAACATCGTAGAAGAAAAGTTATAGCAAAAATTCCATGATTACCTATTTGGAGTAGCGAAACCCTAGAATCCAAAGCTCTGATACCAAATGTTATGAAACTAGCTCACAAAAAGATAGAAAAGATAGATCAACGCCTTAGAATTCAGCCTCTTCGAGGGGGCAACCTCCTTTACATTACATAAATGAACAATTCTTCGATGATTCCAATGACAAAACCTCCTTTCTATATATAGGAGTCTAAGGTGTCACAATATAACCTAGCCAACCTAACAATAATAATATAAGGGCACAAAAATAACAATAAAGGGATTCTATGGGGCATAATAATAACAATATGGGGACAATAGGGGCACAAAAATATTAATAAGGGATACAATTACAATATTAATGGGGGCATCACTAGTATTATAGGGACCTAACGTTAACAGGTTGACTAAGGTAGCTCATTTTATTCTAGTTAATTCTACTTATTCAGCCAGTGAGGTAGCCCAGGTCTTCATCAGGGAGATAGTGAGGTTGCATGGTGTTCTGAGGAAGATTGTGTTAGACAAAGATGCCAAGTTCACTTCCAATTTTTGGAAGCAGTTATTTGTAGGTTTGGGTATAGAGTTGGCCTTAAGTACAACATATCACCCACAAACAAATGGATAGACATATAGGGTCAACAGGATTTTAGAGGACATGTTGAGAATGTATGTTATGAACCAGTAGAGGAGGTGGGAGGAGTATCTTTCATTGGTTGAGTTTTCTTAAAACAATGGTTATCGGGAGTCACTGAGGATGAGTCTGTTTGAGGCACTTTATGGGTGGAGTTGTAATACTCCCATCAACTTAAGTGATCCACTAAACAAGGTGTTTATAGGACCAAACATGTTGGAAAAAATGGAACATGAAATGCAGGCTATCAAGAAGAATCTAAAGGAAGCACTCGACAGACATAAGAGTTAAGCATATCAACACAGGGAATTTAAGGAGTCTTGGGTTGGGGAACACGTGTACTTGCGCATCAAGCCCAAGAAGAGATTCTTAAGGATTGGATCATGTGCAAAGTTGGCACCTTGGTATTTCATGCCTTTTGAGATCCTTGAGAGGATTGGACTAGTGGCCTACAGACTTGAAATTCCTCCGACAATGAAATTCCATTATGTTTTCCATGTTTCATTGCTTAAAATATTGTGAAAGATGTTGATCATGTTATTGATTGGTTTGTATCGCAAGTGGAGGCAGAAGGAGAATTCTAGCTGGAACCTCGGTGCATTTTGCAATGGAAATAACTCATGCTCTGGAATCAAGCAATTGAGCAAGTTAAAGTGCAGTGGATGATATTTGGGCCCGATGAAGCTACATGGGAGATGGCTGATTAGATGTAGGCTATGTATCCTTCATTGTTTTCTGGTTGAGGCAAAGTAGTTTTGGTACATTTACATATGTATGTATGGTTATTATTGTAAATACTGTAACAAGCTATGGTATAAAGCTCGAATAAATGATATGGTTGTCATTTGTTATGTTTTCATGATGTTATTTTGGTTTTTCTCTGTAGTAGGTTGATCATTGTAAATACTACATTGAGCTAAGTTATAAAGATTGATGGGAATTATGTTTTGGTTTTTAGAGGTCTTGTTGGTCAAAGGTGTCATTGAACACCGAGGATAGTGTTCCCCTAATGGGGAGCGGTCTATAACAACCTCAAGATAAAAGTTCATGTAATCAAGTTAATAAAGGAAAAATAAGACCAAGGTTATGGGACACGTATTCCAAGCTAAATGTTGGGAAAAAGATCCTAGTGGGTGTTCATTTGGTTTATCATTGCTAAGGATTGGTAGAGGCTTTGAAAAGGAAAAGAAGCATTAATTGACATTTTATTTATGAAAATAATGGGAAAATAGGAGAAAAGGAAGATGAAATGTCACAGGTTGCATGTGAGGAGGCAATTGAAGGAAAAAATATGTCTCAATAATAAAAAGGTTTATGAGGATCAGTTCACAACTTTTGTCAATTCAGTTGTGGATCTCTCTCTCTATTCTCTCTCTCTCTCTATCTCACTTGCATACTTAGAGAATTCTTCGAGAACTCTAGACTTCAAGAAAGGAAGGCAAAGGAAGGACAAGAAAGTGAATGAAAGAAAGGAGCAAGCAAGGAAGAGTTGGATCAAGTGACTATAGTGGGATTACTTAAAGGTATCGAGTTGCATGTATGATTTCCTTGTTATTTTTTGCATGCATAGTACATGTATTTGTCTATTTGGTTCTCTTGCTATCATTAGCATGGGTTTTTCTAGGTGTGACAATGGTTTAATTTTTTCCTTGCCATTTCTGGATATACATGGTGTGATGGGGTTCTTTCATGTGGTTGATACTTAGATTGTTGGATGGTTTTGGAACCAAATGAGGTGGTCTCAAGAAAATTTCCCAAGGGCCAACTAGGAATCCCTTGACCACTAATGGTGGGATTGTGGTAAAGCTTGAGGGTGGAGATAGGAAAATTACTCAAGCTATTAGTTAAGAAATAAGGAGGCATCCAAGCTTGTTTAGGACCTAGTGATCCCTTGAACCATAATGGTGGGATTGCGATAAATCCTGGTAGTGTATGTTTTTTGTTTGGGCCTAGGAATCCCTTTACCACTTTTGGCAGGGCGATAAAGACTGGTTATATAGGTGAGGGTTTTGGGCCTAGGATTACCTTGACCAGTTTGGGCGGAACTGCCTAAATCTTGAGGAAGCCCTGGTATTTTTGTTGTGAGTCTCATATTCATGCTAATTGGAATATGGCACATTAAAAATTAACACTTACAATATAACAAGATTCTTAACCATGGATATTTACCACCATTTTACCATGAATATTAATAACTTGTAAATATGTTTTCTTACAATACCATGGCTTATCAATACCACTTGCCCAAAACCATAATTCATTTCAATATATTTTTTTATAACATTTTTATACAATCGTTATATTATTTTTTTTTGGGTCAAAAATCTTTGACTTTTCCTTGTGTCTATTGTCCATCTATTACATGAGTGATTAGGTTTTCTTAAATTTAAAATAAAATTTGATATGTATAAACTTAAATCCAAAATAAATTTTGATGTAATAATAAACCCTTATTGTAGATAAAACTTTTGATCTTACAAAACATTATGAAGAAGCCCTAAATTTTTATATTGATTTGTAATATTATATTAATTTAAAATATATATATATATATATATATATATATATATATATATATATATACTTTTTGCATAAGACACGGGGACTAAGCAACAATGTTTCATATTACACTATTTTTAATTATTCAATTTAATTAAAAGGGGAAAAAGGGCATAACTACTTTGGAGATAAATCCCATCTTTAATTTGTAATAGTCCATGGAAGTTAAATCTCTACCATCCACCTAATAATTATTAATAATTAAATTAAAATTGCAGGAGCCCTATTCCAAATTAGACACATGTCTAAATCTTAATAGTTCTTCCACAATTTTAATTTAATTATCAATAATCATTAGGTGGATGGTAGAGATTTAACCTCAATGAATATTCATAGTAGTATTCACAAATCAAGGGTTAAGATTTATCTGCAAGTTGATTATGCTCTTTTAATTAATTTATCGTAAATTAATTAATTAAAAGAAATGACATACCATCGTGTGTTATATTGGGCATATTGTATTGATAAGTCATGGTATTGTAACAAAAACTAATTACAAGTTAAGAATATCCATGGTAAAGTGGGGGTGAATCTCCATAGTAAAAAAAATATTGTTACATGTTTATCAAAATGTATATTTGTTTAACTCATATATTGATTATTTTTATAATTATTAATAATAATAATTTAAAATAAAGTTATAATTTAGTTAATTTTTATGTTTTTTTTTATTTGGCCAATTGAGATGTATCATGGGCTACCATTTACCAAATAATTATTAATAATTAAATTGAATTTTTGAAAACCCTATTTCAAAATAAACATATTAACCTAACTGTAAATTGTAATTTACAATTTTTATTCAGAATTTAATTTTTATATTTTAATGGATTATTTTATTCTTCAAAAACTTAAATTAAATGAGATAAATAATTAAAAAATTAGTTTTAAGAGGAATTTTTAAAAGAATGAAATAATATTGACCAACTTATTAGCCCCTTCACTAAGGCTTCATGGACTATAGTAATTAGTTGGGCCTTTTGATATTAACCTTGCACAAAAACCGATGATCCTTTCATTGTTTTAGGCCAAATTTTAAAGAAACTCATTTTTTTTATTATGTTTTTCATTTATTTTTTATTTGCATTTCATTTTTAACCAAAGTTTTACAATCACCATCTTATTTGACCTCTTCCTAAGGTAACAACTCCACATTGTGAGCTAATATCTTAATATAAAAGCATATATTAATTTACATTTTTTCCAAGTAATGCTAGCATTACTTCACTAACATTTAGTGTTTGATAATTAATACCTATATTATAAACATGAAAATATTTTGAAGTTCATGGACAGAAAAGTAGTTGTAGACTCAATTTCAATGTGGCTATATGTATGTTCCTCCTCCTAACCCTGAATTGATAAAATTTATTCCACATCTATAAAAGAAAATTGAGTAACTGATAGTTGATTATCTACGAAATTTTATCAATTTGATCAATGATTACAAAATTAGGAGTAATCTTAATTGGAGGCTATGGTTGTAAAGAGGAAACTAAACAAATACCACTAAAGACAATATAGAGATAGGATTAGCTATGGTTGTGAGGAGGAAATCGAGTGAAGATTTTGAGGCAATTACAGATGAAACTGAACAAAGATGCAAGCATAGAGGAAACCGAAAGAATATTTTTAAGCAAGAACAAAGGAAACCAAAAGAAGATTTTGAGGTTGAAGCAAGTATAGGGGAAACCAAACAAAGAAATATTTTGAAGCAAGCATAGAGGAAACTGAAAGAATATTTTTAAGTAAAAACAGAGGAAACCATAAGAATATTTTGAGGCAAGAGTTGATGGAGAACCCATGATCTTTTCTCATAATTTAAGAAAGAACTCAATTTATTTTATAGTAATTTCATTACATATCTTCTATTTTTTTTCTTCTATCTATCATTAAATATAACTTTTTTGGTTCAAGGAAGTTGGTGTACATACCAATTTTCCTTTCCATAATCCAAAGCTTTGCTTGAACCAGTTAGTGGTTTACTTTAGATATTTGCTGGAAACAGAGAGCAAACTATGGGATACAAAGGCAAATCATGCCCTTTCTTCAGATTCCATGTTCTTCAATCTGTTTTGTATGTCATTTCCAATGCATATGCATATATAGTAACAGTTTCAACAATAATACCAATAGTTGCATTTTCTCAAGGGGATCACTAGCGGCTAAGGTAGTAGATGCCAAACACTACAAGGAAAAGACCTTCTAGCAGATGTTTTTATGGAAGCCCCTAAAAAAATAGCCCAAAAAAGAGTGATGCTATAGTCAAACAAAGCACTAGTGTGATACCTATATTAGAACACCCCGGGGAATCTTAACAAAAACACCACTATATATTTTTTTAATTTAAAAAGAAACATGGTTCTCTTGGATATATTTCGCATCGGTGTGGTTATAGTAATGCACCAAAGGAGGGTTAAATAAAATAAACCCTCCAAGTTGTAAATTTCATTTTTACCATCTATAGTGTTGAAGAGCTCTGAAGCACTGGTGCCCCTCTTTCCTCATGAAAGCACCTTGACATTGGTGCTTCTCTTGTTCACCATCCTTCCATACCATTCTTACTACCTGACCTTCCAATTTTTTCAAACTGCTGTAAAAAACAAATCTCCATTATGTGTCAATAAAGCCTCCCTGACAAGAAAATTTCCAGGTAATGTCCATGTCTCTATCTAATTTAATCTTTTAGCATATTAGAATTTAAAATTATCTTAAAATTTCCATTGTTTTTGAAAAAGAAAAAATTGCCTGTGTGGTGTGCTCAATATGTTCGGCTCACATCGATAGTGGTGCACCCTGTAAATTTACAGGGCACACTGCAGTTCGGTGCGTGAATATAACACACCACTATTGTTGCAGTGTGTTTCAAAAATGAAAATGCATCAAGAAAACTATAAATTGTACATCGGTACATTACACCTATTGTGTTTATATTTACCAAAAACAACACAAAAATAATATTTGAAATATATAGCTATAGCTCGGTGCGTTTGATAACCTGAATGTTTCATATGAATGCGAAAAGGTTATACATGCACACCGATGCATTATTGTGATGCATCGCGATGAAAATTTAAATTTGTGAACCAAAAATAGTTCATCATATGTATGTGTGCACCAATGCCATTGCAGTTGTGTTTGATAGCGCACCGGAGCGAGAGCATGACTGTGGTGTTTTGGGCACACTGATGTTCTTTTTTTAAATGAAAGTTATGTTTCCATATTTATAAATACATTTTTCATTTATTAAAAAAATATTTTATTTATGAGGCTGATGTATTTTATATTTCAATCATGTAGCAAAGATGTTATCAAAGGGAGCGATAGCAGGAGCAGGAGCAAATGGCAGACCCATACAATATGGTCTAGACATGGGATTCTAGAGAGAGGGAGAGGGATTTATACCCTCACCCTATTACTGCAGCGACCCGAGTGCTCTTAAGGAATGTTGGCGTCATCAAGTACTATGAGGAGGCTACATCCCAGAAGGTGCACTTTGTCTTATTGGCGCATCTGATCCGCTGATGGAATGCGTAGTAGTAGGGTTTTCATCTCAGTCCTCGGGTGTGGTATAAGCGCTCTGAGGAGGACATATAATATATCACTAGCCTATCTAGGAGAGGGGAAGATTTTCCCCAGTTCCTTGATGTCCCTCATGGGGTTGCCTCTCAGAATCAACTTGCCTACACTCAGAGATATATCGGGCCTCATGTAGTACATCCTGTATATTTTCAAGTGTGTGGTAGGCAACTGCATATTTCTTCTTTTGTTGCATAGGAGGTTAGGTGCCTATCATTATTAGTCACCACCATTACACATTCTAGTAGTGATGGGAAACACATTAGTTTCTCTCTTTTGTATTATCTCGATTATTTGATTTTGGTGCCACATTGTATTAGATGGTTTTCCATTCTTTTGAGGTAGTATTGTATGGATTTAGATAGATGTCATGTGTTGAGACATGGGAGAGAGACCTTCCCTTTCACTTCAGAGCTTTTTTCTTATTTTTTGAGAGCTTTCCATATAGGAGGCCTACATTTGACTGCCACCCTCCTAGGCTGATCACTAATGTCTAGATGCGCATGTGGGGATTTATGATGCCAATGAGGGGCCTACCGGAGTATCCAGCCAGGATTTTCATTGACCACTGGTGCTACTAGCTAGTGAGAATGAACATGTGTTTGTATCTTTGTTGTTTATGTACGCAGGGATAAGAGATAGTGTCCCAACATCCTCTTGGTTGATCCTCTAGATGATAAAGGTAATATTAGTGTTTTCTTTAAATTAATATACTTTCATTTTATTTCTTTAATTAATTAGAATAAATTTATTCTAGTGCATTGTTTAACTTGTTTTATTAAATTTTTTAATGAAATTGTCTAATTCTTGTTGTGTACTATATATTTTGTAGACATCGGCACATTTGATGGGGACATGCCTCCTCCCCCACCAAATGGAGGATATGGGGAAATGGGCGAGGCCCAAGAGGTTGAGGCACATCCTTAGGGGGCATGGTTATCCAGGGTCATAGGACTGGTCTACAATTTCGAATGGACTACTGTGACAAATTCACCAAAGTTTTGGTTGAGGAGGGAGTCCACCTTGGGAGGGCTCGAGATATTAGTGCATATTCTAGGTTCACGAATCTCTATAGGGACTATTTTTGTGAGATGATGTCTCTTATGTGTCATATCATCTGAGCTATTAAGTTACTGGCAGTGATGAGGGATGTAGGGCATGTTGTTGCAGATATGTCAAATGAGGGTGGTGATCATGATGATGAGGGTTGTGATCATGATGCTTTTGGTGATCATGATGATGATGGTGGTGATTGTGATCCTTCTGATAGTACACCTCCTCAATAATCTGATGATGAGATGCCAGAGCTAAAGGATATGCCTTATGTTTCTCCTGATAGAGCAGATCAACCACCTCCTCCTCCACCTCAGAGTTTGTGAGACTATGTTGAGGCAGTAGTTGATGATCCAACATATTTTACTGTTGACCATCCACCTCCTCCTCCACCTCATATTTTGAAAGACATTGAGGCAATAGTTTTCCATCCATCGTCTTCTATTGCAGACCAATTTGGCAATACTAAGTTTGTTGTATCATATATTTGATTACAGTTATTTGACTTGATGTAGTTATTAGACTTGTTTATATATATATATATAGATATGGTGCATTTTTTTTTCATGTTTATGTACTTAATTTATATGTTGGCATTGATGTGTATATTGTTAGGTCATGTTAGATATGTTCATTTAAAGTGCTTGCAAATAAATTTCTATGTAATAGCAATTATTTGGCATGAGATTTATATTAATTTGAGAATGTGTGTGGTGATGATGTTAGATTACAGTGTTCATGTTTTGTGAAATGTGATCACAATGATGATGCTCTGTTAGATTATTAGATTTATGTGTTAGCTAATGACGTTTATATGTGCTAGAGATATATATAATTAGATGATGGCAGTGAATTCGAATGTGTATCTTAGATGATGTTTATGTTTGTTAGATTGTTATCATCATGATGTTTATTTTTATTAAATAATATTTATTATAGATTATGTATTGGTGAACTTATATCAAAACTTTTAGTATGGTTGAAACTATGACTGTAAAATTATGATAAATATTTTTATATTGCTTAGGTAGTTCATTTATATTCAATCTCACTTAATTAGTAAACTATTTCAATACTCACAAGGAAAAAATAATTCAAGGTAAAATAATTTAATTAGTTCTTAATAAGACAAAAATGTGTAATTCATTCAATTTTTAATATAAAATATTAATAATACTAAATTATTCAATAATAAAATTTAACTAATTCAATATTGGTTTATAAAATTCAATTTATTGTTAAATTTAAAAAACTTAAGTCAAAAATTTTTATAATTAATTTAGATTTAATATAACTTTAAAAAATTATATTTTTATAAAATTTAACTTATTACTAAGTTATGATATTTTCAAGCAATTTAAATTTAATATTTATAGAAACTCTTACCAATTTAAATTAGAAACTTCTCTCTCTAAATGTTTTTATGTATAGCATACTACAATGTGAAAACTAAGAATAAAGTTTAATTTCTACTATTCATCTGTCATTTGAAGTATTCTGAAAGGACCTCTGTTAGAAATATGAATTCTTACATGATATATCAGAAGATCGTGAGAATATCCTACATATGATGTGATGAATTTAAGGATCTATGTATAAAGTGTTGAAGATACAAATTTGGTATTGTAAAATGTGAATCCATCTAATTGCTACCAAGAAAAAATATTCAATGAATTTATTGAAGATTGTAATATGTCACATGATTGAAGGAATGAATTTGTTTGACATGTCAAGATCATGAGGCTGAATCCCTCCCTCGAGGTTAAATATCAAGTCACTTGTATATCTTGTATTGTCTTATCATAACAAATCAATGGAATTAAAATAACCTGATGATTATCAAACGAGTTGATGACATATGTGTTAACTCCTTGCATTTATTGATGATCTCAGTGCTTGGATTTAATTTGTGCACATGAAAACCCACTTTTGTTGCATAATTCTTCGATAATGATGAGTTTCAACATTCTAGAGATTTGGTATTTAAATTACAGAGTTTACGGTTTATAAACCCTAGTATACAAAAAGGTTTGAATAAGAAAAACCCTAGTATGTATAGTCTGAATGTTTTTACTGAAAAGAAGAAACCCTAACATTTGCAAGGAATAAATAACATCATGATCATGATGTATATGAACTTAATAAAGTTTTTGATGGATGAAAGAGGACTAAATATCAAGTGGGAGTTGATAGCCTCTCAAAAGAAAAGCATTTTATATCTCTTTTTCTTGTTTATTACTATTGTTGTTGTTTCTATTACTTTCTTGTCTATGTAAATCTTGCTTGGTTGTGATTTTTCTTCCATGCCCTTCGATGAGGATTGTTGGTACATGATGAATGTTTCCACGGTTGTAGCAGTGGATGGAAATAATGGAAGAAAAAGGAAAATATAGTGAAAAGAAGACTCACGTTTAGTTATGGACTCAGAGGGAGAAAATCTAATCTATGTCAAAAAGAAGTCAATTATGAATTCCAAGATGAAGATGGCTAGAAGTACCAAGTGAAGGATTACCTCAATAAGAGGGAGAAGAAAATGAAGTTAAGAACTTCATGTATGGTACTCACAAATTAATGGATATTTAGAATGATATTGATCTGTTGTTGAAGATGGGCACGTGATTGTGATGACCTATTTCTAATTGGGGTTGAAGACCTCTTTGTCCATTCCAAGAGGGAGTTGATTGAAGTATCTTGGTCTAATGCATTACTACTTGGGACTCAAAGTGTGGAATAAGACTATTGAAATATTTGTTGAGATCCTTCTAAAATTTTTCATGATGGACTATGAGTCCATGGACACCTCCATGATAACAAACTTGAACAAGCTATGAAACTCTACTTATTGGCTCGTTGAACTATCTGTTTCATGGATTTGTAGATTCTGATTGGGCTAGATGTTCTGAAGACAGTAGGAGCACTTTTGGATGTTTTCTTATCTTATATATCATGAATGAGTATTTTGTAGACCTCTTTTGCATTTTGCATGGCTGAATCTAAGTATATAGCTAATTTTTTATACTGTTGTGAAGCAGTTTACCTTCAAAAGTTGTTTGTTGGTTTGTTTGATTAAGTGTTGGAATCGACCATGATATATCCAAAGTTGAGTGAAGCTTTCTAAAAGTCTACTTTTTCATGATAGATCAAATCACATTGAGATCAAGTATTACTATATCTGGGATGTTGTCCAAAGAAGAGTTGTTAGGCTTGAATACATCTCTATTGATAAGTAGGTTGTTGATATTTTGATAAAGCCATTATCCTAGTTAAATTTTGTTTACTTCTAAGAGAAGCTTAGAGTGGTTCAAATTTCTTCTCTTTGAGAGATAAAGCATTGATTATATAGCATCATGAATATTCCTTGGGCTTGGATGAGAAACCATGGTTTATGGTTGGGAAGATTATTTTCGTTACTCCCTTGGGTCATTGAGTTTGACCAAGAAACCTTATGGTTGGGGAGGTTGGTTTTGAGGCTTGGAGTGATCCCTTAGGTTCTTTTTTTTGGTAGAGTGTTGCTACAACAAAATTCCTATTTAGTGGAGGAGAGAGTACTAAAAGAGATGACCCCCACAGTCAGGCCTAAGTTCATTTCTTCTATAGATTTTGAAAAATACATGTTTAACCTTACAATGGTACAGTCAGAAGTGAATGAGTACCAACAACTAATAGGTTCTCGCACTTCCTCAATGTCTATTAAATTAAATAAATTATTAGATTTGGACATAGTAAATTGGCATAGACATACAGGGGAAATCGCTACTGGATGACTACTAGATTCCATAACAGGCAATAGGAAAATGTAAGCCATGTTGGAAAAAGTTTTTGAACAAATGCACATAAAACGAATAGCTCTAATAACTAGAGCTAACATAATTAGGGAGTTGGAGGATACGATAATTTGAAAAGCTGGGAAGCCCAAGGAAATTGGGCCATTTAAAAATTTGTTATAGGAAAAATAAAAAGAAGTAAAAAGTTTGCAGGCTATAATGAAGATACTTGATTATGATGCTCATATTTTGATACAAGCCTATGAAAGACGAGAAGAAATAGAAAATAAATTACAAGATACGTAGACATCCTTACAAGATAAGGATAAGGAACTCAGTGAAAAACATGCTCAGTTAGAAATCTTGAAGGATAAATTTGTAGCAAAAGAAGAACAACACTTAAAAAAAATTACAGAATATAAGACCATTATTGATCAAGCTCTGACTACCCCTCAAATATTAGATGCAAAAGGCCAAGAAATCTTGCAAATTAAAATTTCACAATTGGAGAAAGAACTCAATGAAGTGAAAGGTGAAAAGGAACAGGTTAGAAAGAGGGAAACAACACATCTTCAATGAAAAAATGTCATGATGGAGAAAATACATAATACACTTAAGGAGAAACAAAAAAAAAATAAATCCTTATAGGAGGTAATTAGAGTAACCACCACCAGGAGGCGGGTTCTTAAACATGCGAAGCAGGAGATATGGAGAGAGATAAATCATAAAATGTCAATGGTACAATCTTATGTAGTGATTCTCTCTGACTGTGAAAATGGAATAATTAAAAGTGCCAACCCGAAAGACAAGAGTACTTCCTCAGTTCTTGAGGAAAGATAGAAGGATATTGATTAACTAATTGACTTTATTAACACCCTTGAGGATGATAAATTGGCTCAAATGAATCTTCCCACAAGACAAGAATGCATTTTCTCTTTGTACATGGTTAAAGAGAAGTGTAACTCCATGAAACTCATGAAGGAAGAGTTCGAGAAGGTTACTAAAGAAATCGAGTATTTCATAAATGAATGGAATTATTTAGGTAGGTTTGGAGTTCCTTCCTTTTTGTGGGAAGGATAATTGTTTGATATCAAATGAAGAGTTATGTGACAAATTGAAATTTACTGAACAATATATTGATTTTGTCGATACACAGTGAAGAGGCAATATCTCCCCACTTGGTTGCCAACGCTATGTGCAAAGACTTCACTATTTTGGCTTGGATAAACAATTTAATCCAGAACCTCCCAATGACCCGCTACCAAATCAGGTCTAAGATAATAGTGGTGTTTACGAGGTATAAGAATATACCTTGGTTAGCACCAGATGATTGGTATAAGTTAGCAAAGGTTAAGAGATAGATGAACCAGAATGTTATCTTGAAACAAGCCACTTCCAAAATTCAAGTGGTTCAACCCATCCAGCCAATGCAAACAGTTACATATCAGCAGGAAAATTGGGATGAGGTGGCATTGGTCACGCCTCAGATGCTTATGGAAAGGATGTGTGGATCCCAAGGATTATCCTCTGGTGCCACGTCAAAAAGGGCCAAATCTTCCAAGTCACGAAGAATTCCATGAAAAGTTTAATTATTTAGTTTAAGTTATTTTACTTTGAATGTTAATTTTCTTAACGACAATTGCGGTGACAGTTATTTTTGAAAAACTATTTAAGACCCTTTTTCTCGTTAAGAGGGAGTTGCTGACAGAAGAACTATTTTAGTTTTATGGATCTGGATGTACCTGATACACTAATATATTGTTGATTGAATGATATAACTCTTACTTCTTTGATAAATTTTTATTTTTATATATGTGTTCATTCACAATAGTTTAAAACATGTTGAATGTAGGACTTGTTTTGCATTTAGTAGTATTTGATTAATTTGGTTCCTTAATGCTTTGATATTTATTATCAAATTAACTGACTAAAATTTTGAGCATTTGATTGAAAGATATGTTTCATGAGCTTGTCCTTGGGGCTTAGAGCGATCTTTTGCTCGACATATTTTCAAACTATTGTGTTTTCTTTTCTCTATAGTGTGCATAATACTTTTGTGCTTATGATATTATTGGATCTTAAAATCATTATCCTCTCGCATTGATTCTTACAATTTTATGGTTCTAATATTTATTATTAACTCATTAGCTATTGTGGAATTGACTCGATAAGGAAAGAGAAATTGTGTTATTTATATATATATATATATATATATATATATATATATATATATATATATATATATATATATATATATATATATATATATATATATATATATATATATCCTCTCGCATTGATTCTTACAATTTTATGGTTCTAATATTTATTATTAGATCATTAGCTATTGTGGAATTGACTCAATAAAGAAAGAGCAATTGTGTTATATATATATTTTTTTTAATGTTCCTTTCAGTTTATTTTTTATTTCTATTCGTTGTATTTGCAGTATGTGTCCTTGTTGCATGAGTTATATCGTTCATCGACTATTAGCGATTTGAGGTTTCTACTATTTAAGCCATATTATTACTACAATGTATCATACAATCATTAACTGACCCTATTCTATTTGCATATTGAAAATCATATAATTGTAACTAGAGAATAGCCCCTATGGGGTAAAAGAGGTCATCCTCGGGCACCTAAAATGAGAGGATTTTAGAATCCTCAATGAATGATTTTTTGAGTGGTTCCCATTAGGAATAGTTTGAGAACCAACATTCTTTTGGCACAGTTGTTGGGGATGACTTATTAAAATTTTCTTAATGATTATCCTTGATCCTTTAGAACCGCACATTCCTTTTGGTCTTGTTTATCAACATAGCATTCTTAACGATTTGCATGGTATTACCTTGCATGTTTCTCGTACCCAAGAGGAGGTTCAGAGAAATTTGGAGGTGTTGGCTTAGAAAGACGAATGTGCACAACCTAACCCTAATGTTCCAAGAAAATTACAACAATCGAGGCTCTGATCACGCAACGAATGTGCACATTCACCATTTGGCCAGGTACTCTTATTACGCATGCCTCCATATTTTAATTTTTCACATTTTGAAATATTCAAGATAAATAACAATAATAATTACATACTTAATTGGTGACTCTAAATCTATATTCTCCTAAAAGGATAACTCAGTCAACTTTAGATTTATGTGATACCCCTTTAGAAGGCCTGAAACTCTTATTAATCATCACCAATAGGAGGAGACAACTTGAAGAATTTTGACAAAATCACCCATTGTATTCATATCCTAGACCTAGAGAGAGCTTAAGGCCTCTCACTCCTACCTATGAATTTGATCCCTTAGCCTCAACATCAAATGCTCTGACCGGGACTCAGACTATATCCATTCCTTTTACTCCCCAAACTAGTTTGTCCACTTCACCTTCTCAATTTTTACCCTGTTCCCCTCCTTCTCCCCCATTCATGAATGTCTCGGTGAATGCTCAATATCGCCCCCTGAATCTTCCAAGGCAACTACATGACATCCCACCAAAATATGATAAAAAAATTTGTAGATTTGGCAATGAAGCGGAACTTGCCATCAAGGAACACGTAGTCAAATTTCAGGACTATTGTGAGAATCTTGGTGCAAAATATGATGAATTTTGTATGATACTTTTCATCCAAATTCTCAAAGGAAAGGAAAGGAAATGGTTTCAGACTCTCCCCCAAACCACATCAATACGATAGAAAGTTTATTCAAACTGTTTCTTAAACAGTTATGCGTTAAAAAAAGCAATCAACTCTAGTTGACTAAATTTGCAACCTTAAAATTGAAACGTAATGAATAAGTATCAGACTTTAATAAATGGTTTATGAAATGTTATAAACAATTACCATCTAATGTTCTTCCATATGAAAATGCGGCAATAGTCACATATTCCTTAGCCCTTAATGACGATCTTTCTTATACATTGTGAGAAAGAGAACCCTCAACCGTAGCTAACATGCATGACAAGGCTTGAACATGTGAGGGTAACTTGATTACTACTGGAAAATGAGGTGATATAGATAACCATTCTAGGGGGAAGAAGAAAGTTGTAGATCCTTCCCCTCATCTCCCAAGCTCTTTGTCTATGCAAGAGCAGAATATCTAGGAGATGGTAAAGTTAATTAAATCTCTAACAAATAAAATTCAGCAACTAGAAATTGGAAATAGGGCACCTCCCCCTACCCCTCATAACCCTCTAGCTCAACAAGACTATGAACCTAATGCACCAAATTTTCCTATAGAAATATGAATTATCCTCCTAGGAACCAGCCTCCTAAGCATTGTCCTAATGCCCCTCAGATTTTATAGAGAGGACAACATTTGGACAACACTCCTATTCAAGTTCCCCTAAGAAACAATGACAACCTTATCGAAGATTATGATGATGAGGCATAAATTCAACTCATCAATCTGGAGGAGGAAGAGTATCCCAAGATAAATTATATTCATTCTCCCAATGAATTCACCCAGGAACCTGTCGACTTTTTGGAACAGAATTTTTGGAACCCTAAACTTTAACACTTTGTTGAATATTTAGAGGTGCAATTTCAACATAAATACAAACTTATACCTAGGAAGGAGCACACACTTCCAAAAGAAACTCCATCTCAAGCTCCTCCTCAGCCTAATAAGAAAAAAAACATATCTAATGAGCCTAAGCCTCAAGACCCTCAATCTCAATCTGTGTCTAGATTTAGTTTCCAAAATGAATTAAATAAACTTAAAATTAGTATGTCACTTACCCAAATCATTAAGGTCCCCTCTTACAAACAAGTAATTTATAACTTCCTAAACAACTACCATGCTCTAGCACAAGAGATAGAATTTACAGATGTTAATAATATTCAATATGATGCTCCAAAAATTACTATTGAGCCTCAAGCAAAAAGGGAAGGTATTTTAGTCCCCCCTTTTCATATTATCCTGAAGATCCATGACTAAATGTTACAGAACTACATGTTAGATTCTAGGGAATCACATAATCTCATGCCCAAAGAGATCGTGGAAAATCTAGGGTTAGTTATTACCCGAGAGTACAAGGACTTATACTCTTTTGAAACTCGTAAGGTCAAATTTCTTGGGGTGATCAAGGATCTAGTTGTTGTTTCAGCTCAGGTACCCATTAAAAGTATAGTAATGGATGTTGTGCTAGCTGTCATCCCACCAATTTATGGAATGATCCTTTCAAGGTGTTGGGGTACAAAATTAGGTGGTTCTTTACAATTAGATCTTTTGTATGCCACTATGCCGATTTTTGGGGGGGAGAGCCATCAATCATATAGATAATTGAGATTAACATATAAAATCAGATCGGAAAAATACCTTGAGAATTCCCCTATTTATGCCTTTGATGATAATATGGGAAATTTCATTCTCACTCTTTCTAATGAAGAGAAGGCCCTTATAGAAGAAAATTAATTGGTACCTAGTCCACCAACCGACTCAAAAGCCTTCTGGAAAATGTTCTTTGACGGAGCATCTTCCAAGGCTGGGTCAAGCGCTAGAATAGTTTTAATCCCTCCAAATCATCTGAGTGCGACTTTTCCTTTTAAATTGAGTTTTGAAACTACTAATAATGTTGCTGAATATGAATCCCTCGTGTTTGAATTTGAAATGGCACGTAAACTCAATGTTAAAAACTTAGCAATATTTTGCGACTCTGATTTGGTCATTAAATAAGTGACCAACAAATGTAAAAAAAAACACCCTCATTTGTGATCTTATAGAGATCAAGTATCAAATATGATCGATAATTTTTTCTCTGCTATTAATTTTACTATTGTTCCTAGGGAGAAGAATTGGATAATTGATGCTCTCATTGTCACTGGTGCCACGTTTACTCCCCCTATTGAATCTAAACTCAAATATGAGATTGAGATTCTGCACCAACCATCAATTCTTGACAACGTCAAACACTAGCAAGTTTTGAAGACAATCAGGAGATAAAGAGATTGTAGCATAAAAACTATGTTGAAACACAAAACACTGATAGCTTGTAGAGCTGAAACACGAAGACTGGTAGCTCGAAGGCTTTAATATAAAAAATACACACGGGTATTTGTAATAATAATTTATTAATATATATATAATGTATTAGATGTATAAGTGATTACAATGAGGCCCTGCTTTTATAACTCATTAGGTGACCTTTCCTGAAAGGGCATGTCTTTTAGACATGCCTGTTCACTTAATTAATGACTTATTTAACCTAACCAATATTTAATTATTTAATATTTATTTTTATTTTATTTATTTAATTGTTATGAATTATATTCATAACATAGCCTCTTTCTTCGAAAGCTTTGTCCTCAAAGCTTTAATGCTGGGGGTTTTCTTCACTTAGTGTTTGTCGTCTCGTCATCGATTTGACTATAGCTTATCAGTACTCTTTCCTTATATATATATATATATATATATATATTTAATAATACTATTTTGTTTTTTTTTTAATTAATTTTTTTTAGTAATTCTATATATATATAGATATATATATTTATATAATAATTTTTTTTTAACTATATATATATATATTCTAATTTTTTTTGTTTTTAAATAATATTACTTAAATACTTAGAAACTATATATATTAATTATAGTATAACATATAATTATATAGTTAAATTCTATATAATTATATATATAGCTTCGTATAGTTTTTTTTATGTAAGGTACGAGGTGGCGGTTGATCGAGACCACGAGGTACAACGATTGAAGTGGCTATGTGTGGCGAGGCAGAAGCAGCGTGGAAGGGTGCAACGGATACAGCGGGTTGCGGCGATACAGAGGATTGTAGCAGAGAAAAAAAAACATATGGTAAGGTAATAGCGGTGGAATTGGACGTGGCAAGAAGGGTAACAGGACAATGACGCGTGAATGACAAAGGCATGGAAAACAAGCCCCACTATCAATACATGCACAAATTTATTTCAAGAACACAAATGTAAGAACAATATCGCCAATGCCAGCTTCCTGGATCATTTTTTGCTCCTCATATTTCAATTTTATTCCCCGTGTAGCACTAATAAGCAAAAACCTTCGGACTTCTGGAAATTCATTGGCAGCGAAAGACTAGAGAACCTGAATGGGGTCAGTAGCAAGGAATCTTCTCTCAATCCTGTTTCCATAAGGCAAACGAATGGCTAAGTTCACAGTTCTAGGGGTGCCTCCAGTAGGCTCTCGTGGCAAATCTGGGTATTCGATAATCGCAACTTCTTGAGGAACAACAGATTCTGTGGTTTTATTATCTTCCAGGGGACCCTTCTCAGTGTAGGGACACAGAATCTCGAGAACTCTTTGGGCATCCATAGGGCCTTCTTCGTGATGAAATTCTAATCCTTTTCTAGGATCTATTATCAGAATAGCAGGCATATTCTTGATCTTGTACCAGTTGGATAGCTTCAATCCTTGCTCTAGATGATCATAACCCTGATAGAAAATAAAATGTTTATGGATTATATCTTGAATTTCATGATTTCTCCAAACTTCTTGTTAAGCTGGTGAGACTCTGGTTCATCTTTCTGGACATTTGCAATTAACACTTATCATTACTTTCAGCCCAAACTTTGGCCGCATGAAAGTTCCCAACAAAGAGAAAATGATAAGGTGGTGCCAGCTTGAGGTCACGAGGAGGGTCTCTTCTAGTTTTTCGTGCCCTATCGAATCTTGTAAGATGACTTGGAGAGCCAGCATGACCTGAAGATCCAACTGGACCTAATCTCGTAGGATGACCTGTAGACCCAACTCGACCTGGCCGAACTTCTCCCTTATTATTTTTTTCAAGTTTTTCCTTGACTTTCCCCTTAAGCTTTTCCTCATTGTCACCCCCACACATAACCTGAAAACCGCAAGATGTTATTTTTTAAATGAAAAGCTTTTCCACACTTCCCATGAAGAACCGCATGAAGAAGTCTCACATTTTCATCAGCTCTACTCCTTTTGGATAGTTTGTATACCACATTTGGGATGTCTTTAAGCAGCGTCCCTCTACCCTTTTTAATGGTGAAATATTTAACGTTTTCCCTTTCGTTCAATGCAACAAAGCGCTCAATCGTCTTTCTTTACTTGGAGGGACGATGCAGAGTAGGATTAGAAAGCTCCCTGATTTTCCGTTTCTTTGATTCTTTTGGTGCTTCTTCTTGTCCTTGTTTACTCTCTCTATCATCTTCAACCGCTTTAGATTCCTTCGCATCGATTGAAACACGTTCCCTACCTCATTTCTTTGGCACCTTTCCTTTGATTTTTCCATCTGCCTTTATTTTCTCTTCGCCACCATCCCTAGAACTTGTATCTTCGTCATTTTTTTCATCTTTCTTATTATTGATTTCTTTCAGAAATTCTTTAACTTCTGCAAATGATTTTTCTATACGCTGAATTGCTTCTCGAATTTCACTAAACTGCTCAACACATTTAGGACGTGAATGTAATGGCACATTGTGAGGAGAACTATATCCAAAGGCCACATGATTATATCATGTGCTATGGCTCTGATACCACTGTAGCATAAAAACTGTGCTGAAACACAAAACACTGATAGCTTGTAGAGCTTAAACACGAATACTGGTAGCTCGAAGGTTTTAATATAAAAATATACACAGGTATTTGTAATAATAATTTATTAATATATATAAATGTATAAGATGTATAAGTGATTACAATGAGGCCCTGCTTTTATACCTCAGCAGGTAACCTTTCGTGAAAGGGCATGTCTTTTAGACATGCATGTTCACTTAATTAATGACTTATTTAACCTAACCAATATTTAATTATTTAATATTTATTTTTATTTTATTTATTTAACTGTTATGAATTATATTCATAACAGAGATTTATTGAATTAATGGGTAAGCTTTATGATCAATGTATTGACGATGATCCTGACGATAGCCAAGAAAATGTAAATACATCTCACCTGAATTCTAAAATCTATAAGCATAATATTTTTTACCGAAAAAACAATTATATTCTTAGGGGCCTTATTCCTTTGGAGAATATTTTTTATCGCAATGACGTCATTGTGAATCCTACCCTCAAGCCCCCCAACTTACAAATATAACCAATGAATCTTTCTCTTAAGTGGGAAGCCAAGTTATTCAACTTGTGTCATGTTTTTCTAGAGAAAATCAAAGAGAAATATATTAACCTCTTGTCAAAATATTTTGATGTCTTTGCTTGGACCTATGACTATCTCAAAACTTATGATAGAAATATAATTGAGCATTGTATACCTTTAAAATAAGGGGTTAAACCTTACAAGGAGGAACTAAGGCACATAAATCCTCTTTTATTGCCCCAATTGTGAAAGAAATCAAGAAACTCCTAGATTCCAAGATCATTGTTCCCATGCGATATTTTGATTGGGTTGCCAATCTGGTCCGAGTTAGAAAAAAAATGGTGAAATCCAATTATGTGTCGATTTTAGAAATATAAATCGATCCTCACTAAAATATAATTATCCATTTTCCAAGATGGATACTATCTTGCAAAGGGTAGTGTGTTCCACTCATATTTCGATTATGGATGTTTTTCTTGTTACAATTAGATTTCCGTACCCAAATATGATATGTTCAAAACGACCTTCACCACCCCTTGGGGTACTTTTATGTACTAGAAGATTACCTTTGGGCTGATGAATGTGGGGGTTACATTCCAAAGAAACATGTATATCACTTTTTCTAATGACAAAGGCCACTTTATAGTAGTTTATCGAGATGTTATGACTATCTTTTCTCATAGTGATTATTTACATCTAAAGCATCTGGAAATTGTTTTTCATAAATGTAGGAAGTATGGTTTGTCTCTAAATCTTAAAAAGTATTTCTTTGCAATGATAGAGGGAAAATTACTTAGCCATATCATATTTGAACACTATGTTAGAATTGACCCTGAGAAATTCCAGGAAATCCAAACTATTCCTCTTCCCCACACTAAAATGGAGGTCCAAGCTTTCTTGGGCAAAATTAATTTTCTCCGTAGGTTTATTCAAAACTTTACAGAAATTGTTAAGAACATAACAAATATTCTCAAGAAAGGAAATGAAATAGAATGGAATGAGGAATCCAAATTCTCCTTTGAGAGGATTAGAAAAGCCATAATGGAAGCGCTCATATTAGTCAATCCTAATTATTTCAAATATTTTATTATTTTCCCTTTTGCCTTTGAACATACCGATTTTGTTGTTCTTCTACAGAAGAATCAACAAGGTTATGAATGGCTTGTTGAATTTTTCAGTTAGGCTTTGTAGGCATTTTAGCTTGAATACAATATTATCAAAAAACAAGCTTATGCCTTAGTCAAAACCTTAAAGGCATTTAGGGAGTATATTTTGCAATCTAAGTTTATTGTATATATCCCCCACCCAGTGGTGAAGGATATTATTTTACAGCATGAAACTGAGGGTAGAAAGAGGAAATGGATATCCCAAATCCAAGAATATGACTTAGAGTTAAAACCTTTTAAAATTATAAAAGGTCAAGGACTGGCCAAGTTACTAACGGAAGCTAATATTGAGGCATTAGATATTAACCAATATGTTGTTGTGGAACCAACTGGAGTACCTAAAGGTGAGAAGGATAAGAAACAAAGGTTGTTGCTACCTCACTCAGGCCATACCATGGTTAGCCTAGAATTCGTTGAATCTGAGTGGTATATGGATATTATTAGATATCAAGTCAGACACTCCAATTAACTAGCCACTTGAGTAGACACTCCAATTAACTAGCCACTTGAGTAGTCTTCTAAACAATCGTTAAAATTAAAATTTGTAAGATATTGTATTATAGATGTGAAATTGTATTGGAAAGACCCTGTAGGTTTTCTTCTAAATTGTATTCTACCCTACCAAACTGATTATTTAATTACTCTACACTATAGTGGTGTATGTGGTGATCATTATGCCTGTAAGGCCACTTCTCATAGAATTTTAAGGAGTGGTTTGTATTGGCCTACCTTATTTTCTAATGTAAATAGGAAGGTTAAGGCCTGTCATCAATGTCAAATTTTCGTTAGGAAGAAAAAATTGGCTCCCCTGCCCCTAAATCCCATCATAACTAAAGCTCTTTTTTAGCAATGGGGATTAGATTTCATAGGAGAGATTCATCCTCGTTCTTGTGGCCAACATCGTTGGATAATTATTGCTACCAATTATTTTACTAAATGGGTTGAAGACATCCCATTGAAAAATATCAACGATAAAGTGGTCATGCACTTCTTGGTAGAAAATAATTTCTCACATTTCGGTGCCCTCAAAAATCATTGTCAATGATGCTAAACCGTTTTTCAGTAGCCTTCGAAAAATTCTGTGATATTTACAAAGTTAAAAATGGTCATTCAACCAACTATTACCCACAAGGGAATGGATTGGTGGTGTCGACCAATAAAAATATTATGAAGATCCTTTAAAAATCCTTAAGCTCTAAGAAAATAAATTGGCATGTAATGTTAAAGTATGTTATTTGGGCAGATAGGATAAGCTCCAAGAGGTCTATCGACACTTCACCTACAATTTGGACATTGTAATCCCTATTTATATCAATTCCAAAATTATGAAAATATTATAAGAATTGAATGAGGAATCAAATGACTTTCAGCTAAGAATCAACCAGATGGTCCATCTACACCAAGAGAGAGAACAATCATATGAAAAGATAGCAAATCACCAAGCTAAAGTCAAACAGTTGTTTGACAAGCATTTTAAGGAAATAATTTTCCTCCCTAGTGATTGGGTCTTAAGATGGGATAAAAGGAACAAGGACACTGGAATACATAGAAAGTTTGATAATATTTGGCTTGTTTCTTTTATCATAGATCGGTTGGAAGGCAAGAACACCTTCTCCCTCAAAAACTTTGAAGGCGAAGAAGTTGGCCCTGCTATTAATGGCCAATTTTTCAAACATGACCTAATGTTCTAAGTATTTCGAATTCAAAAAAAAGGGAATAAAATAATAATAGCAATAGTGTAAAAAAAATGATAATAAAATAAAAAATAAAAAATAAATATGTAAATATGTGTATTATATAGTCAAAAATAAATAAATAAATATTTGTAATGATAAGTTTTGTACCAAATACAATGTATGACTCTATTACTCTGTAGATATTATAGTCTATTGATTTCTAATTCCCTAACTGAGGCCTTATCATTTGAAAACTAATACTAACAACATAATCTAGTCCACTAGGGACCCTAATATGATTATATGTATAATTAAAATCCTACTCGATATTACATGTTGATGAAAACCTTGATTTTTGGTTGTAGATGACTTTTCTTTTCCTCCTCCATGGTTGAATTTCCACCACCATATTGTCTCTCACATCTATACCTATCCCTTTGGGAGTATGATATGTTGATACCTCCATTGGTGCTATGAATGTTTGCTGGCAGCGGAACAATGTCAACAGTACTGGTCTTCTAGTTCGTTACCTATCCACTCCTTTGTAGAGTGATCTCTTACGGGGTATGCTAGTGACTCCATCGAGGCTATGGATGCTCACTATTAGTGGAGCGACACTAGTGGCATTGGGGAATTCTCAATGTGTTATCTTCCTGTTGTGCCAAGCATAAAAGCTAAAGCTAAATATGAGAAATTCAAAAACTCATTGTCTCCTAAATAAGGCACATGGAAAGCCACTAATGCAAGATAAAATAATTTGGGCATAGAAAACTCTATTGAGAAGAATTGGATGACTCCTATAGGGCTATGGACGCTTGTTGGCAATGGAGTGACATTTGGTGTGAAATGCTGTGAAATGGGTGTCCATAACATAATTTTCATCTTTTACCATCTATAGTCCCACTTTTGATTGCACAACATGATA
Source organism: Pinus tabuliformis (assembly GCA_031772625.1). NCBI lineage: Eukaryota > Viridiplantae > Streptophyta > Pinopsida > Pinales > Pinaceae > Pinus > Pinus tabuliformis. The sequence continues at coordinate 385,580,018 of CM062811.1, read as the reverse complement.
TTTTTTATTAGGATACTAAATTACACAAATCATATTAAACTCCAGCGTGACACTACCTCCATCCATAATATTTTAAATTGATACAAAGTAGCATGGCTTCGGTTATCTTATTACCAATTGAGATGGACCTGTCTGCTGACTATTAGGCATTCATATATCATTGAAATAATATTCTCTAAAAAGAAAAATAACATTTATATACATTAAATCATTAAATCACTCACGTGTCTGTTATAAAAGCACAATTATCAGAAATATAAGACGTCATCATTAAAATTCCATTAAATATTATGCATTTAGCTTAATTCATAACATTCTTTACATTCATGAATTATAAAAACTTTCAAGATTATATATTGACTCACAAAAGTTTTAATGATCATTGCGTCCATAAAATACATGAAGAAAAATATTACAAAGTTCAATTTTTCTTTGCATGAGATTACTCATTAAAGTCCAAAAATTACAAAAATAACCTTGAACTATAAGATATGACTATTCAGTCTAATAATTCAATCACCCCTTATTATAGGCTGCTTGAGTCTACAGAAGGTGTGTCGTCGACGACCTCTCCTATGTGTGTCTCATGGACTATGTTGTAAATTCCTAGAAATATATCTAGCTTCTCTTCAATCCTAGCTACTCGAACCTCTATGGCCTCCACCAGGTTCATTAGTCTATCCATTTTCATGTGGAGGGTTTCGCACCTCACATCGCACACTCCTGAAGCATCTCCCATCCTTTCGGCATTTAGAAGGATTTTTCACCTGAGATTTCTGTAAGCGTTATGTTTTCCCCACAAAAGTGGTGAGTTTGTTTAATACAAAATCTAATCATTTTAATACAGACTTCCACTCTCGATCCAATTATGAAATGAATTATCTCAGGACTGACTGTGGGACAACCGCCACATCCTGATTAATCAACTCAGAAAATGAGGATGAGTCTCATCCATCGGGTGCAGAAAAAAGGTTGACGTTCGTGTAATTTGGGGGGCGATAACCATTGATTGTCTTCATATGCACAGTCATGATTTCATCAGGGGTGAATGGCGTGCTGGTGCACTTGCCTATTTAGACCCGATTAAATAATCCAAGCGTTCGATTAGCTTTAAATGGATAGCTATGATACGTCAAGATAAGACTGAATGCTTAATATCCTTGTCGATAAATGCTCAACATTGCAATAAGGACCATTGGTTGGATTAGGAATATTTTGATCACTGAAAAAAGGATAAAGGATAAGCTCATCGAGGAAAAGAGAGTTTTTAAAAAATATGCAAGTTCCTGCCCAATAAGTAACTGCGGACCGTCGATCCATTTTGGAGCATGATCAAATTTAGAGATTTACCCACCGATTACCTATGCTTCGACTATATAAAGGTGTGTTATTTAAATTTATCATACTAATTAGTCTATCGTAAAGGTGTATTAAACTTTAGATTTAGGAGAAAGGAAGGGTTTGTTGATAACAGTAGGCTCCAACTGCTTGCGAAGAATCAAGAATACAAACCATGTGCCTTCATGTTGGGTTATGGAGTCTCGTTCTTAAATGACAATGTAAGTGTATCTGATGGGATTGTCCTACATGAGGGAAAAAATTTGTATTATTCTGTGTATGAATGTACCTACGCAAAGATGACATGAAATTATTTTGGAATTAATTACAAAAAAGACTAAAATAATTAGAGTTCGTATTAAACAAATTGTCCACTTTCATGGGGAAAACTTAACGCTTATAGAAATATTGGGCGAAAAATAATTCTCAAAGCTGAAAGGATGGGAGATGCGTTAGGTGTGAAACCCTCCGCACAAAAATTGATATACTAATGAACCTGGTGGAGGCCATAGATATTCGAGTAACTAGGACTGAAGAGAAGATGGATATATTGTCAGGAATTACAACACATCCCATGAGGCACTCGAAGGAGAGGTCGTCGGGAGCACGCCTTCTGCAGACTCAAGCAACCTCTGAGAATGGGTGATTGAATTATCAGATTGAATGGTCAGAGCTTATAGTTTAGGGTTCTTTCTGTAATTTTGGGACTTTAATGAGTAATCACATGTAAAGAAAACTTGAAATCTTTAATATTTTTCTTCATGTATTTTATGGGCACGATAGACTTAGTTTTAAAGAATGATTGTTAAAGCTTCTGTAATTCAATATATAAGCTTGAAAAATTTTACAATTCTTGAATGTAAAGAATGTTATGAATTAAGCTAAATGCAGAATATTTACTGGTATTTTAATGTTGATGTCTTATATTTATGATAACGTTGCTTTTATAACGAACAAGTGAGTAATTTAATGTATATAAATGTTATTTTTATTTTTAAAGAATATTATTTCAATGATATATGAATTCATAATAGTCTGTAAACAAGTCCATCTCAATTGGTAATGAGATAACCGAGGCCATGCTACTTTATATCAATTTAAAATATTATGGATGGAGGTAGTGTTGTGCTGGGGTTTAATATGATTTGTGTAATCTAGTATCTTAATAAAAAACATCATGTTATGCGATTAAAAGTGGTACTATATATGGTAGGAGATGAAAATTCTCTTATGGGCACTCCTTTCATGGCATTTCACACCGAACTTTGCTCTGCTTCTAGTGAGAATTCATAGCCCTATGCCTTATTTAAGAGACAGTGATTTTTTGAATTGCTCATATTTATCTTTAGCTTCTATGTTGGGCACAATGGGAAGATAACACACTAGGAATTCCCCAACTCCACTAGCATCCTTCGTTGCCAACTAGTGTCCATAGCCCCAGTAAAGTCATTAGCATACCTCGTAAAAGATCATTGTATAAGGGATTGGGTAGTTAACGCACCAGAAGACTAGTACCACTGACATTGCTCCTCTTCTAGCCACCATCCATAGCGCCGATGAAGGTATCATCATACCCCACTCCAAAGGGACAATTATAGATGTAAGAGATATTATGGTGGTGGAAATTCAACAATGGAGGAGGAAACAAAAAGTCATCTATAGCCCAAAATCATGGTTTTCATCAGCATGTAATATCTAGTAGGATTTTAATTATATATATAATCATATTAGGGTTGCCAGTGGACTATATTATGTTGTTAGTATTAGTTTTTAGATTATAAGGCCTAGATTAGGGAATTACAAATCAATAGACTATAAGATTTGTTGACTAATATAGTCATATACATTGTAGTTGGTACAAAAATTATCATTACAATAATGTATATATATATATCATCTTTGACTATACAATATACATATTTGCATATTCATTTTTATCTCGTTTTTATATTTTATTATCATTTTTTTTGTTACTTTACTATTATTATTATTCTTTTTAAATCGGAAATACTTAGAACATTAGGTAATGTTTGAGAAATTGGCCATTAATAGTAGGGTCAACTTCTGCGCCTTTAAAGTTTCTGAGGGAGAAGGTGTTTTTTCCTTCAAACCGATATATGATAAAAGAATCGAGCCAAAAATTATCAAACTTTCTATGTTTTCCAACATCCTTGTTCCTTTTATCCCATCTTAAGACCCAATCACCAGGGAGAAAAATTATGTCCTTAAAACACTTGTCAAACAACTATTTGACTTTAGCTTGGTGATTTGATATCTTTTCATATGCTTTTTCTCTCTCTTCATGTAGATGGACCATCTGGTTGATTCTTCATTGAAAACATTTGATTCCTCATTCACTTCTTGTAATTTTCTCATAATTTTGGAACCTACATAAAGAGGGATTACAATGTCCAAACTATAAACTAATTGAAAAGGTGAAGTGTCGATAGACGTCTTGGTGCTTATCCTATTTTCCCAGACAACATTTTTTAACATTACATGCCAATTTCTTTTCTTAGAGCTTAAGGATTTTTTAAGGATCTTCATAATATTTTTATTAGCCAACTCGGTCAAGTGGTTCCCCTGTGAGTAATAGGTTGTTGAATGACCAAGTTTAATTTCATAATTTCCACAAAATATTTCGAATGTTATTGAACAGAAAGGTTTGGCATTATAAGCAATGATTTTTTTAGGGCAACCAAAATAAGAGAAAATATTTTCTACCAATAATCCATGACCACTTTATCATTTATCTTTTTCAATGGGATGGATTCAACCCATTTAGTAAAATAATCGGTCACAGTAATTATCCAATGATGATCGTTTAGCATACTTACTCAAGTGGTTAGGCAATTGGAGTGTATGGAGATATCTAATAATATCCCTATGCCACTGAGATTCATCGAATTCTGGGTTGACTGTGGTATGGCCTAAGTGAGGTAGCAGCAACCCTGACTACTTATCCTACTCATCTTCAAGTACTCTAGTTGGTTCCACAAGAGTATATTGGTTAACACCTAGTGCCTCAAAATTAGCTTATGTTAGTAACTTTTCCAGTCCTTGACCATTTATAACTTTAATAGTCTTTAACTGTAAGTCATATTCTTGGATTTGACCTATCCATTTCCCCATCTAGCCTCAGTGTCATGGTGTAATGAAATATCCTTCAACGTTGGGTGGGGGATATATATAATACACTTAGATTGGAAAATATACTCCCTAAATGCCTTTAATGTTTTAACTAAGGCGTAAGCCTATTTTTCAACAATATTGTATTTAAGCTCGATCACCTGCAAAACCTTACTGAAGAAGGCAACACGTTGTCCATAATCGTGTTGATTCTTTTGAAGAAGAAGAGAAGTAATGGTAAGTTCATAGGAAAAATGGAAAATAATAAAATATATGGTACAAATAGGACTGACTAATACGAGTGCTTCCATTATCACTCTTTTAATCCTCTCAAAAGAGAATTTGGCTTCCTCATTCCATTTTATTTCATTTCCTTTCTTGATCATGTTTTTTATGTTCTTAATGATTTCTGTAAAGTTTGGAATAAACCTACGGAGAAAATTAATTTTTCCCAAGAAAGCTTGGACCTTCATTTTAGTGTGGGGAAGAGGAATAGTCTAGATTGCCTGAACTCTCTAAGGGTCAATTCTAACACCATGCTGCGATACGATATGGCCAAGCAGTTTTCTCTCTATCATGGCAAAGAAATAATTTTTAGGATTTAGAGACAAGCCATATTTCCTACATTTCTGAAGAAAACAAATTCTAGATGCTTCAGAGGTAAATCATCACTATGAGAAAAGATAGTCATTTCATCCAAATAAACTACTATAAAATGGTCTTTCTCATTAGAAAAAGTGATATCCATGGCTCTTTGGAATATTTCCCATGCATTCATTAGCGCAAAGGGCATCTTCTTGTACATAAAAGTACCCCAAGGGGTGGTGAAGGTCGTTTTGAACATATCATCTATGTGTATGGCTATCTAATTGTAACTTGAAAAATGATCCATCATCGAAATGCAAGTGGCACCCACTACCCTTTGCAAGATAGTATCCATCTTGGGCAATGGATAATTATCTGTTAGAAAGGCTTGATTTAAATTTATGAAATCGACACATAATCATATTTCACCATTTTTCTTTCTGATCTTGACAAAATTAGCAACCCAATCATAGTATCACAAGGGAACCATGATCTTGGCCTCTAGGAATTCTTTGATTTATTTCTCAATAGGGGGCATTAAAAGAGTATTTATGTGCTTGATTTTATGCCTATAAGTTTTAACTCCTTTTTTTAAAGGTATACAATGCTCAATTATATTTTGATCATAAGTTTTGAGATCATCATAGGTCTAGGCAAAGACATTGGAATATTTTGACAGGACGTTGATATATTTCTCTTTGATTTTCTCTGACAAAACACGAGACAAGTTAACTGTTATGGAACCAGCTCACAAAAAGATAGAAAAGATAGATCAACGCCTTAGAATTCAGCCTCTTCGAGGGCGCAACCACCTTTACATTACATAAATGAACAATTCTTGGATGATACAAACGAAAAGACCTCCTTTCTATATATAGGAGTCTAAGGGGTCATAACATAATCAGAGCCGACATAACAATAATAATGTAAGGGCACAATAATAACAATAGTGGGCTTCTATGGGGCACAATAGTAACAATATGGGCACTACATGGGTACATCAATATAATTAGTGGGTTATACTAATAACAATAAGGGGTTACACTAGTAGTATAGGGGCCTAACATGCCCCTCTCCTTCAAAAAGCGTTGTCCTCAACGCTTGAGTAGTTCTTGATGCTTCTATATAAAATTCTTGTCCTCCCATGTGGAATATTCAGCGGGTAAGTTCTTCCACTTGATGAGATACTCTGAAATTGATCGATTTCGTAGCTGTCGGGTTCTTGTTTCTGTGACTACTCCAGGTTCCAATATGATTTTTCTTTCCTCTTCAATTTCTGGCAATATTGTTTGAATTGGGATCTTTTGCAACTTTTGAATAAGTGGCCATAATTCTTCGTCCTTCTTCCATTCATCCCTTGCTTCGTTTATCCAATCTGGTTGGATAATATAAATAGCACAAAACAATGCTTCCCCATCCTCATCCTTGAAGAGTCTTCCCATTCGGTAAGGTCGCCATTTTTTAAGTGCATGTAGTATTGCCAACATTTCCTTCTCATAAATAGCTTGCTTGAGATGTAGCAGTAAAAATACCCAATCACCTACATCAAAACATTTTTCACTATGATGTTGATCTACCTGTTGTTTCGTTTGATTTTGCACCGAAGTGGCGTTATCCTTTAAAAGTTGGAGAACTTGTTGTTGATGCTCGATGTGATCTTTCACTGCTTGAACCTTTTTCTTTTTGATATGTCCTTCTATCTCTAGAGTTTGAGGAGTGGTAATTTCTTCCAATCCTTTACAAGATATGGTAGGATTCATTTCTTGATGCTCGATGTGATCTTTTACTTCTTGAACATTTTTCTTCTTGATACGTCCTTCTATCTTGATAGTTTGAGGAGTGGTAATTTCGAACAATGAATTACAAGATATGGTTGGTTTCATTTCTTCTTTCTCGATGTGATCTTTCACTACTTGCACCTTTTTCTTCTTGATATGTCCTTCTATCTTGAGAGTTTGAGGAGTGGTAATTCTTGCCAATGCTTTACAAGATATGGTCTGATTCATTTCTTCTTTCTCTGGGGTGGGGTCCTGGCGTATATCTTCTTCTTTTGATGTTTCTTGATCATTTTCTTCCTCCTCTTCATATTCTATGTAAAATAATTTCTTCTCAGCACACTTATGACCTCTAGTGCATTTGCTATCACAATTGTAACAAAGCCCTTTTTCTCTTTTTTCTTCCAATTGTTGTGGTGTAACACTTGTAGGTTGTGGAAGGCTAGGAGAAACAACACTTCCATCTTTATAGTTGTGAGGGGTATGCTTCCTGGTTTCCATAATTTTGCTTTCCACTATGTCACAAAGCCCTTTTACTCTTTCCAATTGTTGTGTTGTTTCTCTAAAGAAGGTGTTGCTCTTTGTATCCTCATAATGTGCTATCATTTCCTCCGTGAAAATTGACCACGTAACAAGTTGTTTACGAGAACAAAGCCCTTCGTACCATAAAAATTGATCTGGTTCTAAATATGAAGATGCAATACATACCTTTTGTAAGATTTGTACACCATGTAGATCAAAATATTGCTCCATCTGAAGTATCCAATTTACCGGATCCTTGCCATCAAACTTCCTCATCTTGCTTTTTATTGATTTTAGGAGCTCGACCTTGAAACGACTGTAACTCTGTACTTTCAGATCTTTAAGTTCTGAAATTGTGACCTATAGTAGCCCTATATGTCATCTTTCCAATGCCATCGGTCTGATCCAAATTGGATTCTCTAAGAAAGAGTTATGCACAATCTCCCAAGATGACCTGATTATAGACCTTTCCAGAAGAGCGAAATTGTATGAAGTGCCACGTGTCACTGTTTCAACCTTTGGATCTGAAAAATGCATACAAGAAACTACAGTCCGTCCTCTTTCTGTAACTTCTTACGAAATTTCAATCCGATCCCCAGAGAGAAAGTTATGACGATTTTCCCCAGGTCACATGTTTTGAATGTAATTCAGAAGTCTGCAAAAAGACCAACTTCCTCATATCATATCTCCGCAAATATCGCGCAAAAAGCTCTGAAATTCGGATCTAAGGTTCAGCGCGATTTCTTCTCACATGGGTTTTTTTTGCGACTTCTGAAACGTCACAAAAAAAAAGTTATAGCGAAAATTCCACGATGACCTGTTTGGAGCAGCGAAACCCTAGAATCCAAAGCTTTGATACCAAATGTTATGGAACCAGCTCACAAAAAGATAGAAATGATAGATCAACGCCTTAGAATTCAGCTTCTTCGAGGGGGAAACCTCATTTACATTACATAAATGAACAATTCTTGGATGATACAAATGAAAAGACCTCCTTTCTATATATAGGAGTCTAAGGGGTCATAACATAATCAGAGCCGACATAACAATAATAATGTAAGGGCACAATAATAACAATAGTGGGCTTCTATGGGGCACAATAGTAACAATATGGGCACTACATGGGTACATCAATATAATAAGTGGGTTATTCTAATAACAATAAGGGGTTACACTAGTAGTATAGGGGCCTAACATTAACTAACTTGGATTCCCCCTCACAAGAAAGATTCACAGGCTCTATTTATAATTGGGGGGTTTGAGGGTAGGATTCACAATAGCATCATTGCAATCAAAAATATTCTTTAAAGGAATAAGCTCATAGGAATATAATTGTTTTTAGATGAAAAATATTATGCTTACCAATTTTAGACTTAGTGTGAGATGTATTGACATTTTCTTGGCTATCGTCAGGATCATCATCAATACATTGATCAAAAAATTCACCCATTAATTCAATGAATCTCTTTATCTCTCGATCATCTTCAAACACTTCCCAGTGTTTAACGTTGTTAGGAATTAATGGTCAAAGTAGAATCTCAATCTATAATTTGAGTTTAGATTCAATAGGGGGAGTAAATGTGGTGGCGGTGATAGTGAAAGCATCATTAGTTGATTCCTCTCCCTAGGAAGTGTAGTAAAATTAATAGCAGAGAAAAAATTGTCGATGATATCCTATACTTGATTTCTATAAGCTCGCAAACGAGGGTGTTTTATTTGACATTTGTTGGTCACCTATTTAATGACAAACTCAAAGTCACCAAATATTTCTAAGTTTTGAACGTTTCATTTATGTGATGTTTCTAATCCTGACACAAGGGCATCATATTCAGTTACATTATTAGTAGTTTCCAAACTTGGTTTAAAAGGAAAAGTCACACTCAGATGATTTTGAGGGATTAAACTATTCCAGTATCTCACAGGGTCTTGGAAGATGCTCCATTAAACAAAAATTTTGAAACGGAATTTTTGGTTGGTGGACTAGGCACCAAATTATTTTCTTCTCTAAGTTCCTTCTCTTCATCAGAAAGAGTGAAAACGAAATTTCCCATATTATCATCAAAGGCATATACAGGGGAATTCATAGCCCTACTTGTTTTCTTAATGAAGAAATTATAGCGAGTGGGTCATAATGCCAACATTCATCATGTAATAATCCAAATAATAGCATTTCCCTTTCAATCATATCTATTGCATTTTTATTTTTAGCAATGAGTGGTGGAACAGAGTATGGATAACTAAATATTATTCCTTTTTTCTTTGATGCAAAGTAAGATTCATTGACTATTATTCTTTTCGTAATACTTCATAAGAAAATATTAATGGGGTAATAAACTTGGGAAACTAGAAAGGGTCCCTCTCAAAGCAAACAGACTAATCAAAGAAAAACCTGGATAAAGTAACCAACTTCCTATACTTTCTTCTTCAGTAGGCCTCAAATTCTTCTCTACTCCTAAGAAATTCTACCAGAGGCTTCATCGACTAGTTTAACTTTCAAGTAAAAGGCAAAATGGTCAACATATTGTGTACAAGAATTGAAGATACATCCTGGGTAAATAATATCAGTCCATTGATAAACTTCCTTCTCAATTCCATTCTCATCCTTGACATTAGTTAGGATTTTAGTAGACAAAAAAAATCAAGGTCATTAAATAAAACTATATGGACAAGATATTGTGGAGTAGGAGTATCCTCTCTGTGGACAGAGATGATCCCTCTAGCCCAAGAGAGTAGGTATAGCCACAAACAAGACAATCTAATGTAAATTTCCTTAGATTAGAATCGAACAAGAGGGCCTACCTCTTATAACGCTAGTCCACTTGATGGTGATCTTGCTTCCTTGATCTAGCTTCCTTTCGTTCCTTCCGTTCAAATACCTGAAACAAGCATGAAATAAACAACAACAAACATGATAGAAAAAAATAAAATTCAATCTATTTAAAAGGTCAAGGAGTTCTAAGCTATCAAATGTAATATTACACGTGATATAGGAAATAAACCATTAGTTGTATTAATATAAACTTCAAAGATAAATACAATTGGAGCCTTGACGTTGCAGGTTCCCTTTGGCATGTCTGGGTTCTATCACCACTATAAGCATCTCATGGTTCACCCTCAAAACAATGGAAGCTCAAGGATTCTTCCTCTTTAATCCAAACCAAACACTATAATCTTATTCTCCCTTCACACATAAACTACAAGGCTAAAGTTCTCAAGAAGGCTATCAATATTTTCATATTATTTCATCCTATTCATTAGCTAGCTGAGGTTGTAAAATGAGGAGTTTTTATAGCTTTGATAGAGGGGAAATGAATCCTCTTATGGTGGGAGATGCTTTATCCCTTTTATTTTTTTCCATTTTAATAGGGGAAAGGAGCCCAAACAGTCTCTCTCGGCTCTATCTTTCTTAACCATTTACCATACTTCCGTTCATGAAGCTTCGACTCCATTTTTTAAAACTTTCCAAAAGAGGGTTGGTGTTGGTCATGAATGGCTTACCAGTGCCGTTCGGCGCTAGGCCCAATGTTAGACTCTGAAAATCAGTGCAGGGAAGAAACTAAGTGTTGGTCTTGAAAACTGAGTTTGAAGGAATAATCTTGGGAAATGATGTAAGAGGGAAATGTTCCGCGGATGAAGATGATTGTAGGGACATGTTCTTCATGGCAAGAAAGCATATGAATGTCATTGTAGAGGTCCTCTACGATCGAGGAATGGGGAGTACAGGGACAGTGACAAAATACTGTGTAACAGATGCCCCCTAAAGCATGAAGGTCGAACAAGAGTGAGGGGTTAAATGCTTCACGAGTAGATGCATGGAACTGGAGACTGCCATCAGAAAACTTGTAAGAAAGCATAGCTACATATACATCATTGAAATCTATGATACATGAATCGTGGTATGGACGCAACCATCTAGAAGAAGATCATGTGAATGGATCCAAGGTATGGGTGCAACCATCTAGTAAGAAGGATCATATCTAACCCAAGGTATGGCCACAATCATCCAATAATGAGAAGGATCACATATAATAGACTCATGGTATGGTCGCATCCATCCATATGAAATAGACATATATGTAAGCATGATTATGTCACATTGCTCTGCAACATGGACTTGTGTATTATCTAAGCCTAGGGTCTTACATTCCAACACGACTTGATCAAATTACAAATTCTAGCATGTGAATAGATGTGTTGATGTCGAACATGCTAGAAAATCGCTTGATTACCAGTCAATGATATGAACTATTAACAAGTGCGAGAGAAACCACCAATAATTATAATGGCTCTCAAGGTACCAGCAGCACAATTCACAGAGTGTGAATTAAGGAACGGAAGTCGAACACCCGTGAAGTCACTTGATCGAAATCCAATGATGAGAACTTTTCGTCGAGTGCAAAGAACTTTCCTTTAGGGCATGCAAGCTCTAAGGTACTGGAAGGGAGTCTCTCAGCCAACTTCCTGGATAATGAGTTGAAGTCAATAGGAAGAGACCTTGTCAAAGGAGGCCCATGATGTATCTCACATCATCGACACGAGACAAGGGATGCAATGATTATAGATGATACAAAGAATCAGGAATGAGTGTAAACTACAGAAGGATTAACTCTTGAACATATCGGTGACATGACTCCGGAGTTAGGAAAATTTTGGATCCATAGGATCAGAGGTCATGACGATGTGGCAGAGATCAAATGGAAAGGAGAAAAGTGGCATCTCAAACCTAGGAAGGTCAATGATGAAGTGGGGATATCCCAACCCGACACGAAGAAGAAAAGTTTTATGTTTAAGAGTGACAAGTTGCCGACACAACTAGTAAAAACTTCTCATTTTCCCCCACCATTTCTGGCACATACCCCAATTTTTTTTTATCACAAGCTTGAAGGGGATAGCATGTTCTTGTAATGTAAGTCCATCCTTTGGATAGATCAGACCTAGTAATATTAACGAGCCCTAGGAAGGAGAAGCTCGTATCTGTCATGGTGACGAATCCAATGTCATTAAAGTTTAATGAGTTCGAAAAAGGGAAAAAAAAGTATCTTTTTCATGTTTAGAGAGCTTGAAAAAGACATGGAAAAGAAAACTCCAAAAGGTCTCTTTTTCGTAAAGTTTTCTCTCAAACTCGAAAAGGTAGAAAACAATACTCGAAAGAACCTCTTGACCATGTCAGCCAAGGAGTACCTTTTTCATAAATAGTTTATCCCAACCTGAAAAAGGGGTAAACGTATATCGGGTAAAAGATGTTTCGAAACCATTTACAAGGTCAAAATGACAATAACTCAGCTATCTTTTTGTGTTTTGAGAGTTGGAAAAGGGCTTAAAGCAGACTCCCCATTTTTATTTTCTTTAATGAGTCAAAAAGGGAAAAAAAATACTCGGAAATCTTTTCATTTCAGTTTTTTACGAGTCAGGAAAAGAACTTAAACACGACTCTATCATCATCATCGACAAACCATCACCTGTCCCTGCACAATAAGTAAATGTATTATCCATTTCTACAGTAAAATGGCGAAAAAAAATTCTTTTAAAACCCTAAAACATGGTGAAAAGTTTATAAAAAGGGAAAAAGTTAAAACATTTTTACCATTTACCTTATTTACCTCATTTCAAGCAATTTTTACCCACTTATGCCCTAAATCTTCAGGAACATATTGTGGTGGATCCAAGAGGCCAATCGACGAACTGTCTATTGCAGGTAAGAGATGAGGCCTTAATCGTTGCATTTAATACCTGTTTAGCAAGCATTTAACCATTTTTTCAGGGTTTTGGAGGGATTCCTTACAAAAAAATTCACCCTCAGTCGGCGCGGGATCTAGGCACAGGACGGCTCCGATTGGGGGTTTTTAACATGAGCATTCATGTTGGTCGACGCACCTATTCTAAAAACAATCACGTTGGCGCAAAGAACTAAAAAAAATTATTTTTCGCCCAATTTCATTGCCTTAAATCTGAAATTTCGCCTTTAAGGACTAATGTTAGGTTGAATGCGAAGTTTTTGTAGGAAAATTACAGCAAGAAAGATGGTGATCGAGTGGAAAGAACGTGAGCATGAAAGAATAGATGCATTGGCATTGGAAGATCCAAACTGTCTGGATGCATTGAGGAACTATGGGCTCCTCAAGTTATTTCTTACATTGGGCCTACGGGCTCAACCTGAGCTACTACAATACCTAATCAGTCTATGGGATGTTGGATGAGAGGTATTTGTGATCCATGATCAAGAGCTGGAGCTAGAGACTTCAGACATTTACTTCATTATTGGACTGTCTCGCAGAGGGGAACCAGTCTAATTGTATGGAGGCAAGCCCATTAGGGTGAGTTTGAACATGATCCTTGTAGAATATTTCCTAGGAGCTCTATAAACAATCTGATATTGAAGGTGCTACTTGTTAGTCCTTACAATCTCCTAGGCTGAAAAGGAAATCGAGAAGGGTAACCTCAAACCACTTCAGCTCAGTAGCTAGCCCTACTGAGCATGAGAGGGATCTCTCTAAGTCTCTTATCAGTGATATGACTTTAAAGCAAATGAATTTTAGGCTAGATATGTGTATTTGTTTGTTTGTTTGTGAAAATTTGGTTTTTAGGGTTTGCTGAACTTAGGGTTTGGAGCCACAAATAGGTCTAGGTTGTAGGAGTGCAGGAGAAAATATGAGAAGGAGCTAGATATCAGAAGTCATGGTGTATTTTGAATATTGTCAATGTATTATAGAGGATATAGTGTGGAAGAAACTAATGAGCATAAATAAACATGATTTCATTAGCTTAGGGAGACATACACATAACTATGAAAACCAAATAACAAAGCTTGAAAAACAAGAATTCTGTGTATTTTACTGTAAGGCATCCATAGAAAGAAGAGATATAATGTAGATAAAGATTTTTATACCATTAGAAAACAAAAAGAATGAAGTACAAGCACCATGAACTCACTGGGCTAGAGTTCCTTGAAAATAGCTGCAACCTGTCTCTGTATTAGCTAAAAAGATGATTACATGCAAGCTTCCTTCACAAAAAGTTCAACCCTATTCTCCTCAAGAGAAATGATACATATAGACTCTCCTAGAATACTTGCACACCTTCAATAGTCGAATTCCTTGGTGGAGGAACTGACTCCAAGATTCTCTCGACCAACAGGTGAGAGTGAGAAGGTGAAACTCAAACACTTCATGGAGAGTTTGTTTAGGAGTTTTCTTCTTTTATGAGGCCTAATAAACATCAAAAACAACCTGCGATGTACATTTATTCATACATACATTACCTAGCCTCGAAAATAGTGCCATTACATAGATAATCTTGACTTTGACTAAGTCAAACTAGAAACTAGAAATTTACACAGTGTAATTTACAATTTGAAACATAGAAAAGTGCAGAAGCGCAGCGCCAAATTTGAGCTGATTTTTAGGTGCCTTCCAGGGGTAAAAATGAAACACAGAGAGAATAGTCAACTATCCCATCAATTCTAGTTTCCATAACAGTTTTAATTTCTAAATTTGGACAATGGGAAGGCCTTCAAAAAACCATTCTCCCAAGGTCACTCCAGAAGGGCAGCGCCTGTCAAAAAAGGTCCAGAATCTTAGTTTTTTGCCACTATTTTGCCTTTTTATTCAAAATTGAGCCACCTCTGCAAAATCTGAGAAAATGGGTTTTTATAGGATGGAAAGAGATTTCCAAAAATGTATACCTTTCCTCAAATGGAGGCCTAAGGAAAAATCACAGTGCCAAGGCACTGCACTTCTGGAGCAGTTGAATTTCTGAATTTAGACCAAAATTTCTCAAAAAACTCAAAATGCTCAGAATTTGCTCAAAATTGGAGGGAAGGTGTAAAAACATGTTTTTTATAGCTTCATTGATGCTTTAGAAAGCATCTCTAAGTTCCCCTCATCCTTTGGGTCTTTTTTGGCCTCCTTGAGCTTATTTTCAAGTTGCTTTACTTTGACATTGGTGATCATGTTTTGAGCTTGGTAGTGGTGTGCCATGTGTCTGAGCAACTGATTATCCCTATTTTCCTTCTCAAGGAGCTTCTCCAAGTGTTCATTTACCCTATTTAGCCAATATTCCTTATCTTGATGAACCTCTAGGGCAATCCTATCTTCTAGGTCAAGCTCCTCATTCGGCAGAATTTGTTCTTGCTCTTCTTTCAAATCTTTCTTGAGGCCTCTTGTTCTTGGTCTTTTCCTTTTCCTTCTCCCCTTTGAGGCTTCAGGCTCACTTGATTCCATGAGCTCCTTACCTTTGCCAACTTGCTGCAATAACTTGGCTTTTTCCTTTTCTAAGATCAACTCCTTTGCTTTGAGTTGACTGTTTTCCTGTTCAAGGAATGATATAACAAATTTTTCTCTTTCCAAATTGATTGCTAGCTCCTTGGTTTGGTAGTCCTTATCCCTAATTGTCTGTCACATGTTTGAAGTCTGATCCTCAGTCTCTGGATCAACTAGTTCAAACTCATGCTTAACTGTGTCTTTCCCTTTTGATGTCAGTTCCTACTTTGTTGATAAAGAAGGCTTAGCCCCTTTCTCTCTGTGAGAAGAAAACACAAGCCTCTTCCCTTTCTTATACAATTTAGTCACCTCATGTTTGGGTAGCTGAGTCTTCTCCACTATTTTTCTAGATGTCCCCACCTCTGTTTGTTGTTTTGGCGCACTAGGAGATTGAGATGCTACATTTTTCTCATGCCATTTCAAGGTTGCTTCCAAAAAGGCTTCCCAAGGCATACCTTTCTCTGCCAGCTGGTGAAGAACAATGGTTTTGATGAGACTATGTTGAAACAAGCTTGGGGAGTTCTCTTTGTCCTTTAATTATATTTTTCATACATTTTGGAAATGCTCCTGAATAGATAATTACACATGTTGAGTGGCTTTTGAGAGGTGAAATGCATCAGGAGGCGAATATGATAGGCATAGAACCAGGAGAACCTACCTTCACAAGTGAAGAATCTCATGACAGTTTTCATCAGAGGGGCATATTTCTCCAATAAATATCTGAAAGGCATGAGGTGAGTATGTGTTTCTCTGTATGGTGTCTTCAAGAAAGGCTTGTAGTATTCAAGATCTAGGCTCATTCCTTTGAACCAATATTCGTCATTATCCGGTAACCCTGTTGCAATTGAGATGGAGGCCACTGAAAAACTGAACTCAACACCATCAATGGCAGCAATTTCTCCTTTCAGTTGAGTTGCCACCCAATCTGTTAATTGCTCATGAAATCCCACCTCGCTCACCCTTTTGCAAAATTCCAAGAAATGGACATCCTCAAAGCATTGTTTGATGAAAGGATAGGAGTTGATTTTATTGGAGTCTGATCGTTCATATCTGAGGATCTTCCCTCCTTTATGTTGTCTTTTTCTTTCTGGCAAATATTCTGCCTCCATGATGACACAAAGCCCTAGCAGCAGGCAGCGAAAAATAAATGTGAGGTGTGAATGGAAATGAAGTGATATGAAGGTGATCTTTTGACAAAATGATGGAGGGGTCTTGGGAAAGGTAAAAGGACTTTGGAAGCTGATGAAAATGAGTGGAGAAATAGTGGAAGAATGATTTTCTTGCAGGCGGAAACAACAGGGTTTATAATAAAACTTGCCCAGAAACCTCTAGGAATGAGCTAGGGTTTTGCTTTTTGAGTGTTAAAAATTTGTTTTGAGGTGGGTAAATGGTTAAAATGGCTTATTAAACATGTATGCGGGTGTAGGATATCATTTTACATGTTTTAGAAATAAAAAATAATGACGTCCATTTTCACCCTATCATTTCCCATGCAAATTTCGCTACAAACCCTAACTTGAAGAATCATTGACATGAGATGAAACTGGAAAAGCAAAAGAGGGATGATGATGGTGTACTTACTTGTTCCTTAGCTTAGATTTCAGTAAAATCAAGCTTGCAAGTGAAAAAATGAAATTTAGGAGAGTTTTGAAGGATTTCGGGGCATTTAGTCCTACACACATCGCAGTTTTCTTGAGCGTAGCACAGTTCTTTTGAGTGCAGTGCCATCCCCCTAAGCACAACGCGGTGCTTCTAGTGCAGCGCCTAAAATTTTTTTACAAATTTTACCTAGGAAGACGATTCTTTTGCTCTCTTGGATGGGATAGCTTGATAACAAAGAGTGAATAGGGGGTAAATGAAGGATTTTGGGGGATTTTGAGTTTATATAGGGAAATTTTCTTCAATTTTTCAAAAAGAAATGGGACCCACCCTCCTTTAAAAACTGATTTTTCACTTTATGAAAATAGAGTTACCTTTACCATTGAAAACCTGAGATGTCCTTTACTTTCCTGAGTGCTGGAGCTTCTTTTTCTGGAACTTTTTGGAACATGAGAGTATGAGGAGTGTGTGAAAATTCAAAATCAACTCCCAAAATTTCTTTTTCATGTTTTATTCACAGTTGGTTCCTTCATGAAAATGATGGACCTTGGAAATCATAGCAACCTAATGGATGACCTGAGACCAAATGGAATGATGATGATGACTGGCCCATTTTTATTTTGACACCTCCATAAAGTGTGATAGGTGACCAGCATGAGTGAATTTCCAAAAGAGTGACTTCATCTTTAGACTGACCAAACAATGACCAAATTTTCTTGTGTAAATCTATTAACATAAAAAAAAAATTGTTTTTGAAAGTATGGAAAAAACATAGTAAAAGCATATTTGATCCAGGTGACAGGCTAACAAGACTGACACTAACATTGGCTCCAACTGGGGATGGTAGCACCTTGGAGGTGTCAAGAACACCGTAGACCAAGTAGCCTTATTCATTGGGAAAATGGAGTCAACATGCATAAAAACAGACTTTTGACTTAAAACTGACTGACCTTTCAACACGACGGAAAAACTAAAAAATGAAAATGAAAATAGTGTTGACTTAAAGAGCCTTAGGGCCTTCACTTTGGGCTTCAAACTCCTATGAAAACCATCTAAAATGCTAGAAGTAAAATACATACCAGTATGTACAATGATGATGAATTTTTTGGACTTTTGAGACATAGTAGTGCTTGACAAGCCTACCATTGGTCACCCCTCCTGAATAATCTCTTCCATCCATTTCTTCCAACAAGAAAGAATTCTTTCCTCTAAAGGCAGAAATTTTGTAGGGCCCCTTCCATAAGTTTTCAAACTTACTATGTTTGCCCTTTTCTTCATTTCTAGCATCCCACCGAAGAACCACATCTCCCAGATTGAAATTGTCTTCCTTGGTTTTCATAAATATTTTTAATCTTCTCCTAGAGTTTGGATGTGTTCTGAAAAACCTCTCTTGTCTATTGTAAACGAATCATCTAATTTATCCTTCTTTGTATGTCATTAGTTTCACTATCCAATTCCTATAGAATTTTCATTGCTGGGATAGCAAGAGATGAAGGAAATACTGTATCAACTCCATATACCAGCTGAAAAGGAGACATACCTATTCATTTTTTAGTGTTGACCGTGTCCGCCCACAAGGCATTGATGAGTTTTCTATGCCAATTCTTCTTGTTTACCTCTAAGACCTTCTTTATGATATTAACCAAGGATTTATTGGAAGATTCGGCAAGACCATTCCCTTACAGATGATAAGTAGTATAATTTCCTAGCACAATATGATATTTGGCACAGATTTCCACCATTCTTTTTTATTTGAAAGCAGCAGAATTGTCCGTAATTATTTTCTGTGGGCAGCCAAATCTAGACAAAATATTAGACTTTAGGAATTGAATGATGATAGAATCAGTAGCTTGCCTGGTTGGGATAGCTTCAATCCACTTTGTAAAGTAGTCGGTGGCTGTTAATATCCATTTATGTTGTGCTGAAGAAGAAGGATGGATTTCGCCAATGAAATCAAGACCCCATTGCTGGAAAGGAGCTGAAATTAAAATGGGTTGCAGTGGTAATTGAAAAAGTTTCCTCTTTCCTTGAAAATTTTTACATTCATGGCAGCTCATCACTGTTTTGTATGTATTGGAAAAGAGGGTGGGCCAATAGAAGCCAACTCTTAAGATCTTATTTTCTGTACTTTTCCAAAAGTGATGACTGCCACAATCTCCTTTATGAAAATCCTTCATTACATCTTTAGCTTCATTTTCTACCAAACAATTCAGCAGCACACCTCCAGGATCTTTCCAAAATAAAACACCATCTAGAATACAATATTTTGAAGCTTTCAGTTTCAATGATCTAGATTTACCTTTGGGGACTTCCGAAGGGGGATTCAAGTGCTGCAAGACATAGAGAATGTCAGAATACCAGGGTGAGGACATGAACATATTAGGCACCTACAGGAAAGGTTCATCTTCTTCTTGTTCCTTAGACAGTGCAACAATCAAATTGATATCTAGTGCATGTAGATTTGATTCGGCCATGAGTTTGGCTAACTCTTGTCCTTTGATGAGCTTTGTAGGCTTTATCTCCAAGTCATACTCCAGCATGGCTACAATCCACTTTCCTCTTCTACCTTCAGGATCTGTTTGCACAAGAATTTCTTTTACTGCTGCAGTAGGAACATAAGCAATGGTATGAGAATGTAGAATATAAACTCGGAAATCCTTGAGGGCTTTTACCAATGCCAATGCCTTCTTTTCAATGATATTGTATCTCAATGCTGCATCTCTTATAGTGCAACTGAAAAATGCTATAGGTTGCTCATTTTTCTGATCTTTCTTCTGCATTAGGATTGCTGCTAACGTATGCTCAGAAGCAAAAGAAAAGATGATGATATCTGAAGTATAATCTAGGTTTATAAAAATAGGAGCAGTAGATCATGCAAACTTTACAACATGAAATGATTTCTTAGCCTCCAAAGACCACTTTATCTCATTGTCCTTCTTCAACATGTTTGTCATTTCTTTCAAGTGCTCAGCGAGATTAGGAATAAATCTTCTCAAAAAATTGATTTTCCCATTGAAAGACTGAAACTCTTTCTTGTTCCTGGGGAAGTCTAGTTATTGAATGCCCTCCACTCTTGCAGGATCAATGTGGATGCCATATTTAGAGATGATGTGTCCTAGTAGCTTACCTTCTTCCCTGGAAAACAAACTCTTCTTTGGGTTAAGCGAGATGCCAAATTTTCTACATTTCTGAAAAACAATTCTTAAGTGATGCAAATGATCTTCATCATATTTTGAAAACACTATAAGATCATCTAGATAGATAACCAAAAATACATCTTTTTCAATTTGAAAAGCTATGTCCATAGCCCGTTGAAAAGTAGTTCTTGCATTCTTCAACCCAAAAGGCACCTTGGCATACATGAATGTACCCCATGGCATTTTGAAGGTTGTTTTGAGCTGGTCATCCTTGTGTACCATAATTTGATTGTATCTAGAGTATCCATCTAACAATGACATCCTAGAGGATCCAACCACCCTCTCTAGTATGTGATCCATCTTGGGCAAGGGATAGTTTTCTTTCAAGGACACCTTGTTGAGATTTTTTAAATCAATACATAGATTAATTTCCCTAGTTTTCTTTCTCACGGGTACTAGATTAGACATCCATTCAAAAAACTGAATTGGGACTTTGATTCCAGACTTATAAAGTCTGTTTACCTCTTTTTCAATCGATGGAAACAACTTGGGATTGATTCTCCTCAATTTTTGGCGAAATGGCTTCTGATCGGGCTTAATAGGAATGGTGTGTTGAATGATACTTTTGTCATAAACTTTCAGATCTGAATAGTCCCAAGAAAATGCATCAGCAAATTCCTTCATTAAAGACATATAATCACCTTTTGTTTCAAGAGATAAGGATTTTGATAACTTGACCATTTTAGGATTTTGAGTTGTGCTAATGTTTACATCTTCAACTCCCTTTTCTGTAGGAACCATGGTGGGCTTCTTAGTGACATCATCTCTATCAAATAACTCTTCCAAAGGCACCAAGCCTCTTGGAATGTTGTTGTCCTTGAGCTGTAATACTTCAATGTCAGCTAAGTGGATGTTTGGATCATCAAAGTTGTATGCATCATCAATATGAGAATTCTGAAATTCTCCCTCCAATTGCAGAAAATTGTCTATTTGTTTATCATCACCAAACACTTGCAAAAATCTCATGTTATTTGGGATAGTTGGGCGATGTTTGACATGGATGGAGTACTTCTGATTAGGATGAATAGGAATCTTCACCATACTTGTTGCAGTGGCGAGTGAGTCAGCTATGACATTCTGAGTTCTAGGAATAAGAGATAAAGTATATTCTGAAAAAGTCTTGAGAATATCAAGTACAACATTGCGATAAGCTCTCATTCTTGGGTGCTTGGCCTGGTATTCCCCTTTGACTTGCTTGATTACTAATTCAAAGTCGCCATAAACAAAAATCTTCTTTGCTCCCAACTTTTTCAGAATTTTGAGGCCAGCAATCAATGCCTCATACTCCGCCTCATTGTTTGAACATTCAAAAGCCAACTTGTAAGAGCTCATTCTCACATTTTGAGGGATTTTATTTGACTGATGTAATGGACCATGTATCCAGACACCAATTCCTGCTCCTTCTCTTCCCGATGCACCATCTAACTCCATGGTCCAAAGATAATTTTCTTCATCCGGAAAAAGGATTTCGAAAGACTGAACTTTTCTCTTTTTAGTATTTGAACAGCTATCTCAAAACTTTATGTTTTCTACACTATTCTTTGAATTTCCTCAATAGGATTTGTGGGTTGCATACATTCTTCACCAACCTCTTTACCTTTTGTTGTAATAGCTTCATGTATGTTTCTCATTACCTTGGGAACTTATAAAAGTTCCACTAGCTAACTTTCATCATCAACATAATTTATATCACTAAACAGAATGAAAGAATCAAGATCAGTATGAACAGCATGTATAGGATGATTAACTGGCTTCTCCTTACTGTTGATCATAAATTTCTCTTATTTTCCCTATAAAGTTTCTGGAGCTATCCAAAAACAAAGATAGTGGCATATGAAAAGTCAAGTTGTAGAGTTCCCTTTAATTTTTCTCCCCAAGACCTTGAAAGCAACATGCCAATCCTAGGAGGAATATCGGCAACTATGACATCCATGAGTAAAATTTTGGTTGTGATTTGGTCCAAGGACACTACCAAGTCTTTAATAAGGCCAAGGCATTTCACTCTTCCGGAATCAAAGGAATAAAGATCATGGTAAGGTCGGGTGATGATCAGTCCTAGTTTATCCATGATGGCTTTAGGCATCAGATTATGGGAGGTGCCAGAATCTAGCATAGAATTATGAAGGATAAAATAATGATGTTTAAGACTCAGATAAAAAGGAGGGATTTCACTATCTGTAGGAGCTCCTTCTAAGGCTAGACCAAAAAGGATTGTTGACTCATCATCAGCCACATTAATTGCATTAGACATCTGGTCAACCTTAAGCATCTTTGTAATCTGAAATTTATATTTGTTATTCCTTACCAATTCAGTGGGGGGAATGGTGATTTTCAATTTAGAAATTTCATTCTCTAAACTAAAAATATTAGATTTCTTTTCTACCTCTTTTGCAGCAATGTCCTTCCTTTCTATTTGGCCTTTAGCTTGAGGTTCCTTCCTGTGACTTTCAGTTTGCAATTCTTTATCTTTCTTCACATTGCTAGTGGAGGCTTCATTTGTTCTATCCCGATTCAGTATGACAATTTCCTTGTCTTTATTCTAGCGTGCAGGAGTGGTTTCTTTGCTTGGTGTGTCCTTTTGTAGATTTTGTCTTTCCTGAGTTAGAGTGACAGGTACATTTCTATTCCTCAAATTGTACTACTTTTGGAGATGACTGAAGGAATTCTGATATCCTCTTTGGTACTCTTCAATCTGAACAGCCCACAGATCTTCGCTTATGAACACAAATTGTTGATCACTTGGTATGAGAGAGTCTTTGGAAAACTGATCTTCCTCTGTTAGGAAAGTAGGCAGTTCATCTTCTTGAAAGAAGTGATTTTCTTCTACAATTTTTTCTTCATCTTCTTCATGACCTTCGGTGTAATTTATTGGAATGGAGCTCTTACTTGACCTTGAGGATCTTGGTTTTGCTGCTCTTTTTGTCGATTTTTGAACTGTTGTTGTTGTTGTCCGCGAAAGTTAGGATTCCTCACTGAAGGTTCAACTTGTCAATCAGTTATGGATATTCTATCCATCATCCTCTCCATAGTTTTTATTAGATTGTCAATCTTTGCATCAGAAGATGATGCGGGCTCTTCTTTGAAGACAACTTTCTTCTCCGCCCTCTCTGGCTTTGATTTTGACTTTTTAATGAGAAAATTGGCTTCGACACTAACCGCATTCTGCTGCATCTCTTCAAGAGTAGTGGGGTCTCTTTCTCTGAGCTGGTAGGCCATGTTCAGATCAAAAGCATCAGGATAATGAAGAAGAGCCAAACCAGGATGAGGCTTCATATCATCAGGTATGGAATTGTACACTGTAGTGAATCTTGTTTTAAATTCTTGAACTGTTTCATGTGGGTTCCTTTTCATTGAATTATACTCACCCGAAATCTGTAATGGATTTTTCTTCTCTTGCCAACAAACTAAGAATAATTCAATCAATCTTTGAGAACTGTTAATAGAATTAGCAGCCATACTTCGAAACCATTTCTTAACATCTACTGAGAAACTCTGAGCTATAATCCTCATCTTGGCATTCTCCTCATCAATTTCTTCTAAATCAATGAAATCTATTAACTTGTCAACATGCTGATGAGCTGTAATTTCTGCACTTCCATCAAACAAAGGGAGTCTTTCACCATAATTATGAGGCAAAGTAGCAAGTTGAGCAGGCAGTAAAAGAGGTGCAAATCTCACCATGATTGCTAGAGATAGTGGAGGTGCTACAATGGATCGTTTAAGGAAGGGTGATGATACTGATGAGGATGATGGAACTACTACAATTGGTCGCAGAGGAAAAGATGGAATGAATGGGGGAGGTATGAAAGATGATGAAACTGAAACTTTGGGAGATGTAGTAGATGTGCTTGGAGGAAAAAAAGAAGATGAATCTGTGGCCAGGTATTCAAGTTGATATTGAACAAAATATTTTTCAGTAGTGATCTGGAGTTGGTCAGCAAGGCATTGAAGCTTATCAAAATTCAACCATAGTTCATGATCAGTTTTAGCAGACAAATATTCTAAAGAGATAGAGTGACTTTCTACCTTTAAAGGTTCTAATGTTATTACGGAAATACAGGAGTTAGACTTGGACCTTGTAAGAGATAATTTTATCTGCTCATCAAAAGGAATTTGCTCAAAGGCGAATAGCATTTTAGGCAGAAAAGTTGTTCTTTTAATTTTACGGACTGCACTTTTAGTGATGGGTAATCTAAGTTTTCTAAGCAGTCTTTCTGGATCTTCAACAATAAAGGGTGGATTTGGGTCAGGGTTTGACCTGGTATGCCTTTTGGAAGCCAGAATGTATACACCCTAAACTGATGAAATTTATGAATTCAACCTATCTTTGAATACTAGAAACTGAGAAGTACAAAACTAGTTCTTTGAAATCTCTTTAGATATTTCCTAGGAATGCTTTAATAGTCGTCCCTGGCAATGACACCAAAAATGTTAGTCCTTACAATCTCCTAGGATGAAAAGGAAATCGAGAAGGGTAACCTCAAACCACTTCAGCTCAGTAGCTAGCCCTACTGAGCATGAGAGGGATCTCTCTAAGTCTCTTATCAGTGATATGACTTTAAAGAAAATGAATTTTAGGCTAGATATGTGTATTTGTTTGTTTGTTTGTGAAAATTTGGTTTTTAGGGTTTGCTGAACTTAGGGTTTGGAGCCACAAATAGGTCTAGGCTGTAGGAGTGCAGGAGCAAATATGAGAAGGAGCTAGATATCAGAAGCCATGGTGTATTTTGAATATTGTCAATGTAGTATAGAGGATATAGTGTGGAAGAAACTAATGAGCATAAATAAACATGATTTCATTAGCTTAGGGAGACATACACATAACTATGAAAACCAAATAACAGAGCTTGAAAAACAAGAATTCTGTGTATTTTACTGTAGGCATCCATAGAAATAATATATATAATGTATATAAAGATGTTTAGATAATTAGAAAGCAAATAGAATGAAGTACAAGAACCATGAACTCATTGGGCTAGAGTTCCTTGAAAATAGCTGCAACTTGTCTCTGTATTAGCTGAAAAGATGATTACATGCAAGCTTCCTTCACAAAAAGTTCAACACTCTTCTCCTCAAGAGAAATGATACATATAGACTCTCCTAGACCACTTTCCCACCTTCCGGATTCGAATTCGTTGGTGGAGGAACTGACTCCAAGATTCTCTCAACCAACAGGTCAGAGTGAGAAGGTGAAACTCAAACACTTCATGGAGAGTTTGTTTAGAAGTTTGCTTCTTTTATGAGGCCTAATAAACATCAAAAACAACCTATGATGTACATTTAGTCATACCTACATCACCTACCCTCAAAAATAGTGCCATTACATAGAGAATCTTGACTTTGACTAAGTCAAACTAGAAACTACAAATTTACATAGTGTAATTTACAATTTCAAACACAGAAAAGTGCAGAAGCGCACTGCCCACTTTGAACTAATTTTCAGGTGCCTTCTAGTGGTCAAAATGAAAAACAAATAGAACAGTCAACTAGCCCTTCAAGTCTAGTTTCTAGAACAGTTTGCATTTCTGAATTTGGACCATGGGAAGGCCTTCAAAAACCCATTCTCCAAAGATTGCTCCAAAAGCGCAAAACTTGTCAAAAAATGGTCTAGAATGCTAGTTTTTTGCCACTTTTTTGCCTTTTTCTTCAAAACTGAGCCACCTCTGCAAAATTTGAGAAAATTGGTTTTTAGAGGATGGAAAGAGATTTCCAAAAATGTAGACCTTTCCTCAAATGGAGGCCTGAGGAAAAAGCGCAGCGCCTTCTGGAGCAGCTGAATTTCTGAATTTGGACCAAAATTTCTCAAAAAACTCAAAATGATCAAAATTTGCTCAAAATTGGAGGGAAGGTGTAAAAACATGTTTGTTATAGCTTCATTGATGCTTCAGAAAGCATCTCTAAGTTCCCCTCATCCTTTGGGTCTTTTTTGGCCTCCTTGAGCTTATTTTCAAGTTGCTTTACTTTGACATTGGCGATCATGTTTTGAGCTTGGTAGTGGTGCGCCATGTGTCTGAGCAACTGATTATCCCTATTTTCCTTCTCAAGGAGCTTCTCCAAGTGTTAATTTACCCTATTTAGCCAATATTCCTTGTCTTGATGAACCTCTAGGGCAATCTTATCTTCCAGGTCAAGGTCCTCATTCAGCAGAATGTGTTATTGCTCTTCTTGCAAATCTTTCTTGAGGCCTCTTATTCTTGGTATTTCCCTTTTTCCTCTCCCCTTTGATGCTTCAGGCTCGCTTGATTTCATAATCTCCTTATCTTTTCCAACTTGCTACAATAACTTGGCTTTTTCCTTTTCTAGGATCAACTCCTTTTCTTTGAGTTGACTGTTTTCCTATTCAAGGAATGATATAACATATTTTGCTCTTTCCAAATTGATTGCTAGCTCCTTGATTTGGTAGTCCTTATCCCTGATTGTTTGTCGCATGTTTGAAGTCTGATCCTGAGTCTCTAGATCAACTAGTTCAAATTCATGCTCAACTGTGTCTTTCTCTTTTGATGTCGGTTCCTGCTTTGTTGATGAAGAAGTTTTGGCCCCTTTCTCTCTGTGAGAAGAAAACACAAGCCTCTTCCCTTTCTTATACACTTTAGTCACCTCAGGATTGGATAGCTGAGTCTTCTCCACTGTTTTTCTAGATGTCCCCACCTCTGTTTGTTGTTTTGGCTCACTAGGAGACTGAGATGTTGCATTTTTCTCATGCCATTTCAAGGTTGCTTCCAAAAAGGCTTCCCATGCCATACCTTTCTCTGCCAGCTGGTGAAGAACAATGGTTTTGATGAGACTGTGATGAAACAATCTTGGGGAGTGCTCTTTTTCCTTTAATTGTATTTTTTCATACATTTTGGAAATTCTCCTGAATAGATAATTACACATGTTGAGTGGATTTTGAGAGGTGAAATGCATCCTGAGCGCACCGCCAAAGTGCAGCGCAATTCTTCTGAGCACAGCGCTGGCCTCCTAAGCGTAGCGCAGTGTTTCTAAGCATAGCACCTGAAAGTTTTTGCCAATTTTACCTAGGAAAGCAACCTTTTTTCTCTCTTGGACGGATAGCTTGACAACAAAGAGTGAATAGGAGGTGAATGAAGGAGTTTGGGGGCTTTTGAGCTTATATAGGGAAAGTTTCTTCACTTTTTCAAAAAGAAACGGGACCCACCCTCCTTTAAAAACTAATTTTTCACTTTATGAAAACAGAGTTACCTTTACCATTGAAAACCTTAGATGAACTCCCAAAAGTTCTTTGTCATGTTTTATTCACTGTTGGTTCTATTCGTGAAAATGATGGACCTTGGAAACCCTAGCGACCTAATGGATGACCTGAGACCAAATGGAATGATGATGATGACTGACCCATTTTTATTGTGACACCTCCATAAAGTGTGATAGGTGACCAGCATGAGTGAATTTCCAAAAGAGTGACTTCATCTTTAGACTGACCAAACAATGACCAAATTTTTTTGTGTAAATCTAGTAACATAAAAAATTTGATTTTGAAAGTCTGGAAAAAACATAGTAAAAGCATATTTGGTCTAGGTGACAGGCTAACAAGATTGACACTAACACTACACTTGACCATTAATAGAGTAGCTGGGGTTCAAGCATTACATGAGTCTAACAAATCTAAGTTACAGTATGTTGTAGACTGCACGGTGCCCACTGTCTTCAACTGGGAGGAAGCCATGAAAGTGAACATGAAACGCCAATTATCCAAATGAAAGTCAGGGAGCCTGAGGCAATTTGGATATGGTTTTGTTCTGGTGACTTTCTTCTTAGAATGGATCCCACTATTCCACTATTAGCTAGCAGAGGTGAACCCCCCAATGCCACGAGATCCACAGATGGTCTGTTGGGGCGAGCTGATGCCCAGGACTGGAGGGGGCCAGCACATGTCATACAAGCCCGCTTTCTTTGTGTGGTTGAGGCATCAACTGATTGTTGTGGAGGATTGGCCATATAGTGGGACTGACTTCTGCAATGATCCTGACATGCTACTCCCAGAGGGAGAGGATTTTGATGATGGAGGTGAGAAAAACAATTTTGGTTTTTGGTTTTTTATTGTTTTTTCATATATGTATTCGTGACATCTTGATTTTGTAACTGCAGATGTTGGACCAGAAAGACTAGTGGGGATGTCCCCTATAGCTAGACGCGTGGCTCGACAGTTCGAGGTTGCTCCTTATCAGGAAGGAGTGGACAACGAAGAGGAGATTGCCCGAAATCTGGAGGGCTTGACCAGAGGAATCCCAGAGTATGCACGGATCGAGGACATTCCTCGCCATTATCAGAGGCACACAGTGGGGGTGTCAGATCGGATTCAACGATTACTAACTCGTGTAGTATGAGCAGTAACATGTTATCATGATCACCATGTAGAATAGTCCATAGTTTAGCATTTACAGTTTTGAGGCTTGCGAGCCACGGATGTATTCAGAACACATATATTATTTTTTGGATGTTGATGTATCACACTCAAACATTATCGACATATATATATATATATATATATATATATATATATATATATATATATATATATATATATATATATATATATATATATATATATATATATATATATATATATATATATATATATATTTCTTGTTTATTATGATACAATATTTTTTCACATATTGCGTAAATGTCTGTCTAAAACATAATTAGCCAATGCATCTGTTAATGTATTCATATGCCTAGGAATGTGATGATATGTGATATAATCAAAATTTATTTCCAATAGATGAATATGCAAATACATTCTCAATATCTGAGGGTTTCTGACAGAATATTGCCCATTGAGTTGAAGAACAACAAGTTGTGAATCAAGGTTAACAACCATTTCTCGAATGTCAAGAGCAATGGCTTCTGACAAGAGTTCGATAATCACGCTATATTCAGCAATGTTATTAGTTATTTGACCCAAACAAATACCTTGAGGATCAATCAACTCACCATGAGGGGCATAAATAGTCCATGCCGCAAATGATAGATTTTGGGTACTACGGCAAGCACCATCAGCGAAACCGACATAAGGAGTTACAGACATATGCAAAGCAAGTGAAGACATAATAAGAAGGAAAACTACTTGAAAAAACACAGCAGACCAAACTGTACAAAAATGAATAACACAATTAACCATGCAATATGACTCACGCATAATACTTTTTTAGATACAGCCCATTGCATGGCTTACTCAAAGGGTTACCCTCATAATCAATTAGCTCATAGGCCCCTTTTTGTAATACATGCTTGAAAATATAGGGCCCATGCCACATGGGTTCGAATTTACTTGCCCCTAACTTATCATTAGCTTGGTCGTACAGCAAGACCAAATCACCTTCAGAAAAATCACAAGCAGAGACCAACTAATCAAAATGGGATTTAACTCGCTTTTTCTGAGCTTCAATGACTAAAGCAACAAGACGACTGGTTTCAAGCAATCATTCCAAACATAGGAGACGCTCTTCTTGAGGTGAAGCTTGAGGGAGTAGTTTGACAGCCAATTTGAGTGAGGGAATTTCACATTCAATCGGTAGGGTAGATTCCAAACAATAGACGAGCTGGAAAGGTGTGAATCCAGTTGCACCTTTAGTCGAGGTTCTGTAGGCCCACAGAGCTGAAAAATGCATGAGATGCCAATTGGATTTGTGCATCCCAATGGTGCTCTGAAGCATAGTAACTAAAACTTTGTTCACTGCTTCAACTTGGTTGTTGGCCTGAGGGTAATATGGAGTTGATTCGTCGTGACGCAAACCCAATTTTGAAGTCAGCTCAGCCATCATGTAATCATGAAAATGGGAGCCATCATCAGTGAAAATGTCTTGAGGCACTCCAAACTTGGAAATCACATGATTGAATAGAAATTGCATCGTCATTTTACCGTCATCTGAATATGTAGGCATCGCTTCGACCCATTTGGTGAAGTAACCCACGACAACGATAATATAACCATACCCCCCGGTTAAACAAGGGTTACATGTCATAAAATCAATGCACCGTTTGGCAAAGGGAGCAACGGTAATAACAGGGTGAAGGAGAGCAGGTGGGGCGCGCATTTTCCGCTGATAAATCTGGCATTGGTGGAATTTGCGGACAACAAGAATGTAATCCTTAAAGATTGAGAGCCAGAAGTAACCAGCACGAAGGATCTTTTGAGCAATGGAATACCCAGATAGATTACCACCACATGCACTAGAGTGGAAGTCATTCAAGACTCTTTCAACCTCATCAAGAGTTAAATATTGGTGAAGAATTGAATCAACAGCAACGCGGTATAAAGTATCCCGAATGATGCAGTAAGGTTGGGATTGATGTCGAATGCGTCGGTGATCATCCTTGGGAAACGTAGATTGGATGGTATAAGTTTGGAGATACATGATGATATCATCGTACCAAGGATTGTGAGTGCTAATCAGAAAGAGAGTCTCATTTAGTAACTGCTCATCAGCACCAGCAGGGAGAGAAACAGAGGGAAAGGAGCAAATTAACTCAGCAAATTCAAGTGATTTCTTTGATTTGGAAATATTGAACACCAAATCGAATTCCTGGAGGATGAAAATCCACTTGGAATATTTTCCCCCAAGCAAGTGACAAGTTAGAATATAAGTCATGGGGTTGCAATCAGAAATCACGGTTGTAGTGTGGAGGAGAATATAATGCCAAAAGCATTGAACAGCCTAAACAGCAGCCAAAGCCAACTTCTTGGCATGAGCATAACGAGTCTCAACATCAAGGAGATTGTGACTAAGGTAATAAATGACATGTTCATGACCTTCGTCATCATCTTATACGAGAACCATAGCAATAGTGCTAGAAGCTGCAGCTAGATAGAGGAAATAATCACGATGATAGTTCGGAGGGTGCAATAAAGGAGCATTAATGAGGACATCTTTCAAGTCATAAAAAGACTTTTGGGCAGTCTCATCCCAAAGAAATGGAGTTCCTTGTTTAAGCAATCGAGTGAACCCTGAAGCTAGCTCAGCATAGTTAGGCACAAAACGGCGAAGGAAATTTGCTTTCCCTTGCAGACTCTGTAATTGATGCAACGAAGAGGGAGGGGGTAGATTAACAATAGCCTCAACTTTAAGAGGATAAAAACAAATACCATCCTTTGAAACAATAAAACTGAGTCATCCAGACTCAACGCAGAAGACACACTTATGTAGATTAAGCCGAATGTTATAGTGTCGACACCAAAGAAATATTTGTCGAAGGTGATCAGGATGGTCGCAGCGCTTACATGAAAGAGAAGGAAGATCATCCAAATAAGGTGGAATGATGTTTTTAATGTCATGAAAATCATAAGACATCGCCCATTGGAAAGTAGCCCCAGCATTCTTAAGGCCAAAAGGGAGCTTTGTATATGCTAAAGTCCCCCACGAATAGATAAAGACGGTCTTGTGTTGATCGTCAAGCACAATGTTTATCTATTTATAACTAGAGAAACCATACATAAAGGAGAAAATCTCACTCCCATCACATTCATCTATAATCTGGTCTATAAAAGGAGTGGGATAATTTTCCTTCGGACAGGCATGATTAATGTCACGGTAATCAACACAGACCCGAATGGTGCCTTGCTTCTTAGTCATCGGTACAATATTGGAAACCTAATCTGTCAGAGGAATAGGATAAATAAATCCAGATTTAAGACGTTTTTCAACTTCCCCCTTAATGGTGGCCGCTTTTCTAGAGTGCATCAGACAAAGCCGTTGGTGAATAGCCTTCGCGTTAGGATAAGTCTAAATTTTGTGCACGACTATACTTGGGTTAATGCCAGGCATTTCTTCATACGACCATGCAAAAACATCTCGAAACTCTTGACAAAGATGATTATAAAGCTTGATCTCATCAGGAGAACAAGTTACTAGGTTTAACAAATGTCAATAGGCATCATTTGGGTAATATTACTCATGTTCCCTTCCGACCAAACTTCATGGGTCATGACAGGTGTCTAAAGTGGTTGGGTTGGGAAACAAGAAGAGAACTTCTCAAGACAGGTAGACATGGCTCCTTGGCTAGGTAAGAACGAGGAGCAATGATGAGTATCATTCCAAGGTGCTTCCTCAAGAAACATAATTTCCATGATACTTTCGTTAGTAGGAAGCATCTCGATTAAGGGAACGGAAGATTCCGAAGAACCAATCCAAGGAGATTGAGAATATGCATCGAGAGATGTACCCAAAGGAGTGTGATCAGTAGATACTAAGGCCAAAGCTGAAACAATCTCCACATAATTAATCTCGGCAAGGCTTAACGGCATGACATCACCACATGCATCAACCTGATCAGGAGGAGGAATGACCCAAGGATCAGACTTAACCGAGATCATGTTGACTAAGGCAACATGCATAGGTGGGAGTGGAAAAATACCAATCAAGGTGGGATCTTTAAAAATTCCAGCCCCCACACTCTCATATGGAGCATCGGTATGCTTCACTTAAGGAACATTTCCATCTAAGGAAGAAGAAGAAAAGAAAGACAACTGGCCGACCGTGACGATTTTCCCTTGATGAGGAAATCAAAGCATGCGGAATAGAGAAGAGGCTAAAGCATGCATAGCATGGGTCCAACTCCATCCAAGTAGAAGATTATAGTTAATATTTGCATCAACAATTTCTACTTTGACATTAACTATCTTACCTTCCAAGGTAATGGCAAGATTAGGAAGGATGTTGAATGGTCGAGAATCACATCCATAAAAGGCTTCCAACGTGTTAGGTGATTGGTTCAAGGTAAGAGAACTGATTTCCTTCCAACAAGACACAGACATGATGTAGGTAAAAGCACCTTCATCAATGATGGTCCTGTGAATTGTCTTTTCATTAATGATCACTTGAATGAGAAAGGAAATTTGATGAGGCAAGCGTGGAACATGTTTTTCCAGATCAAAGAAAATAAGGTTGGCATCAGATGGATCAACACCTCAAATGGTCGATAGTAATGCTTTCCGCTGAGAGGGACAGCTTTGAAGGACCTCAAGAGAAGACATAGCTGATGGCGCTTGAGCCAAGTCTTCAACAATATTATAGTGTTGAGTGGCTTGAGGATTTGTATTATACAAGGACTTTCACTGCACACCCCGAGAGGGTGGTTGGACAACAGAATCAAGATTAGGTCGCTCTATATGGAGAGGATCGGAGGTCAACTGGATAGAGGAGGAAGGGGTACTTTCTTTCTCTTTCCCTGTCGTCAGGGTTTGATAATATTTAGATATGGTATCCACATTTATAGGTGTGTTTATCCTAAACACTTGGGAACTTGAGGGAATGGAAGGTTGAGGCTAGTCTACCATTTGGGTCTACTGAGATGGAAAGGGTTCTTTCAAGACAGTTGGGGTCCCTTTAAGAAAGTGACTAACTTCAAATCGTCAGGGACAATATTTAGTCTAATGATCCTCCTCACAGATGAGGCATGGATACTTCGGCTTTCTTTGAGAAGCATCGCCAACAAACAACTTAGGAGGGCCTTGTTTCAGGGCATCGTCTTTGGCCTTGCCTTTGCCCTTAATTTTACCCTTAAAAGATTTGTTTGTTGTGGTAGACTAGACAGCATGAACCTTAGAGGTTTTACCAGGACCAAGCGAATTTCGAGAGGGATCATTGGAATCAGTGTTTGAGACCGATTTCTGCTTCGAAGAATATTTCACGAGGGTCTGAGACACGGAAGAAATCACTCCATCAATAGGCAGTGTATCTAGAGACTTTGATACAGCTAGATTGGATGATGGTCTTGGAGCATCGGGTAACATATCATACAATGTGCCAGATTGCGAGTAGACGAGGTCTAAATACTAGGCATGAGAGATGGCTTTCTCCTCAGTAACACAGCCACCCATAGCTATGTCTTAACAATTTTGCTAACGAACGATTTTGTGAACCATTCTGTCAACAACTGATCAGCAATTTCAAACTTGATCAGGCAACGCCGGTTTCTCCATTCATGGATATGACTGGAGATATGGGTCCCAGTGTCTTGCTTATGTGACGTAAGAAGATAGGTGCCAGTTTCATAGCAAATCAACAACTGAAAATGAGTGAGGAAAGCCATAGTGAGAGTGTTGAAGCCACTATAGGTGCCTCGAGGAAATTCGATGTACCATTTTGTTATAGCACCTGCGATAGTTCTTTGAAAAAGTCGTAGGAGGATAGAATCATCAACGTATGAATTGGAGGAGCACCAGAGGTGATATGTCATCACGTGGGCTTGTGGATCCTCCTTTGCTTTTCCCTCAAATTTCGAGCAATCGCTTGGAACTTTCATTGGAACTAGAGGCCAGTGAGGTGAATGAAGAATAGGATCATTGGTGAGCCTCGAAACATCTGGCAGTTCCAACATGGCCAAGAATGGAAATTGCATATTAAATGGCATTTGGGGCCTTTGAACAAACCCGAACTGTGGAATCCCTCCTTGTTGGTAAGTATTTTTCCCCCACAGTGGTAGATTTTGTCCATATGGATTCTAGTTTTTCCCCCATTGTAGGTTACCTTGGCCGTAGGGAGGATTCTGTCCTAGGTAGACTTAATATTTTCCTACCATAGGCCATTGATATGCATATGGGTTAAAAGGTTGTTGAGCCTATTGACCTTGGACATAAGGATTTTGAAACTGCTAACCCTGAACATATGGATTTTGCACATGCTGCCCCTGGACATAAGGATTTTGCACCTACTACCCTTGGATATAAGGATTTTGAACCTGTTGTCCTTGGACATAAGTATTTTTCACTTGTTGCCCTTAGACATAAGGATTTTAAACCTGCTTCCCTTGGACATAAGGATTTTGAACCTATTGTTGCAGGGGTTGACCTTGCCCTTGCAAAGGTTGACCTTGGCCCTCAATGGGCTGACCTTGCTGATATGCATAGATGACCTACTGCTGCAGAGGTTGGCTCTACTACTGCAAAGGATGACCTTATGGCTACTACAAAGATTGGATTTGTTGCTACACAGGTTGACCTTGTGGCTAATGCAAAGATTACCCCTGCTGCTACAAAGGCTGGCCTTGCGAAGACGAAGGTTGGGAGGATTTTTGAACAAACTGTGACTGCAGCTGCAAAGGTTGTTGCGACTGTTTCAAGGGTTTCCCTTACATTTGTAGTAGTTTTCCTTGCTACTACAATTCTTACACTTACTGCAACGAAGGTTTCCCTTATTGATGCAAAGGTAGCTAGATAGTTCCTGGATAGTTCCCGAATTGAATCTCGCCATACCCACCAAGCACGACGGATTGGCCAAACTGAACATAAGACCCAATTTGAGGAATGTATGGTGGGGTAACCAAGGCTTGTGAACCATATGGAACATAATCCAGTTCGAATGGACCCTAAGCCATGTATGGCTACTTGTATTGGGCGTTAGCTAACCTGGATGGATCAACAGGGCTAGGAATAGCATCATAGAAAGGTTAATTTGTTCCAACCATGTGAGTTTGTGATCCACTCACATTGGTTTGGCCTGACATCACAGAGATATTTGAATCTTACCCCCCTAGCGATGGCATAGTCTATCCACTCACTGTAGGGGTAGAAGAACTTACCGAGACCATCGGTTGAACTGGAAGAGTCAGTTGAAACAAGGAAACAAGCGGAGACGAAATGGTAGGTTGAACTAGAACTGAAGTAACTGTAGTTCGTACAATCGGTCGAGATGTTGTGTTCTGGACAAATGACCTGATGTAGGCATGGTTCCAGAAGACCAGATAGGTATCTGATACAATGATGAGGCACTAGGAGCGCTCGAAACCAACTGAGCTAGAGAGGTATAACCATGCGGAAATAAAGGCTCACTAAACTCAGGATAAATGCTAGACGAGATGGCTCCTATGTAAGGGAAACCTTCCAGAGGGAACTCATATGGTTGCTCATCACCCACTTGAGGAGTGTGAGTGGCAAAAAATTCTAACTGACTCGGAGAGGAGACTGGAATTTCGCCTTCTGACTCCATAGGAAACAACCGACGACAAGCCGAAAATGAATGAGGAGACAACTCCAACGGAACACTAGGTTGATCGTATGGACTATAAGGATGTTGTGGAGATACCACAAAAGGGTCTATAACCAGTCCTTGTAGACTATAAAAAGTCTGAGGACTCTCGGGAGTCTGGATAGGATTATCAGGGGATTATGGGCCATATTCGTAAGGTGACCCAGTATCTGACGGAGGCGGACGAGAAGACAAATGCTGAATACTTAGAACAATTCGAAGTTCAACCCCTTGATCCTCAAGAGACTACAGAATTTCAGGGAAACAGGATGGCCTTCCAGATGGAGGAGAAGAACGAGGAATGAAGCAAACCTAACAGTTCAACCACAATGACTTTGTATCAAACAAAAGAGAAGAGATATTAATTTCAAGGATTTAAAAATATATTAGGGATATACTCACGATGTGGTCCAAAATAAGACTATCAGGAATGTGATGTGATCATGAGAAAAAAAAAATTAAGACGTTGAAACAGAGTGATGTCTTTTCATTTTTTGAGAGTTGAGAAAAAGGCAAAGATGACTCTAGTCTCTTTCGGTTTGAACAATCTCGAAAGGACAAGTGCTCAGTGATATTTTAAATTTAAGGAGTCAAAAAGACCAAAATGACTGCTCAAGATAATCTAGGCAAAAGGATTACCAGGTAACTGTGAACTGCAGAATACCTCTTGGCGAACCGAGAAGTACAGGCAGGCAATCTCCCTGAATGTTATGTTCAGTGTATCACGTGTACAAGGTGGTAAACTCAGCTTCCTGTGGATAAAGGATTGCAAACCTAGTGGGGTCCCCCTTTATATACGCGACAGTATGGGGAGCACAAGTCCATACTAGTGTTCTATAATGTCGATGCGAATGACAACTGCTAGGTTTAAAGATGCCGGAACATGTCTCTAGCCTAGACCACTAAATGTGAACGTTTAGTTTCAAATGCACCTTAGGTTAATTGAATATATTTTAGAATTTTATCTTGAAATTAAGTCTCATTTTTTAGGCCCTATCGATGTTACCTAAAAACCTCTTATATGCAACTATATGAGACAAAACCCTTTCAATTCGATGAATGTTTACACTAATTGAGAGAAGAGAAAACAATCAATGCAACAAACAAGCAATCAAAAATAAGATGACTCTTCACTACTTCGCTTTTCAAAACAAAATAATGAAAATCCTTTCCACTTCCTACTCTTCCTATCAGATGCACTTCAACTAGTCCTTTTAATAGTAAAAGAAGTTCGTTTGATTTCACATGCTCATGATGATGTGATTCTAGCTTTCAATGATGCCAATCAATGCAACATATCAATTAAACAAACTAGAATGATGTATTTTCTTCAATGGAATGCTAAAATGAATCTTTCACATAAACATTTCAATGAATATTTCCAAACACCCAAACATCAACCAAATGTAAAGCACAACAAGAAGAATTCCTTTCAATTCAAATGCAAAGATTCAATCGAAACAAACCGAGCAATGTGATTTATGATTGGAAAAGAGATGTTCAACAAGAGAATAGAAAACAAAACTTTTTCACTTGTTCAATTGAAACCAAAGCAAGATAGATGGAAGGACCAAAAACGAAAAGCACAAAGCAGCAAACCAACAACTCGACTTGATGAGTAGACAAACAAATGAATGGACAATGACATAGATGCCCTAGGGACACAAACCATCAAAAAACTCAAAAAATCAAGTATGGCAATCTCAAACCAATCAAGCAAACAAATCAAGCTTACAAAACATTCTAGCCAGGGAGAATACAGGAAAAAAAGCCAAGATACAGTATTTATGAGGAAAAGACACACTGGTAATGATTTAGGAGAAACCTTGATTTTAACCTATAGGCATCGGTGTGACTGCCTAACCAGCAACAAGCGCCAGAAGGGGTTGTGGCACGACTGTTCAAAGGGAACTCGCACCGTTTGACGTGACTGTTAGAAAATAAATAGCACTGATCTAGGGATTCAAAGAAAAATAAATAAAAAAAATCACAAACCAAAACTAGACCTGTCACTCTAAATTCAAGAATCAAAGCAGCAGATGACTTGAAGCACATATTACCAAAGAGAAAGAGTGAAACAAGAAAAGTTGTCGCAAATCATGAAATGGAAAACAATTCAAAGAGAGGGATGGATCCCTAGCGGAGCCACCAATTTGTGGAGTAGGAGTATCCTCTCTGCGGACAAAGATGATCCATCTAGCCCAAGAGAGTGGGTCTAGCTACAAACAAGACAATATAATGTAAATTTCCTTATATTAGAATCGAATAATAGGGCCTACCTCTTATAACGCTAATCCACTTGATGGTGATCTTGCTTCCTTTCTCCATCTTCTTTTCGTTCCTTTCGTTCAAATACCTAAAACAAACATGCAAGAAACAACAACAAATGTGATAGCATATAATCAAATTCAATATACTTAAAAGGTAAAGGAGTTCTAATCTATCAAATGTAATATTACACACGATATAGGAAATAAACCATTAGTTGTATTAATATAAACTTCAAAGAGAAATACAACCGGAGCCTTGATGTTGCAGGTTCCCTTTGGCGTGTCCAGGTTCCAACACCACTATAAGTATCTCATGATTCACCCTCAAAACAATGGAAGTTCAAGGCTTCTTCCTCTTTAATCCAAACAAACACCATAAGCTTATTCTCCCTTCACACACAAACTAGAAGGCTAAAGTTCTCAAGATGGCTATCAAGTTTTTCAGATTATTTCAGCCTATTCATTAGCTAGCTGAGGTTGTAAAATGAGGAGTTTTTATAGGTTTGATAGAGGGGAAATGGATCCTCTTATGGTGGGAGAGGCCTTATTCCTTTTGTCTTGTTCCATTTTAATAGGGGAAAGGAGCCCAAACAGTCTCTCTCAGCTCTATCTTGTTCAACCATTTACCAGACTTCCGTTCACGAAGCTTCTAGACCTAGAAGCTTCGAATCCATTTTTAAAAACTTTCCAAAAGAGGGTCAACATAGGTCATGAATGGCTTACCAGCTTCGTTCAGTGCTAGGCCTAGTCTTAGACTCTGCAAATCAGCGCAGGGAAGAAACTGAGTGCCAGCACTAATCTTGAAAATTGAGTTTGAAGGAATATTCTTGGGAAATGATGTAAGAGGGAAATGTTCTGTAGATGAAGAGGGATGTAGGGACATGTTATTCATGGCAAGAAATCATATGAGGGTCACTGTAGAGGTCCTCTAGGATCGAAGAATGGGAAGTACAGGGATAGTGACAAAATACTGTGTAACAAATATGTGTGACAACAAAAAGATTTAAATGGAATAGTATTCGTGAAGTCAACTATAACTTCCCTAGACAAATATTTAGGGAAATTAATCCCTAGTTTATTAGGATTTAGAGTAAGAAGTCAAATGGCTAGAAAAATAGATTCATAAATTTTCAAATCATTAGCTAAACAAAAAATAATAGCGAAAAGTGATGCTAAAGTTCGGTAAAAGGGTTTCAGTAAGTTAGCATGCAAGGGGAATTCTAGTCTCAAACTTGGGTTAGGGATTTGGAGTAATATTTTAAGTAATTTAGCTTTGTCTTCCTCAACCCACATGATAAACTCTTGTTCTAGCCCTATATCAGTGATATCTGTCTCAAAAGTTGGTATCCCTAGCATTTTTTAGATCACTTCCTCATTAATTTGGAGAAATATTTTATGGTCATAGGAATGGTGATGGTTTGAGCGTTAGAGTTGAAATATTTAGCAAGAAAAATAATTGAATTTAGGTCAAAATATACAAGAGGGAGCGTAGTGGCTAAAACCCTAGACATCCTAAGATACAGTTCTTCCTTAGAGCTATCCGAGGGGGAATTTAGAGTTTTCTTTAATGTAAGGACATCTGCAAGATAGGTTTGAGTATCTTTGATACTGAAAACTCATTAATGAGCGTCTCCTTGGATTATTCTATAGAAATTTATTCCCTCTCTAGAGTGAGCCAAACATAGAGCTAAAAGGAGAAATTTAGGGCTGAGAAAGAAAACTTGCTCGACAAACAGGGTAATGGGTTGAGCTCAAATTCCGGATTTGCACAGGAATGGCAACTGCAACTGTTTTCGCATTTCACAGCAACATGCAAGAGAAAAAACACAAACACGAGGGAGAAAGTATTGAAAAGTTGGCAGAGGAGAGCGTTAATTAGAAAATGACAGCTCCTTAATGATAGTTGGACAAGCATCTCATCCTAATTAAATTGCTTGGGAAGCAAGGATGGGTCCCATCCATGGGTGTGGCGGAAGGTTTAACATTCACGTAAGTTAGGGCCCAATAATTGTTGATTTTCTTAATACGCACGGTCATGGTTTCATTGGGGTAAGTGGTATGCTAAGGCACTCACATATTTAGGTCCAATGAAATAATCTGATCTTTCGATTAGCTTTAGATGGACTGCTACGTTACGTGGGGAGAAGACTGAATGTGTAACGTCCTTGTGGCTAAATTATCGATGTGAAATCAAGACCGTTGGTTGGATTAGAAATATTTTGATCATTGAAAAAAAGAGAAAGGATAATCTCATCAAGGAAAGGAGATAGTTTTTAAAAAATATGCAGGTTGCAGCCCGATGAGTAACTACAGACCGTCAATCTATTTGGAGTGTGATCATATTTAGAGATTTACCTGTCGATTACATGTGCTCTGACTATATAAAGGTGGGCTATTTAACTTTATAATACGAATTAGTCTATCTTAAGGTGTATTAAACTTTAGACTTAAAAGGATGGAAGGGTTTGGTGATAACACCAAGAGCCCAGTAGGTTTGCTCGAGGACACTAATTTTGAGTACTCTCCCTTGGATCATTACATTTGACTAAGAGACCATATAATCTGGGATATTGATCCTTTATACATCGAGATCAGGATTCCTCTAAGTTGGGTCGTGAATTTAGAGACTATATAGTCAATGATTTTGGTATTGAGGTAGGGATTCCCCCCTTAGGTCATTGAGCTTGACCAAGAGACCCTTATTTATGTTCGAGGAGATGGACCTTGTGTACTCTCTTAGGTCATTGGGTTTG
The DNA here is from genome assembly GCA_031772625.1 of Pinus tabuliformis. Taxonomy (NCBI): domain Eukaryota; kingdom Viridiplantae; phylum Streptophyta; class Pinopsida; order Pinales; family Pinaceae; genus Pinus; species Pinus tabuliformis. Next base: position 385,538,609 of record CM062811.1, on the reverse strand, counting down.
ACAGGGAGACCGTTGGCATTAAAGAAATTTTGAGGTCTAAAATGAGTCTCAAAACAAAAAAGTACAACCAAATCAAATTTATAAAAACCAATAGGATTCAAGATGATGATGTCAACCATCGGGGATGATTCACCATTTTTGAAGTAAAAAATTAAAAATATTAAAAAAATAAAAAATAAAAAACTATTTTTTCAACTCGTATTTTCAACTTATCTCTCTACAATTTTACTCAAATTTTGAGCAGGAGCATTCATTAGATGTAGAATTTAAATCCTCATCCAAGGAGTACCCATGTTGCATACTTTTAATGGACCCCACTACATGAAAAATGAGAAATACATGAAAAAAATGTGATGCTATCACCTTTTTTCGTGTATTTCTAATTTTTCGTGTAGCAGGATCCAATGACAGTGTGCAACATGGGTACACCTTACATGAGGAATTAGATTTCGCATGCAATGAGTGATCCCACTTGAAATTTGAGCAAAACCATAGGGAGATAAGTTGAAAATACGAGTTGAATAAGTGGCTTTTCTTTTTTCCTCTAAAATTTGATGATGTAATCTAATTTTATTTTATTATTTCCACTATTATTTTATAATATTCCTTAGGAGGTCCATTTTAGACCTATATGGTCAAAGAGTTTGATCCTGATTACTCCCTTGAGTCATTGTATTTGACTGAGAGACCAATAGGTTGGTCGAGGAGATTAATGTTGAGTTATCTCCCTTAGGTCATTGGTTTTGACTAAGAGACCAGTGGGATGGTTGGAGAGATTGACTTTGATTACTCTCTTGGATCATTGTGATTTTTTGAGAAACCATTTCATTGTTGAAAATGTAGCAAGAAATTCCTAATTTAATTTTGCCCAAAATTAATTAGGATAAAATTGAATCCTAATTTCATAAAAATACTTGGAGGAATTTAACTAAAGTGATATGGTTCTTATCACTCAGTTAAATCTATTAATTCGAGTTGGAGATACTTGAGTTCATTTCTACATGATTGATTGCTAATTTGTAGCAATCTAGTTCAGTTGATTTGAGTTATTTTCAATGTAACTAGTTCTCACTGTTAGTAGAACTAGTGGAGGCTCAGTCAAGGGTGTGTAACTTTTTTCACATTGAGTGATCATCCAGTTAAACTCATCAATTAGCCTAAATTAACTCATGCATGTAGAGAATTTGAGTTACCCAGTTTCGATTGGAGTTCAAGGGCAGTGTCCTGTCAATTGTAGAGAATTCCAAATTGTACAAGTGGTGGATGGAGTCAAAGAAGGAGCCTACAGGGATTGCTCAATACTAATTGGAAATTTCCATAATTAATAGGGGGTTAATTCCTTGAGGAACAACGTAAGGAAATAGGTACTTGGGAAGGCTTGGAATTGGTTAAGCATTGACCAGAGCTTCTCTAGGAAGTAGTGAGATAGATTATACTAGTGTAGAGGTTGCTCGAGCTTGAGAAAGAATTGTATTTCTTCTCTATTTTCTGACTAATGCAATACAAATAGGAAAGGGTTTTGAGCAGTTTCTTTCCCCTTCGATAAATCTCTGAGCATATGTGATTTAATCTTGTCTCATGTTTATGTTGTGATTTCTCAATTGTTTAATTGTTTTCGCTGATGAGTAGAGTAGATTCAAGTCTTTTGTTTTATAAAATTACATAAGCAGTTTGAATCTATAAGGAATTTTTGCATGGTATCAAAGCAAGAATCACAATAGAATAGAATATTTCGAGTTTGTTTTTGAAGGGGAATCGAATTTGTAGTATCATTCTTCAGATCCAACAGGATTTCGTTCTATTGATTGAGACTCGAGTATGCCCTTGAGGGTAGCTCGAATTATATTGCTTGGAAGTACAAGATGGACGCAATGTTGGAAGATAACGAGCTGAAGGAATTCATAAATAATGATATTCCTAAGCCTCCAACAACTAATGCTCAAGATATTGTAGAGTGGAAGAAATGTGTCGCAAAGCTGAGGAAGATCATACTAGAAGGAGTTCAAGTTCATATTGTCTCGAATCACCAAGGGAAGGATACCCCATATGCAATGCGGAAAGCCTTAATAGACTTGTTTTAGAACAATAGTGACCATAGGAAGCTGGCACTGAAGGACGAACTTCAGAAGATCAAGATGGAGAAGGGTGACACAATACCACAGTACCTGAGCAGGTTCACCCAATGTCGAGATGAAATTGGGAGTGTTGGTATTACATTTGTTGAAGATGATCTGGTAAGACTAGAACTTCTAGTCCTTCCCAAGAGTTGGCATAGCTACAAGGATTCGCTAAATGGGATGGAGAAGCTACCAAATTGAGAGAGATTATGGTATGACTTAGTGTAAGAAGAGATAAGGTGGAACACTAGAGATGGAACCTCATCCAAGCATGATGATGAGGAGAACCATGCCTTGGTTGGAAAGGCAAAGAAAGGGAAAGGGAAGAAATCCCAATCCGAAGGGGGTTCTAGTTAGAGTGGCAAGAAGAAAGATTTGTCGAAGATCAAGTGCTTTCATTGTCATGAACTGGGACACTATGCCACGAAGTGTCCACATAAGAAGGCAAGTAAGAAGCCATCAGGAGGAGTTGCAGGTGAATATATTGCTTCACAATTTGAACTTGATTTCACCCTCTTCACTTGTATGGTGAGCACTGTGATGGGTAGTGTGTGGTATATGTATAGTGGAACCTCATTACATATGATGAGCAATCGAGAATTCTTCAGTGACTTGGATGAGAAGGACCTCCAGATGCATATCGAAATGGGAGATGATGGAAGGTTTAGCGCTACATGTATTGGTATAGTTACTTTTCAAAGGAAGTCGGTCTGCCCTTTCAAATTAAAAGATGTGATGTATGATTCGGGTCTAAATAAGAATATCGTTTTAGTTGCTATGTTGGAATATTGTGGCTACGATGTGATATTTACCAAAGGAAAGCCTTTCCTTAGACACATCACCACAGGATAGGTGAAGAAGGTCAGGGTTCAGGTGAAGAACCTTTATAAATTGGATGTAGAAGATTGTGCAGAATTGATCACAAAATAAGAGAAGGTGCAGAGCCGATACATTGGTGAATTATGGCATAGAAGATTGGTCAGTTGCACCATGGAGCCTTGAAGATCATGTAGCAAATTTCTGTAGGACTTCCCATCGGTGCACTAGAGCAGAGAGATACATGCAAACGGTGTACATTATGGAAGTACATGAAAGACACCTTCAATGAGTGGGATAGTAAAGTGCAAGTAGTCCTTGAAAGAGTTCACTCGGATATATGTGGACCTTTCTCGACAGCCTCCGCGGCCAAGCACAGGTATTATGTGATATTGGTAGATGATTTCTCATGGAAGTGTTGGATCTTCTTCATGTAGAAGAAAGACTATACATTCTCCAAATTTGTTGAATTTAAAGCACTTGTTGAGAAAGAGACTAGAAGGAAGGTGAAGTCTCTCAAGAGCATCAATGATGGAGAATATGTGTCGAATGATTTTAAGAAATTATGTGCAAAAGAAATCATTCAGCAGGAGTTGACAACACCTCATAACCCACAACAGAATGGGGTGGCTGAGAGGAAGAACAAAAGTATTGTGGGAGTTGCATGGGCCATGTTGCATGATCAGAGCCTACCGTTGCACTTGTGGGATGAAGCATGCAACACAATTGTTTATTTGCAGAACAGGAGTCCTCACAGGATTCTTGGCATGAGTACACTAGAGGAATCTTTTTCAGGGAAGAAACCAGATGTGTCACACTTCAGGATCTTTGGATCATTAGTTTATTGTCATGTTTCCAAGGATGCAAGGAAAAAGCTAGAGCCTACAACTAAGTTGGGCATATTTGTGGGGTACACTGATACACCTCACAACTATCGTGTGTACTTTCCATCTCTCAAGATGATAGTTGTCAGAAGAGATGTGAAGTTTGATGAGGAGAAGGCAATGAGGTGTTCCCTTGAGAGGGAGCTTCAGTTGCATTCAGAGCGGGAGATTTTGGCTCCAAAGGAACCTCGGGAAGTTGTGGAGAATCCATAAGTAGAGGTAGACAGAGTGGAGACTTCCACTCAAGTAGAGGCATCCGGAGATGGAATGAAGTGCACTAGAGAAGCTGAAAAATTATTTCATGATGCTCGAGAGAATGTGGGAGCACCCACATCATACCATAGGTAGAGGATGTCACTAGATCGGTACATTGTCTACATGGCTCTGATGAGTGAGCTTGTAGAAACTGATGCATCCTCATTCGAGGAAGTAGTGCAACAACCAGTATGGGTCGATGCCATGGTAGAGGAATATGACTTCATTATTAGAAACAGTGTTTGGGAAGTGGTTCTAAGACCAATGAACAAGTTAGTGGTATGTTCCAGGTGGATCTACAAGGTGAAGCAAGCAGCAGATGCAAGCATAGAGAAACACATGGCCAGATTTGTGTCCAAGGGGTTCTCTCAGGTGGAGGGAATTGACTATGAGGAGACCTTTTCTCTAGTTGCAAGGTACTCTTCAATCAGACCTATTCTATCTCTTACAATGCAGATGGGATGGAAGATACATTAGATGGATATGAAGACATCATTCATCAATGGAATGATTGAGGAAGAGGTGTACATTGAGAATTTGGAAGGATTTGAGACCTTCGATAGAGAGCCACATGTGTGTAGACTCAAGCAATCGTTGTATGGATTGAAACAAGCACCCTATGCTTGGTACACCAGGATTGACATTTATCACACCGAGTTGGGCTCACCAAAAGTGAAGCAGATGAAAACCTTTACCATATTGTTGTTGAAGGTAAATTATTGATTGTAGTATTATATGTCGATGATTAAATTTTAATGGTAATGATAAGTTGATCAAGTCTTTCAAAGAGGATTTTGCAAGAGAATTCAAGATGAAGGACTTAGGGATCATGCATCATTTCCTTGGTATGGAAGTATGGAAAGTAGATGGGAATTGTTTGTCTCTCAGGGAAAGTATGTCAACGAGATACTGAATAAGTTCCACATGGAGAGAAACAAACCCATGGAGACTCCTCTAGCAGGGAATTGGAGGAAGGAAGATGATGCTTCAGGTGAAGTAGTGGAGGCTAACATCTAGAGGCAGCTTGTGCTTTCACTTATGTATTTGGTAAACACATGATCGTACATGTGTTATGCAGTTAACCAGCTTAGTCAAGTTATGGTTAAGCCAACCAAACTTTATTGGAAGGCAGCAAAGCATGTGTTGAGATACCTCAAAGGCACCACTTAGTTTGGTCTTTGGTACACAAGGATAGAGGGAGTGAATCTACAAGGCTTCACAAATGCAGATTGGGTGGGTAGTCCATCATAAAAGAAGAGCACATCAGGAGGAATTTTCAATGTTGGGTCAGCAGTGGTTTCTTGGTACAGCAAGAAGCAGTGATATGTTGCACTCAGCTCAGCAGAGGCAGAGTACATGGTTGTTAACCAAGCAGCATTGAGGTTATATGGATGAGAAAGATCCTTATTGGGTTATTTGGTAAGATGATGGATCCTACAATGATTTATTGTGACAACTACAATTTTATCAAACTCTCTGAGAATCCATTATTTCATGATCGGTCCAAACATATCGACATATAGTATCACCATATACAAGATTGTGTACAAAGGAGAATCATGTTGTTGGAGTACATTCCTATAGATGAACATGATGCAAATATTTTGACAAAGGCATTGTCAAGATGAAAATTTGAGTTCCATAGAGGTAGGATCGGGGTAGCAGATAATCTATTTGTTGCTAAGAGGGAGTGTTGAAAATGTACCAAGAAATTCCTAATTTAATTTTGCCGAGAATTAAATAGATGAAAATTGAATTCTAATTTCTTTTTCCAAAAAGAAAATTCATAATTTCAAGGAGAAATTACATGCTGTAGATGCCTGAAGGCATATGCGATAACTGTGGCATGCGTCCACTGTCTAGTAACCAGTTCAGAAAATAACCCAGAGGGTCTATAGTATTGGTGCAGAGACCATCAAAAAAGATAATAAGAGTTCAGATAGTATCGGCTATATACAGAAGATGTCCTAATATAAGCAAAATTACTGATTATATACAATAAACATAGTCAAAAAAGTTCATGATCAAAAACTATGCAATTGAGGCTGCTGCCTCACTGGATTGCCCCATTAATGTAGGACCTGTGAAAGTACTGGTATGTCCCTGCTGGGGAGAATTCAGAGATCATCCACTCGCCTATAGGACGATGCGTCGCTTCCTTCGATAGCCGGTCAGCAGTTCCATTCCTCTCCCTGTAGATGTGGGAAATAGTTATCTGATCAAAAAATGTTTTGAAAAAAACAATTTCTTCCAAGATATTCTTCAATGAGTATGCAGAACAGACAGCATTGTTGTTAAATCAATCAATAACATTCTTTGAGTTGCCAAAGATTTGCAAATTTTGGAAGTTTTTGTTAATGGCAAAATATAAAAGATGTTGAAGTGATATCAGCTCTGCATGGTTGTTTGTACCCAGTCCTAGACCCATGCTAATCTGAAAGTAATGGGATTCCGATAAGTGGAATAGAATGCCACCCCCACAGCCCTGCTGTTTAGTGGCTCCATCAAAATAGGCCCATGGAAATTCCTTGTTTATATGCTCATGTCAGATGATCCTAGGCTTGTCCTGTCTGTTTTCAATTGGTAGTTCCGTATAGGTTGCACAGATGATAGGATGGAGTAGATTCCAGTTGACTTGTCTATCTTCAAAAATGATAGAATTCCTCTTTATCCATATGTGCCATGAGATAAGGAGTGGAAGGTTTTGGGGTCTTTCCTCCACTGAGGTGCACCACCAGAGTTCCCAAGCTGCGATAATATCCTCCCCCTACCAGTTCATATTCAAGTTTAAAGTTTGAATGACCTGTGACCAGATATTCCTGGTGGTGGGACAAGAGAGGAAGAGATGGTGGGTCGATTCCTCGTCCTGTAGGCATAGGACATAAAGGGATGGTCCTGAGAAAGCCCTTTTTTTAGGATAGGTAGCAGTAGGGATCTTGTTTGCCAAAATGTTCCACATCAGTAATCTAGTGCGTGGAGGGGTTTTTAATTTCCATAGAGACACCCACTAGTCTTTGATGACCGCAGGTTTTTTATCTTCAATAATTTTGTCATAACCCAATTTCGGTGTATATTGTCCATATTTAGAAAGTGACCAGATAAGTTCGTCTTCTGCCATCCTTAACCTGACATGTGATTCTGTAAGGCCCAGTATGTAGTTCTGCCAAGCGCCACTCCATTCAATAGGGATATTCAAGTGTTGTTCACTCAACCAGGCTTGTGAAAAAAGGTCAGAATTCTGTTGGTCTCCAATCTGAGCAAGAAAATTTATGTCGTTGTTATTTAGATGTTGTACCAACCCCTCTAGTAATAAATGTGAGTTTCCACAACTCGACCATGGGTTGATACCAATGCGCACAGATGTGCCATTTCCAATTTGCAAAAGTAAGCCTTCTTTTATAATGGACATAGAATTGAGTATGGCTCTCCGAATTCCCGATATACCTTTTCTGCTCCAGTTCAGTTTTCTAATCTAGTCAGTGATGGTCAGTGGCCAGATATATTTGTGATGAATAACCTCCGCCCATAGACTGTTTTTCTTTAGAAGGAGCCATCCTTGTTTGACAGCCAAAGCTTGTGTGAATGCTGGGAGTAATTTAAGTCCCCATCCTCCCCATTTCTTTGGAGTAGCAATTTTGGTCCATTTGACCCAGGCAAAAGTCTTGCCCTCCTTCTTTCCATTCCATAGGAACTTGCAGCAGATTTGTTGGATTCTGTGGAGGATACCTCTTGGTATCCAGGCTAGTGACATCCAGTACACCAAGGTGGCTTCGAGAACCGATTTAATCAGGATTAGTCTGCCCGCTCTAGAAAGTAGTCTATGACACCAGCAGCTGATTCTTTTTTCCACTTTTGTGATAAGCCAGGTCCAGTTTGCAATCTTGTATCCATCGGGTTTGAGCCCGAATCCCAGGCATTTGATTCCCTCCAACAAGTCTGTTTCTTGGAAGATAATTTTTTTATTGGCAAGGAGAGATTCCTGTGGCTTGCAATCAGATAGGGAGATGGTAGATTTTTCTCTGTTTATTTCCATCCCTATAACTCTACAAAAAAGACTCAGAATTTCATTCAGGGAGGTGGTGTCCCGGACACTCCCATTCAAGAATATCAGTATGTCATCTACAAAAAGTAAATGTGTAAGATAAAAGTGCTCCATGATCTTTAGCCCACTGATACCCCCGCTCATTTTTGCAGTTGCTATAAGTCTGCTAAGTCCTTCCATGACTAGCAAGAAAAGGAGTGGTGATAGAGGGCAACCCTGCCTGATTCCTCTATCTATATTGATAGATGAAGTGGCTGATCCATTAATTAGAATAGCGAAAGAGACATAAGAGATACAACCCATGATCTAGGATATAATGACGGGGGGGAAGCCTAAATGCAAGAGGATCATTTTCAGATAAAGCCAATTCACTTTGTCAAAGGCCTTCGATAGGTCGATTTTGAGAGAGATTCCTTTGAGTTTTTTGTATTTGATGGAACGAAGGGCTTCCTAGGCTGTTCCAATGGCATCCTGAATATGACGATGATCAAGGAAAGCGAATTGCTCCTGGGAGATGTGGTTAGATAGAAAGGGCTTGATGTGGTTAGCAATAATTTTAGAGATGATTTTGTATAGACAGTTGCAAAGGGAAATGGGCTTCAAGTCATTGAACGAGGTGGGGGAATCAAACTTAGGAATCAAGGCAATATAGGTGAAGTTCATGGGAGGGTGTATATGGCCATTGATTCTGCTCTCTTCAATGACTACCAGCAGATCCTCCCCCAACAGTTCCAAGAAGGCCAGGTACAACTCCACTGGCCAGCCGTCCAGACCCAGACTCCTGTCTTTTTTGAACCACTTTAATGTTGCTTCCAGTTCCTCCATAGTGACCGGTTGTATCAAGTCCTCAACTGAATCAGGTTCCACAAACCTTGGGAAATGCCCAGCCAGGTTAATGATATCCGGGAGATTAATAGTTGTCGACGTAGTAAATTGTATTTTAAAATGTGATGTACCCAACCTGGCTAATCGCTGGTGTGATGAGGCCCATCCATCAGGTTCACAAGGCAACTGCCAGATAGTATTCAATGCCTTCCTGCCATTTGCAAAGTTGTGGAAGAACTTTGTATTGCCATCACCCGCTTGCAGCCAGGTGGCTCTGCTTTTCAACCTCCACTATTCTTCTTTGTCTAGTAGTAGTTTGGATTTTTGCTTCTCCAGGTTATTCAACAGCACTTTTGAATCCTCTGTTATGAATCCAAGCCCCCGTTCATCCATTAGCTGTGCAATCTGTAGCTCAATATCAATGAGATGCTGATCATCTCTAAGTTTCTTCCTCTTTGACCATTCCTCAGTCCTGCTTCTGAGAGTTTTGAGTCTTTCACAAAAATCCGCCGCCATCCTCTGAGCCCTCAGCGGAGGTTGTGATTTCCAAAAATCAGTCACGAGATTGATGAAATCCGGTTCTTGTAAGTAGCCGAAAAAGAATTTGAAAGGAGGATGGGGCTTCTTGGTAGGACCATTGACTTGAAGGAATATGGGGAGATGGTCGAATAAGCCACCAATGCCGACCCATTGTCTGTATAGGGGGAGCTTACAGAGGAGGTCTTCATGGATCAGAAATTTGTCCAATCTCTGTCCCAAAGCAGCTTCCCCTGTTCGCCTGTTATGCCAAGTGGGGACTTTCTTGTTCATGGGAACATCAACCATCTTGTAGGTGTCCAGTAGCGTACCCATTTGCTCCGATATAGGATCTAATTGTGCATGATGTCCCCAGGATTCCTCCATACCCAACGAGAAGTTTAAATCTCCCCCAGTGATGGTGGAAGTAGTGACAAGATTATTATCCAAAAAATTGAGCCAAAAATCCATTCTGTTCTGGTTTGGGGCATAGATGTTGATAACTTTTAATGGGAGTCTGAGTTCCCCCACGAAGATGTCCATGCCAATAAAGCCCCAGCCTCCCCAGGATGAAATTATCTTTATAGTCCTGGGGTTGATACCAATAGTGAGACCACCCGATTTTTCGTTTGCATCCATACCCTGAAATACCCAACCCGGTAGGATGGATTGAAGGGTTTTCATGGAGATATCCGAAGTGCAGAGAGTTTCCTGTAGGAAGAGGATGTCAGATCTGGAGTCCATTGCCATCCTCTTGAGAGCCAATCGCTTTTTGGGGTTGGCTAATCCCCTACAGTTGTAGGAGAGCCAAATCATGGGGAACTAGGGGCAGAGGGCTCAAATGCTCTAAGCGCCCTTTCAATGGTGCATTGTCGGCCTCGCGCAACATCAGCCACAGCCAACTTGATGGCTGATTTGATATTGGATGGGCGGCCTCTAGGAGGTTTATATATAGTGGATCGCCCAGGTGAGAGTCCCAGTCCCAAAAATTTTGGACGGGCGCGAGAACGCAAGTTGTATGGATGAGATCCCATTCCAGAGATGGAGTCAGAGAGAGCATCTGGGGTGGAATGCTTCCTGAGAGAGGTGGGAGTAGTGGAGAAAGTGGGGGGGGTCGAGGCAATGGAACATGGAATGGAGGGGATAGGATCAATGGCTGAGGAAGGAGAATGCAGAGATGAATGCATAACAGAGAACATAACATCTGAAATGATTGCAGAGGTTATGGGAAATGATACATTACCTGGTGGAGAGATAGCTTCCTCAGCAGTCAAGGAGCGGGTACGAGGCGGTGAGGATGCTGCTTTCCGCCGATTATTTTCCTTGATTGAAGCATCTTTCCCTGCCTCCGATGGGGTCTCACCTTGGTTCTTGTCACCCTCACCATGCTGCTTGTCTCCTTTGTTCTCCTCAACCGAAGGTTGTTTTGTCCCCTTCGAATTCTCTGAGGTCACCCCTGAGAGCAATGGACAGTCCTTGTATAGATGTCCTACTTTGTGGCACCGTCTACACCGATAATGGACACCTTCGTAGTCCAGTAGCTATTTGTGTGAGAAGTGTCGGCGGTGTAATGTGATTTTCTCTTCCAACCCAGCTCTGGTATCAAGATGAACTAATATCCTTGCCACAATCATAATTCCTGTTCTTTCGAAAGACTTGTCGTGCTCAAGATAGGTTCCCAGTGCATCGCCTATACGTTTGAAGACCTGCAGGGTCCAAAATTGCATAGGTAACCCCGGCAATCTGACCCAAATAGGCCCAGCTTCGAGCTGTTCTTGCTCCGAATCAAAAAGGGGATCCCAACGCTTCAGTAGGACTAGAGCAAGCTCGATATGCCAAAATTACGACAATATCCATTCTGTGTATTCCACTCTATGAAAGTGTAGAGCAAACCATCCCTTGGCTAATACCCTTATAGCTGGCAGTTCCTTTAGGAGGGTACCCCAAATCTCCTCAGTCCATTGTCGCAATCTTTCCACCGAATAGGTGCAACCTCGCACACATCCTACCAAAACTTTCCTCGCTGTATCCAGTGCATCGGCCATTTGGACGTCTTCCCCAAAGGTCAAGTTAATCTCTGAGTCAATGGCCCTAAGGCGTCGGCCTTTTTTCTGCTTGTCGGAGCGCCTGCCAGTAGGGATTTCTTTGAGTAGATTTTGACACGGATCAGAGGTGTTGTGCTAGGCAGATCTAGCTGGGCGAGCAGACAGAAGTGGAGAACTGAAGCAGCCTGAGCGAATAGGGGAGTGAGGGTTCAAACTGCAGGAGGCAGGTTGAATGAATGACTGAGTAGGGTGCTGAATATTGGAGGGACCTTCCGGAGCCAAGGATATGGATGAGGTAAGATAGCGCTGGGAGACCCACGAGGGGGGAGTCGGGGGATGTTGCGATGGGTTAGGGAGGGGAGAATCGAAAGAGGGGGAAGACTGCAAGCAAGAGCCTAGAAGGTGCAGCGCGGCCGGCGAGAGAGGGGGACACTCCAAAACCGGAAAATCCTCAATGTTGACAGCCCGATGTTGCTTTTTTCTGGTGTGCGACGAGTGTGGCGTCATATGAGTAGCAGCTGTCGAGCTAATCGGTCTCTTCCCCCAAGGGTCCATAGCCGGGTTTCTTTGATGCGCCCATATTTCTTGTTCAGGCATGGGGTCCTCCTCATAGTCCACAAGGTCCTCCTCTACCATGGTAACCGACAAACCCCCAAATCAATCCACCGTATGACTAGGAGGGTCAGGCTGCAGTGGAAACGGGTTACATAGGAAAAAACAAAAAACGTTGGGTCGAGACTGCAAACCCTGAACAGTTTTTTACGGTCCCAATAAGAGGTCACAACTTAAAAAAATAAACCCATAGTTGGGCCCGCATCAGTCACCATTCTTTGGGAGTCTACAAACCACCACAATCCAGGTAGCCTGCGATACAGCAGGTGGGAATCCTAGGGTTTCGCCATTGTTACCCCATCGTCCAAGCCCTGCTCCCCATGGAGTTTTTTCTTTTGAATTCTAATTCCATAAAAATACTTGGAGGAATTTAACTGAAGTGATATGGCTCCTATCACTCAGTTAAATCTGTTAATTCGAGTTGGAGACACTTGAGTTCATTTCTACATGATTGATTGCTAATTTGTAGCAATCTAGTTCAGTTGATTTGAGTTATTTTCAGTGTAACTAGTTCTCACTGTTAGTAGAACCAGTGGAGGTTCAATCAAGGGTGTGTAACTTTTTTCACACTGAGTGATCACCTAGTTAAACTCATCAATTAGCCTAAATTAACTCATGCATGTAGAGAATTTGAGTTACCTAGTTGAGATTGGAGTTCAAGGGCAGTGTACTATCAATTGTAGACAATTCCAAATTGTACATGTGGTGCATGTAGTCAGAGAAGGGGCCTACAGGGATTGCGAAATTCTAATTGGGAATTTCCCTAATTAATAGAGGGCTAATTCCTTGAGGAACAACGCAAGGAAATAGGGACTTTGGCATGCTTGTATTTAGTTAAGTATTGACCAAAGCTTGTATAGGAAGCAGTGAGATAGATTATACTAGTGGAGAGGTTGCTTGGGCTTGAGCAAGCATCGTATTTCTTCTCTATTTTCTGACTAATGCAATATAGATAGGAAGGGGTTTTGAGCAGTCGATCTCCCCTTAGATAAATCTCTGATCATATGTGATTGAATCTTGTCTCATGTTTATGTTGTGATTTATCGATCATTTAATTGTTTCCATTGATGAGTAGAGTAGATTCAAGTCTTTTGTTTTAGCAAATTACATAAGCAGTTTGAATCTACAAGAAATTTCTACATTCATATGCTTAGAGAGTTTGGATTCACGAACAACGTTGATTGATGAACTTGATTCTCTGAACCTTTCCTTATGATGAGACTTATACATCTGATTTTGTGATATCTCTCTTAGGTTATTACCGAGAGACCAGTGAGTTCATCGGGGAGATTGATCTTGAGAGAGAATGAAAAGTACCTCCATAGCTATAAGGGAGTGTTGGAAATTAGAAACTTCGGTCGATATTTTCATTAATAAAATCAAAAGAGAGAAATTAAATTTATATTTACCCCATTAGTGTTCCAATCATCCCTTCCAATATCGATTCATCCTACCCCAAGAAACACACCTTTTCACATGGACGAACTATTATAAATAGAGTATGTTTCTCTCCCCAAAGACATAACTTGGATCTAATATTTGAGGAAGACAACTCATTGAACTGAGGCATGAAAGATTGCTAGTCTAATCCATAATCTCTATGGAAAATCTCATTGGTCTGAGGCATACTCTCTGTGGAAAAGCTCACTAGGCTGAGGCATACTCTATGTGGAACAATGCACAGAAGTGAGGCATACTCTCTATGGAATAGTGTGCAGGACTGAGGCATACTCTTTGTGGAACAGTCCGACCTTAGGCACGTTATCTTTGTGAATAGTGTGGGCTCTGAGGCTGAAGAAGAGGCTGAATTTTGGCCCTCTTAGAGACCTGTGGCAGACCTATTTATGAATATAATTGAATGGATCATTGTATTGGATATTGGAGGGTTGGATTGGCACGTGTGGGAGGTCATCTTGCTAGTCAATATTTTCCTATGTAATCTTGTCAAGGAAATACTATTTTGATGTACAAATTGGATTGAATTGGGCATTCTCACATAAGAAAAGGTTGTTGGTTTTTTCCCCTTGGAGTGGGGTTTTCCTAAGGTAATTTATGGCGTCTCTTGTTTATTGTCTTACTTTGATATTTATTGTTTAAGGATCTTAATGTGATGGTTTGAATTTTCATGCATAACTACTTAAGGATTGGAATGTTTTAAAAGAAATCAATTTGTATCATTGGAAATAGTTATCACTTTGAAAATTTCTCGACTTATATGCTACTAGAAAATCAACAAAAATAACCCTTGCATCACCCTATTTCTTATATATCCAAAATTGCAAAAAAAATACAATTGTATAAATAAAAAGGATATCAAAATAAATAAGAGGTTGAAAGCATTTATATAAAATGTGGGATGTATAAGGAAAGTCGACAGAGCTATGGATGCTCGCTAGAATTGGATCAATTGTTATATGATGTTAAGGACCTTCATCAACGCTATGGACATTCATAGACAGCGAAGTAATGGCAAGTTAAAAATACATGAGGAACAAACGTTTGCAATTTGTTTTACTAATATTAAATTTTGGACTTAAAACTTCTAATTCAGGATTAGTTAATGTCATTAATAATAAACGAACTCCATCTTTTAGCTCTTGGAACAATAATAGATGAAGAATGAATACTTCGAATGATTGACTTATCTTTATCTTAAAAATCAGGTTTTTTATTTGATACTTATAATTATTTAAGAATATAATTTAAAGGTTATTATGATTAATATTATTTTATCAGAGATAATGGGTTCTTTCCAATGTGTCGTAATTTGTTGTCGAGTATACAACATCCTCCCATTTGTTTCCAAAATAAATGGGGATCCTATTAAGAAAAAATTATTTTGACTTGCTTATTTTCTGATGTAATGTATTGATAATCTGTTTTTAATACTTTTTGTGTGAAACTCCCATTTTTCTTTTATTTTAGAAAGTGTTGTCGCATTTCTGAAATTTCGGATTTCTTCCCCACCCATCTGACATCTTCCTTTATCCATCCGTGTGATATTTCTTTGCTTCTCCATATGCTTGGATAAGTGGATTACCTTTATCAACTTTCAAATGAATTGGACATGCATCCAATTTGCATTTTGTTATATTTTATTTGGAATCTACTTTGTGTATCTGCCCATCCAGGCTAGCCTTAAGCTTAGAATAGTTTAACCACCAGCTCCCCAGATGCTTGAATATACACCCATTTGGGCCCACAAGTTAATCAAGTTTAACAAACAATTAAGGTAAATTTTGACATTCGACTTCTTTCGATAGATACTACTTGCATTCAACGGGTCGTGGATGTTTGGATCATATCATTAAAATGCAATTAAAAGCAACACAAGGTTAGTAAGCAAAGTTTAACTTTGATACCTTAGCAATCTTATTCAATTTAAACAAAGTTTTCCTTGATTTTAATTATGTTGGTTACTGTGCTGCACCGATTTCTTAATTTTTTGAATTCTTACATTTGCTAAATCCAGTTGTCCAAGTAAAATGAGAGTAAGCCTAAAGGATACTGGACATTGCCTCTAAATGAAAGGAGTTGGGAAAATAGACTCTAGATCAAGAAAAATCCCTTGAAAATTGGAGCAAATTTGGATTACGTTAAACAAAAAAGCAACTAATGGTCAATTAGGACATCCTTAACAATGTCTTTAACAATGAGACTTTTAATTTAGGAGCATGATTTTTTTTTTGTAACCTTGGTAGAACTACATCTTCATCATGTCTAATATATCACCTCAATTGAGGTAGGGAATTGGACCGGTGACTTCACATCAAGGAGTGCCTTAACAGAACACCCGATCACTATCTATCCAAGATTCTATGGACAATTTGGGAGAATGATTTCATCCATTTAATGGATTCCTATACATAGAGATATTTTTTCTTAATTTTTTATTAAAGTTGATTAGAACAATAACATTATTTGTTTGTCAAATAAATTATATATATATATATATATATATATATGACTCTTTTTGAGGAGGAGGGGGTTATCTAGATGAACTTTTATTGAAAGGAAACTAATATTATCTATCAACTATTTTGTTCAACAAAATCTTATAAGTTATATACTACTATATGCATCTGTGATTTTAGTTGAATAGGAAATTAGGATTTGATTGAATGTTTGCTTTCCATGAATGTTAGTATAGTCATTTTAATTCTATAATTAAAACAAGGATTTGTGTTCATCTTTTTGTTTATGTTTATATTATTTATGTTGCTTAAATTGATTATCTTTCTAACTATTGTTTATACTTCAAATTGAGTTGTATTGTCACCGGTGATGTAGACTAGTGATATTTGTTTTTAAATAGAATTAAAAATTAGTAAAGAAAATATAAAATAACAAAACTATTATTTCTTTGATGCTCTCTCATTAGAGTTTATTTCTTTAGGTAGCTTAGGTAGCTTAGTTGAGCTCACATATAAGTCACAAGCTAATCCACTCGGTTCACAAATCTTAAACTAATCACAAACATGAATAATTTCACAAAATTCGTCTAAAATTCCATTGAGATTTGTTTCAAATTTGCTATGAAATCACAAGAAATTCAAAGAGGTTCGTAATAAAAAATAAAAATACAATAAAACTCTAAAGGCAAAAATCTACTTCTTTAAAAAAAAAAAACTATGTTGTCTACACAAATGTCAAACTTGACAACTAGAAAAAGACCAATTAGCTTTGGGAGGATGTTGTGAATCATTTTGTTAATTTGCATGTAACACTATTGTTTTAAATAATGTTTTTCATTTCTGTTTTAATAATATTTTCATTTATATGTGTTATCTTTATCTTTGTCTACACAAATATCAAACTTGACAATCACAAAAAGACCAGTTAGCTTTGGGAAGATGTTGAGAATCATTTTGTTAATTTACATGTAACACTTGTTTTAAATAATATTTTTCATTTTTATATTGATAATATTTTTCATTTATATATATTATCTTTATCTTCACAATAAATTAAAATAATAATATTAATATTAATAATAAAATGATAAGATCTAACATACTCATAAGAGAGATACACAAATTCCCTCCCTCACCATAAGAATAGTGAGCATTAACACCCTGCACATCCTTATTTTTCGTGTCTATCTTTTTTTTTATTGGCTCTCGTCTCCCCATTCTTTCTGACCTTAAATGGTAGGGGTTCTCTCTAATGGGTTTGATATTTACTTTAAGTTACTTAGGATAAGACAACCTGGTCTTAGGATAAGACAACATGGTCATATACCAATGAGTTTCATCACACCAATTGAGTAAATATTTAATTGAAGCCTTGATTGGCGGATAAGTTTAAAGTTCTTTTCTTATTTGTAGACAAAATATTATTTTAATATATTGATAAAAATAATTTATATTGAAATTTAATAATTGTCTATATGTAGACATACTTTATTTCTTTTATATTTTAGAATGGTTTTTAGTATATTTTCCAATTTAATTTATCCAGAATGCAATAGCGGTTTTTTGGAATCACAAGTGTGAGTTGTAAACTCTCCACAATCCAAATGCTCCAAAAGAATTTCAAAGTTATGACTCCATATATATAATCAAAAACTCATTTTAAACAACAAAAATTAAAATCTGATCCAAAAAAATTGTCAAATTCTAATTAAATTTTTCAAAATGTAATATATATATATAAGTTCAATAATTATTAACTAAAAATAATAATAATAATAACATATCACGACATTATACATTAAATATTCATCCACTCTCTTCTCATACTTAAACTTAGTAAAATTTAGTGGTAAAGATAATATACATTGAGACTATATATAATATAAATATAATATAATAACTATTTACAATTTTACTTATTCTAGACTATATATAATATAAATATAATATAATAACTATTTACAATTTTACTTATTCAGTGGATTATATCTGTAAGGCCTCCGGGCGATTGTGCGACGGACACCAGGCGCGGGCGCACGACGGGCGCGCGACAAACGGCGGTGCGACGGGTTTGCGATGAGCTGCGGTGGAAGTGCGACGTTCCTGCGAGTTCAATGTGACGTTAAGTGCGACACTCAGAAATTCAACTAAGTGTTGAGTGCAGTTTATACGATGGCAAAGGAGCTTGCGGTTGAATGAAAGCCGACTTGTTTAATAAGCATATGCGCATGTGTTATGGGGGCTTTGTGGGGTCGGCCATGGGGCTTCACACCCCATGAAAGTCACGTAGGCATGGATATATATATGGGGAGCTTGGAGCTCATTATCATCATCAAACTCACATTCACTCATACGCATAAGAGGTAGAAAATTGCACAGGGGTAAAATAAACTACGCATATCTCATGCGTAGGTCTTATAAGGTGCAGTTTTGGATTTTATGCCGGTTGGAGTGTGGCAAGCGTGCCGGGGTTCGAGATATGTGTGCAGGACTTGGTAAGAAGGTCGAGTGGCTCGGGTGAGCACTTCTTCTTGTGCAAAGGTGCACACGGTTGTAAAGCAGGTTGCTTGTATTGTAAAATTGGTTAAGTGTGAGACTTGGTTCGACCAAGACACACTGTTGTATTGTAATATGATATTCTTAATAAAATTGTCGGGCAGACTCACATTACGGGGAGTTGCCCCTCCCCTTTATACTTGTTTGCAATTGTTGATGTTCTCGGTTAATTGCATATGGATAATGAATGAGTATGGGCTTCATTGAGTATAAAGGATAATGCTTTTACTTGGTTGCGAAACACAAACTAAGTATGTTAATGTTGGAGTAGGCGTAGTCCACGAATGTTAGTATTGTTAAAAAGAAAGCGTTCGGTGGTGCCGCACCTCGCTACAAGCGGTTGGAAGACTACCGCAGGTGTAGGGGCGTGACAGTTGGTATCAGAGCTTGGTTGGAGCTGGTGAGCAAAGGTTGCTCATGACAGTGACAAGGGTACTTGCAGGTGAAGGAGACCGATTCACACGAAGTGGAACAAGGGCCGGTTCAGGTTGCAGGTGACTTGGTAAAGATGTCTATCTTGCAGAAATTGGGTTATGCATCCTTCGAAGAATTCGAAGGGAGTCTACTTGAAGAGTCAGAAAGAGTAAAACAAGGATTTGTAGAATGTGGCAAAAGGTTGTTTGAAACAAAGGATGCTCTTCGTGCCTTGGTTAAGGAAGGGATTTCTGATGAGGATAGAGGGGAAGCTCTTCGACTTGCAAAGGAAGTAGACTTGATTGAAGCAGAACTCAAGGAGCTCAAGATAAGAAAGAAATTGAACCAAAAGGAAGTGAGGCATCTCCTAGCCTTGAAGAGGAAGGTTGAAGCTGAGGAAGAACTTCTTCAACTTGGTTGGACAATAGAGCAAGATGAAGTTGCAGATTGTGCTAACAAGGAAGAGGAAGCCGTGGTAGATGAAGATGTTGCAAACATGATTACGATGGAGGAAGAACTTGAGGTTGATCAAGTTGAACCAGGATCGTGCAGTTTGTCAACATGTATGGATTAGGTCACTCACATGGAGGAGCCTCATGATGATGAAGTAAGTGATGATACTTGTGTTTCATTTGGGCATTTGGGAGATGGACCGTGTGCAGGAAAGGGCAAAGCCAGTTTGCCAATGCTAGGGAGGATCTCACCATGGATGGCTAGGATGGAACCTTGTATGGAAAAGCAAGGATTGTCGATTGTTGCAGGGCTTGTTGGAGTTGCTTGTGGCCTTGTGGCGAAAGGTGCAAGGACCCGTGACAAGGGTGGAACTTGATGATCGTTGTGGAGGATTGGGTCATGCTTTAGCCACACGAAGAATTGGCTAAGTGCCCGGCATGACTCATGGGCAGTTTGAGGAGGGCACACACTTGTGATGTTTTGGGTGGACTTCTCATGGCCGAGACCAAGAGATAGTCTCGGTGGACACTTTGGTGGAGGAGCTATGGTGAAGGGACTCATGACATGATGATGCAATGATGGGATGGTTGAGTGACCGAGTTCACTAAACCGAAGATTGTAGCAGCTTGGATGAGGATGGCTGATGGTTGTGATGAGCCTACTTGGTTGGACTACATGGACAACATAGTCATGGACATCAGGTTGGAGGCATGGAGCATGGCAGTCTTATGCAGGGACATTATGTGGGAGCACTTGTAGAAGTGTCATGGACATCCAATGAGGAGTGCCAATACAAGGATGTTGTGCAGATGGATTTGCTAGTGTGACATGGAGACTTGTTACTTATGAGTTGATGGAGAGGTTGTACACTCTTGTGCAACAAGACCATGGACTTGGATGGATTTGTGAGCTGATTATGGAGCATTCCTACTACATGGAGATGTTGGTTGGAGATGACTCATGGAGCTCATGATGACATGAGATTTTTGTGACTTTTAGGGACTTCATGGACTTAGAAGATCTGATGCGTTAAGGAGCTGAGGTCAGGTGACTTTGATGCAGTATGGGATGCATACTTCCAAAGTACATGTATGGGCATGGCTTGGAAGAGTGACTTGATGTGGAGGATCGATGAGGCACTTTGGAGTGATAGAGTTACAACGATGATGATGATGATGCTTTGGTGATACACTTGAGCATGGGTTGAGCCGAGACTCAACTACTTTCTATACATGGGAGCTTATTTGATCGAGGATCATGGACAGCACACGGATAGGTGAGACAAGTGCATACTTGTTTCTATGGAGACTTGAGGATGGCACATTGCAGAGGATGAAGAGGCTTCATGGACCTGAATGGGGCACATCGAGAGTTGGTTTGAGGAGATGGTCTCTTCACATGGAGGAGACACACATATGGACAACATGTTGCAGATGAGATGGATGGAGTTTCCATGGACCTGAGCATGGATTATGGAGATACATACTTTGGTATGGTGAGCTTGGTGGCAGTGGTCACTAGGCCGGGACATAGTGGGGAAAGAGTCTCTATATATGTTGCAAGGATGTTTTCCTTGTGTAGAAAGGTCGACATCATGGATGAATGATGATCTTGGGAGAGCTACCGGGATGGTATGTTGTCGAGGACGACAACGATTTCAGGTGGAGGAGGATGTAAGGCCTCCGGGCGATTGTGCGACGGACACCGGGCGCGGGCGCACGACGGGCGCGCTACAAACGGCGGTGCGACGGGTTTGCGACGAGCTGCGGTGGAAGTGCGACGTTCCTGCGAGTTCAATGCGACGTTAAGTGCGACACTCAGAAATTCAACTAAGTGTTGAGTGCAGTTTATACGATGGCAAAGGAGCTTGTGGTTGAATGAAAGCCGACTTGTTTAATAAGCATATGCGCATGTGTTATGGGGGCTTTGTGGGGTTGGCCATGGGGCTTCACACCCCATGAAAGTCACGTAGGCATGGATATATATATGGGGAGCTTGGAGCTCATTATCACCATCGAACTCACATTCACTCATACGCATAAGAGAGGTAGAAAACTGCGCAGGGGTAAAAGAGACTACGCATATCTCATGCATAGATCTTATAAGGTGCAGTTTTGGATTTTATGCCGGTTGGAGTGTGGCAAGCGTGTCGGGGTTCGAGATATGTGTGCAGGACTTGGTAAGAAGGTCGAGTGGCTCGGGTGAGCACTTCTTCTTGTGCAAAGGTGCACACGGTTGTAAAGCAGGTTGCTTGTATTGTAAAATTGGTTAAATGTGAGAATTGGTTCGACCAAGACACACTGTTGTATTGTAATCTGATATTCTTAATAAAACTGTCGGGCAGACTCACATTACGGGGAGTTGCCCCTCCCCTTTATACTTGTTTGCAATTGTTGATGTTCTCGGTTAATTGCATATGGATAATGAATGAGTATGGGCTTCATTGAGTATAAAGGATAATGCTTTTACTTGGTTGCGAAACACAAACTAAGTATGTTAATGTTGGAGTAGGCGTAGTCCACGAATGTTAGTATTGTTAAAAAGAAAGCGTTCAGTGGTGCCGCACCTCGCTACAAGCGGTTGGAAGACTACCGCAGGTGTAGGGGCGTGACAATATCATTCTTACATACGTAAATCATCCATCCATTCCTTTTAATAATAGTGCAACTCCAACTACCTTTCACCGATGTGATGTAATTTATAGAGATAAGAGTTTTCCAGATAAAATTTAGTAATAAAGATAATGTACATTGAAATTGAAATTAAATATAATATAATAATTATTTACAATTTTATTTACTCATTAGACTATCATCATCCACTCTCTTTTAATAATAATGCAACTTCAACTATTCTTAATTTATAGAAATAGAAATTTCTAGATCTTTATACTACAAATTATTATTATTATTTATTTAGAAAGGAAATTAAAAATGATATTAACATATTATTAATATTTTTATTTGTTATTATTATTTTTTATTTAAAAAATAAAAATAAAAATAATATTAACATATTATTAATGTTTTCATTTTTAAATTTGAAAATCTTATGAAAAAAATAATTTTATAAAATTGAATATGTTTATAACACATCACTCATCATTATTAAATTAAATTTCCTGAAATTCCACATTTTCACATAAAAATAAAAACTACAACTACCAAATTTTATCGATCAATGTGAAACCTTCCTCACATTGCCATTTTATAGTTTTATAGTTTTACTAAAAACTTATTTAAGTACAGTGGCAGGGTTTAGATGGCTGAAATTGGAATTTCCTAATGGACAGATGTGACAATTGAAACCTCCTTTGATTGAAATCTATTTTAGAAGATAATCGTAAAATTTTGATTATATTAGTGATAAATGAAGATAATCTTTCTTATTTTCGGATTTAAAGATTTAAATATAAATAAATTTATATATTAATTTTAATTTTAATAAAATTCTGAAAATATTAAATAAAATAAAATAATTCTTCTTAAAACCATTAAATGCTAAAAGGAAAACAATATAATAGAAAAATATTAAACATAGAATGATATTAAATTTAATATTGGAACCATTAGGAAAGATATATAAAATAAAAAACAATATAATAAAAAAAAATTAAATATAAAGTGATATCAAATTTAATATTGGAACCATTAGAGAATATATATATATATATAATAGAAATTTATCAATAATAAGAATTGAAATCTGTTATATTCATATTCATTTAACATTATAAGATTTGCAACACTAATATTTATTTATTATAATATATAAAAATATATTATGCATTATAAGATTTGCAACACTAACTTTTATTTATTATAATATATAAAAATATCTATATGCATTAACCTTATAAGAGTTACAACCTTAACCTTAAAAATACATGAAGTAGATGTATTGTTATTTTGTTTTTTCATATTTTTATTTTTCATTTTTTTATTAATTTATTAATATTATCTATTAAGTTGTAAAGTTATGACACAAAATGATTTTTATTTTAAAAAGCAAGTTAATTTATTCAAGATATAATGCTTTTTATTTTAAAAAACAGGCTAATTTATTCAAGATATAGTTTATAAGATGTGTAGATTGGAAAACAACACCACCCCACTTTCCTATTAAAACCCAAAAATGATTCTATCCCTTTTATTAAAATCTTTAACCATGCAAACAGTTTTTAACTATGCAGATAGACATTCAACCCACTTTCCTATTAAAACCCAAAAATGATTCTATCCCTTTTATTAAAATCTTTAACCATGCAAACAGTTTTTAACTATGCAGATAGACATTCAAAGAGTTGAATCTCTATTTTGATAAAAAACCCATTTAAAATCTTTAACCATGCAAACAGTTTTTAACTATACAGACAGACATTCAAACAGTTGAATTTCTATTTTAATAAAGAACTCATTTAATAAAGAACCCATTAAATGAGAGAGTGAAGAGACATTCAAACTGTTGAATATCTATTTTGATAAAAAAAAAACCATTAAATGAGAGAGTGGAGAATAATTCCGGACAGACATTCAAACAGTTGAATCTCTATTTTCATAAAGAACTCATTTAATAAAGAACCCATTAAATGAGAGAGTGAAGAGACATTCAAACTGTTAAATATCTATTTTGATAAAGAACCTATTAAATGAGAGAGTGAAGAACAATTCCGGGAAGATAGATATTTTTTCTCATTAGCTAGGTAAGAGGTTTACTACGAAAATTGGAAGGATAATATTTATTCCATGATAGATGCTAGATAGGTGATACGTGCTAGATAGGTCATATAGATTATGCGAGTGCTAGGTCGATTAAATATCTTATCCTATGTATCCATTCATACGGAATTGGGCTCTAAAAATAATTTTTGAAATGTACCCATTCATACGGAATTGGGCTCTAAAAAAGAGGTTTACTAGCAAAATTGGAAGGATAATATTTATTCCATAATAGGTGCTAGATAGGTCATATAGATAATGCAAGTGCTAGGTCGATTAAATATCTTATCCTTCTCTTTTATTTTTGAAATGTATCGATTCATACGGAATTTGGGCATCTAGATATCGATGTCGGGGAAAAAAATTCTTGCATTTGTATCAGGGTCTCGAGGGGCATTCGAAACTTTTTCGAACTGCTAACCAACGGAAAGCTAGAGCCTTAGTTTCCGCCCACCGAGGTAAACGCAAGAGAGATCTTCGTCGTTTGTGGATTACTCAGATAGCTATTTTTTCTCATTAGCTAGGTAAGAGGTTTACTAGCAAAATTGGAAGGAAAACTTAATTACTTTTAGTTAGGATATGGTCGTTGCATAAAAAACTTAAGGGGTTGAATAATCAGGCAAGCAATCAGGCATGTCTGAGATAGGATCACACTGACATGCAATTCTTTTTAAGTGGAAAGATTATTGTGTCTAGCAATCCTTCATGAGGTGACTAACATTTCCTTCTAAGTGGAAAAGATTGTGTCCAGTAACTTTTCATAGGGTGACTAATTCAGTCAATTTGGGAGAACTTGCAACTTTTAAATCAGAGCTGGTTGCCATGAAAGTACTGCTTGCTATGTTTGCCCTCCTCGCTCGATAGGATGCAAGGAAAGCTTAATTACTTTCAAGATATGCTAGTTGCATAAAAACTAAGGGGATGAATAACTAAGCAGGCAAGCTTGTATGTCTGAGATATGATCACAGTGAAGTGCATTCCTTTGCATAAAAACTAAGGGGATGAATAACTAAGCAGGCAAGCTTGTATGTCTGAGATATGATCACAGTGAAGTGCATTCCTTTTAAGTGGAAAGGATTGTGTCCAGCAACCTTTCATGAGGTGACTAATATTCCTTTTAAGTGGAAAAGACTGTGTCCAGCAACCTTTCATGAGGTGACTAATTCAGTCCATTTGGGAGAACCTAAAACTTTTAAATCAGAGCTGGTTGCCATGAAAGAGCTGGTTGATGCTTGCCCTCCTGGCTGGATGGGGCATATCTATGTCTGTTTGATGATGGACCCTCGTAATGCAAAATATCACGATACAATTTCCATTTAAAAATAAAGAATGGGAAAGAAAGAGATAGGTTTAGAAGATTTTATTGAAAAACTTGGAAGCCAGAGAGATTAAACTGAGAAAGAGGGGGTTGAAAGACAGAACTTTGACCATTATCAAACGAGTGTCTACACACAGTTTATTTGCAATTATTACAGATGTGTATGCACATCATTCTTCCAACATACCGCACAATACCATAATACGTATGGTATTGGCCATATGAAATCAAAAAGCATCTCTTCCAAATAGTGCCAAGGATCTTGAGGATTCTATATTTGATCTCCCAAGCACAATCCCAGAGCGTGAAGAGACTAGCAAGAAAACAGAAAGTAGGAAAGAACAACCCTGATTGGGAACAGTAGAAGGTGAGGATATACAAATTTTGAAATGAGACTTGGTAATGAATATTGCATTTAATGCACATTAATAACCAAGAATCTGGCAAGTACAATGCCCCAAGCTACCTAAAAAATCTATACCATTTGGAAGCTTCATTGTATGCCATCTGATATTTTGACTGATCTTCCCATTCTTTACAGGAACAATCATGGCGATCAGTGCAGACCCCATAGTACCCACCAAGTAAATCTTTTCTTTGCTGCTTGACATTGTTAAAATCAATCTTGGATCCCAGCCCAAAAGAAAATCTTCAGGCTGACACTTTACAGGCACCCAGCGATCATCTTCTGGAATATATTGCTTATAACCACTAAAATCAATAATATAGAGCTTACCATCCATAACAGTACTTGGCTTCCCCCATCCTTCATGTAAGCCCGGCTTTATTTCGGACCATGTATCTGTAACGGGATCGTACATGCCCCCATTCATACGACCTCGAATGCTCTGTGGTCCTGTTACACATAAATTCCCATCTACCACTGCTACATGTTTAAGAGGATTAGAAGGATTGTCAGCAATGGCACCTCGTGCACTTGCTGCATACCTCCATGTGTTTGTAATGGGATCATAAACTTCCAAGCAAGGGAGGGAATAACCTGTGAGATGGCACATACCAGACCCTCCAACTACATACAGGTTGTTGTCAATTACCCCTACAAGGCAACCAAAACGAGGAGTTGACATGGATGCCATCCTTCTCCACTTGTTCTTTCTTGGATCATACATCCACACATCCCTGCACATAATTTTCAGTATTAGCGTGGAATAAAAATGGTAACGACATTGTATTATACAAAAGCCCCTAGTGACAAACAAAACAAATGAATCCACACATGGTAATATTAAATAGGAAGAAGGTAGGCAAGAAAATGGAAGAGGTAATTTGTATAAGCATAAAATCAAAGGCTCTTTCAGCGGTGAAGGTAAATAACAGGTTTTGAAATGAGGACTTTCTCCCTGGTTCCTTTAAAAATAGAATGCATTTACCACTCAAATGACATTTTACTCACATAAATTAGAGGATAAATGAACCTTCCAGAATTTAAATTACATTCTAGAACATGCATTTGCAGTTTAATACAATGGCCATCCAGATGATTGATTGAAACCATGCACTGACCAGAGGGCCTTTTTGTATCGCTCTTCCCACCATTATTGTGGTACCGTTTAAGGGGTTTTCAAATGAGGACTTTCTCCTTAGTTGCTTTAAAGATGAAATATATTAACCACTCAAATGACATTTTATTAAAAGCAACAGAGGATAAACGCACTTTCCAGAGTTCAAATTGCATTTGCAGTTTAATACAATGGCCATTCAGACGATTGATTGAAACTATCCACTGACTAGAGGGTCTTTTTATATTGCTCTTTCCACCATGATTGTGTTTCAGCAGAAAATAAGAAGATAGCCAGATATAGATACATAACGATGTTGATTTAATCATCTTTGAATGTTTTAAGAAAGTTACAAGCAGGACCAGGAAGTACCTTATTGCTGCTTTACCAAATGGAGCACCGCCAATCACATAAAGCTTTCCTTGCAAGACTGCTGATGCGGCACCCAAAATTACTTGCCCTCCACTCAGAGCTCGATCATAGGGTATTGGAGGAAGTGCGTACCACCTATATCTCTGTGGATCTAGTGCATGCCACTGGCTGTAACCACCAATAAGTTGCCATCTTACTCTCTTACCTTGGCTCCTCTCATCCAAGTGCGGTGACGTTCCAATATGAAGATAAAGCCAATCCTCAGAGCAGCCAAGCAGCTTCCGTTGCTCCAAGAAATCGCAGCTATCAATTGACTGGCGCCATGCTCTGGATACAGCACGAAGACTAGAATGATAGAAACGAGGAACCCTTGCTAGACATTGTAATCCTAAATCATTTGGCAATCCTGGAAAAATACTTAAGTCATTGCCTTCAAACTCTGAGTTGGACGTATTACAAAATTCGGTGCTCTTTGCTGGCAGCTCTTTCTGGGCAAACTTTCTCAACTGACCTACTTCAACCAATGCCTGAAATCAGTAATCATGGAGAACAACAACATCAAGCAAAAGAAAAGTATGTTAATTTTATTTTACTACCCCCTAACCCCAATCCAAAGGCCCTTGAATTCTAAGAACATATTTAGAAAACACCAGAGTTCAGTCATCTTTTCTAAAGGAACCCAATGAAATTGTATCTTAGGCTTTAGCTAAACAGGACAAAATGCTCAGTGGCTGAGAAAACATGTGTAAGAACATGTGTAGACTTCCTGGAGGAAATATTTGACCCTCAAAAACCAAAATCTAGCATGGAACATAGTTTGGTCCTCTTTCTTGAAAGATCCTTGGAAATGAATTTAGGCTAATAAACTATACATATGATAAAAGATTCTAAAAACAAAGGCACAAAAGAGAGCTTCCTGGAAACCTATTTCGATCCACATAAACCAGGATTTACTTGGCTTAAGAGAAGATAAGTTGTTATAAGGTTTAATAAAAAAACCTTCCTGGAAACCTGTTTGGCTCCACATAACCCAAGAGCAAAGAGCACTAAATAAGATTTTATGATATATCTATATATATATATATATATATATATATATATAGAAAGAGAGAGAGTGTGTGTTCTTCCGGAAACTTATTTGGATCCACATAAACCAAGATCTAACAAAGAACTGTCTGCTCAGCGTGCATATTTCGTGCATATTTCTGTCGACCAGCTCAGGTGAGAACTCGTCTCTACCCTGCATTACATTTTTAGATTTGGTGAAATAAAATGTCTGCATTGGCTTTCAAGAACATGCATTATGATCACCCAGGTAGTTGACCGAATTGTAGTTCCCTTCAATCATTCCACAAGCATACAAATGCATTCTAATTGAACACACTCAAAAAATGTTGTACCACATAGACCCTACTGGAAACCTATTCTACTCCAGCTAAACCAAGATCTAACAAAGAACAGTACGTTCAGTTAGCATATTTCTGTTGACCAGGTCAGGTGAGAACTCATCTTTGCCTTGCATTGCATTTTCGGATTGGGCAAAGTCCAATAATTTCCCTGCATTAGCTTTCAAGTACATGTATTATGATCCCCTGGGTAGTTGAGCTTATTGTAGCTCCTTTTAGGCATTCAATAAGCACAAAAAATATTTCATTAGCAAAACTTTGTGTTACAGATGTCATTCTCTTTAAAACACATATACATCTAATAGCATTGAAGTGAAATTTAACACGTCTTAAGATGGTAAATATCCAATACTTTGCTACAAACTAAATTTTTTATAATGGGATGCGATTAAGGGACACCTGTTTACAAGGTTATTACCAACTATTAAAAAGTTAGAGTGGAGACGAACTGGCGGCATATACGAGTATGACTTGCCTTCTCATCAGGGCATACAGCAGGGTACTAATCAGATTTTCCCATTCACACTCTGGCCCATGATCCTTTTTGCCAACTATAAAAAAGTTTAAGAGAGTAGAGACAAACTGGAAGCATATATAAGTATGATTTGCCCTCTCATCAGGGCATACAGAGGGGGGGACTAATCAGATTTTACCATTCACACTATGTCCCATTGGTACGAGATTCTTTGGAATGCGATGGTTTGAATTGAGCGCCCACTAGTCACAAGAGACATGTGCTATGATCTCCCAGGTAGTTGAGCTTACTCTAGTTCCTTTTAGGCATTCCACAAGCGCAAAAATGCACTTTATAAGAAAAACTCTGTTACTGATGCCCACTCTTAAAAACACATCACATTTAACAGCCTTGAGGTGAAATTTAACACCTGTAATAAGAAGGCATCTATTCAATTTTCTTTGAGAACAAATTAAACTTCTTATAATGGGATGAGACTATTCAATTTTCTTTGAGAACAAATTAAACTTCTTATAATGGGATGAGACTAAGGCACGTCTATTTACATGGTTGTTACCAACTATTAGAAACGAGGGGAGACGAGCTAGAGACATATGCAAGTATGACTTTCCCTCTGATCAGGGCATACAGAGGAGGACTAGACAGATTTTACCATTCACATTCTGTCATCTTGGCATATCAAGATCCTTTTGATGAAGTTGATTTGAATAGAGAGCTCACAGTCACCGCAGCAAATCATAAACAGATAGACGATGACTATCTAAAAGTCAGGAGCAACCACTCTGGACTTCCCAAATTACAGGTGGAACATGCATGCCTAATAGAGGTACTTACATTCTGAGCCTCCCATTACGAAATTAAAAGAGGGACTTTGAATAGCAACCTATACAGAAAGTCATTCAAAATTTCCCCCAAAAAATGGACCTTTCACCATCTTTCTTACAATAATGATCAAAACCCTTCACAAGATTTGAACATCTAAGGCAGAATACAAAAATAGAACAGGAAATATGAAATACTAAAACCCCCCATCAGCATGTTCCATTACAGGCTATAAATTCCAACAACTTTCATTCACATAACTGATCGGCACAATGTACTAAACATTAACTTAACAGACTGGTGGAACGGCCATCAAAATCCCCAAAAGGAGGTTCCGAGAATGAAATAACTAACTCACCTGGACTTACAGTCTTGAGTCTTTTGCGAAGCCCAAGACGAAGCCGTTTTAAAGACCTTAGCCCATAGATTTTGGACCCAGTACAGAACAACTTGTTTCGAACCAGTGACTTGAGTGACGATTTTTGGCAGCGTGAAACAGCGATTCCCATCCTTAAACAGGCTGAAATAAGGCTCCGCCTTCGGTGAACTAGCTTTCCTGGTTATCTGCTTTTATGAATACATTTCAGATGGGGTTGGTCAGTTACTTATTGGAGACTCAGTGGCCAGAAACCCATACCTCCGTCGTTTGGTTTCAATAAGCAGGGATCAAAATTCTACGTCACTCACGCATTTCGCGCCGTGGGTAATAGACGGGGCCGAATGACGTGGCGTGGCATTACCGTCAACCGTCAATAGACGGAGAATGGTGGGTGACTTGGCCTTACGAACTACAATTTAACGTACATGTGTATGTTTTCCGTCATTTGCCTTCGTCGGAAAATGCCACGTGTCCATGAATTGCTTCTAAGCGTTGTCCAAAGGATATATAAGTATGATTACGTTTAAGTATAATTGCCTTTGGACCGAGTGACTGACGTTTGGCCTCCGACTTTTCCGATCATGGTTAGAATCTGTTTTGGTTTTATAATTCTGATCGCCGCAGTCTAACTAGTGAAAGGAATTGCTTCGAAAGTTATGAAAATTCTGGTTTTATTTAGAGAAAATCCGGTAAAGATTTTTGTAAATCTAAATTATAGTTGTTAAACTTTAAAATTTTCGGTGTCTTAACCGTTTTTGATACTGCTGAATCCATTTCCACCATCAAAAACACGTTTCAAACACTGCCCTCTACAAGATTTTTTGAAATTTTTTTGCCCTGATCACTTTCGACCATCCGAGCAATTCCTCCATTTCCACCATCAAAAACATGATTCAAACACTGCCCTCTACAAGAATTTTTGAAATTTTTTGCCCGGATCACTATAGACCATCCGGGCAATTCCTCCCCTCGGTAGAGGACTGCATTCTTATCTATCTTATTTAAAAGGAAAATGTTTTATTTATATTATGGAAAAACAATAATAATAATAATTTTTTGGGATGGTTATATTATTTTTAATTATTAATTAGTTTTTTTATTAAGGTGAGAAAATTTATAATAATTCAAGTTGTCAAATCAACAGTGAGGACAATTATCTCTAACTTCCAATCGTGAAAACAGGGTGACTCATCACCCTTATTCAAGGAAAACCACACCCCTAGCTTCCAATCGTGAATGGAGGGTGACCCACCACCCTTATTCAAGGAAAACCACGCCCCTCGAAAAAGAAAGAAATAAATAAAATTCTTTTAATGTTCACGAGGCTAAAGATAGCCTATGAGTTAGATTGCTTCTTCATCTCGTTGATGTATGGAATAACTCGTGGGATAGATTGATTCTTTCCAATTGTGAATACAGGGTGACTCACCACCATTATTCAAGGAAAACCACGCGAAAAAAAAATAAAAATAAATAAATAAAAAATAAAAAATAAAAAATAAATAAAAATAAAAAAATACTTTAACATTCATGAGGATAAAGATAGCCTATGAGTTAGATTACTTCTTCATCTGGTTGATGTATGGAATAACTGGCAAGACAGATTTTGATTCTTCATCGGCTTGATGTATGGAATAACTGGCAAGACAGATTTTGATTCTTCATCGGCTTGATGTATGGAATATATGGAATAACTGGCAAGACAGATTTTGATTCTTCATCGGCTTGATGTATGGAATAACTCGTTGCTGGTTGGTAAGGGGCAGGTTTCACTCTAGCTATATACCTCGGATCTGTTTCCTTACGTCCCAGGGGCTCTTAGCTAAACAAAAACAATTTTAAAACATACTCCAAACCCACAAATTATTAGGTAATTAAAATGATGATTACATTATTTTAAATTATAAATTATATTTATCTCAAAAAAAATTATTATCTTTACATTATATGTGGTACAATTAAAAATATAAATAATTATCCTTCTCATTAATATATTTAAATATTATTTTAATAAAAATAGAAAAATAGGTATCGTCAATTAAATTTATCGAGAATAATTTGGAAAAGTGTTTATTATCTTTAAACTAAATTTATATCGTATAATTGAAATAATAATTATTATCTTCCCATTATATAGTATTCTTAAAATTTAAAATTATATATATCAAATTTAAAAAAATTTACCCTTTTTAAATTAAATTAAAATCATATAATAAAGGAATAATGGCTATCCTTTGAAAGTGTAATTTTAAAACGGTTTCATGTGTTACGGTATCTTTGGAGGGTTATCCTCACAATTAGCCATATCAACATAGTAAACATCATTAAACAGTGAAATTGAATGATTATTATTCTTAAATTGAATTTATGTTATGAGAGGAAGGGAATGAATGCTATGCTCCATCTATATTCATGTAAATATTATTTTGAAAATTAAAAAAATACTTGATAAATTTATATATATATATATATATTAAAATTTATTTTTTAAAGTATAAAAAAAAAAAAAAAATATATATTATGGTGCTAAATATCTTCACACTGTCAACTTGGTATATATTATTAAATAATAAAATAAAATGATAATGCTTATAATTTTCAAATTGAACTTATTTTATTCTGACATTTATTCACCTCAATATCATTTTGAAAATAAAATAAAATAAAACACTAAATAAATTTTATAGTTTTTTATTACTATATATATTTCATAATTAAAAAAAAACATTAACCATTTACTAAAATTTAATTAGATATCATTTTTTGGGATTCATCTGCGTTAAGAAAGTCATTTATATGACCATTTCCATGAGAGAAGTCATTCATATGATCATTTCCATGAGAGGTAATCGTAATTGACTAATTTCTTATGATTTTTTAATAGTCCACTCATTCACATGACCATTTCCATGAGAGAAGTCAACTAATTTCTCATGATTTTTTAATAGCCCACTCATTCATATGACCATTTCAATGAGAGAAGTCATTCATATGACCATTTCCATGAGAGATATGTATTTAAGTATTGAGGGTCTTTCGCAGTGCATTATATTAGATATCATTTTTTGGGATTCATTTGCGTTAAAAAAGTCATTCATGTGACCATTTCCATGAGAGGTAGTCGTAACTGGCTAATTTCTCATGATTTTTGAATAGTCCACTTAATGCTCATTGCATCGGGTGATGCTCACAGGGGTGAAGAAGTGGGATTGAAACTAGTGAAATGAATCACATAGGTCAATCATCACTTCCAGGGCTTGCACCCGGTAACCAGGACTTCCCAGGAGGTCACCCATCCCAGATCGCCTCTGGCCCAAGTGCGTTGAACCGTGGAGTTTTCCCCACAATCAAGCCCACTTAGCTTGCTACCCCATTTTCAAAATCTTAGCAAGTATTGTGCCTCATGAACGATTCAAGTAAAGCTCCCTTCACTCTTATGTATTTAAGTATTGAGGGTCTTTTGCAGTGCATTATATTAGATATCATTTTTTGAGATTCATCTGCGTTAAGAAAGTCATTCATATGACCATTTCCATGAGAGGTAGTCGTAGTTGACTAATTTCTCATGATTTTTGAATAGTCCACTTAGCACTCATTGCATCAGGTGATGCTCACAGGGGTGAAGAAGTGGGATTGAAACTAGTGATAGTTGACTAATTTCTCATGATTTTTGAATAGTCCACTTAGCACTCATTGCATCAGGTGATGCTCACAGGGGTGAAGAAGTGGGATTGAAACTAGTGAAATGGATCACATAGCGTCAATCATCACTTCTAGGGCTTGCACCCGGTAACCAGGACTTCCCAAGAGGTCACCCATCCTAGATCGCCTCTGGCTCAAGCGCGCTTAACCATGGAGTTTTCCCCACAATCAAGCCCACTTAGCTTGCTACCCCATTTGCAAAACCTTAGCAAGTATTGTGCCTCATGAACCATTCAAGTAGAGCTCCCTTCACTCTTATGTATTTAAGTATTGAGGGTCTTACGTAGTGCATTATATTAGATATCATTTTTTGGGATTCATCTACGTTAAGAAAGTCATTCATATGACCATTTCCATGAGAGGTAGTCATAACCGGTTAATTTCTCATGATTTTTGAATAGACCACTTAGCACTCATTGCATCCGATGATGCTCACAAGGGTGAAGAAGTGGGATTGAAACTAGTGAAATGAATCACATAGCATAATTCATAACTTTTGGGGCTTGCACCCGGTAACTAGGACTTCCCAGGAGGTCACCCATCCCAGATCACCTCTGGCTCAAGCACGCTTAACCGTGGATTTTTCCCACAATCAAGCTCACTTAGCTTGCTACCCTATTTTCAAAACCTTAGCAAGTATTGTGCCTCATGAACCATTTAAGTAGAGCTCCCTTCAGTTACAACTACCTCTCATGGAAATGGTCATATGAATGACTTTCTTAACGGAGATGAATCCCAAAAAATGATATCTAATATAATGCAGTGTGAAGGACCCTCAATACTAAAATTTAATTCTCAAAAGGCAAAGAACCACAACAAGAAGTAAAAATATAATGTAATTTAGATAGATGTCTTTCGCATTAATCACATTATTAGATAGATGTCTTTCGGATTAATCACATTATTAGGATCCTCAAGACAAGGTGAAGAATCAATCGATTTTAACGAATAAATAGCATGGATGCATCGTTGCCTAGAATTAGCTATTAAAAATTAGCAGTTGGTAAATTAATTAATAAGGTAAGTAAAATATTATTAAAAATTAGAGGTAAGGAGTTATCTATTAAAATAATAATATATATTTAGATAAAAACGAGTTGTTAGGAATAAATATAAATATAAAATATTTTATACCAATATTTAATAATTAATAATTTAGAAATACGAGGTAAGGACTAAAATATTATATATCTATTTAAAAACTAGCTGTTAGGAATAAATAAATATTATTTTATTTTAATAATTATTAAAATATTATATATTTATTAAAAACTAAATATTATAAAATATTTTATTCCAATATTTTAGTAATTAGTTAATAAGGTGCTATCTATTAAATTTTTTATCTATTTTGGAGTAAATAAATATTTTATTTTAATGTGTTAATAACTAATAAGATATCATTATTATTTAAATATGAAGAAGTTATTAGGCATATATATTACTTATATTAACTGACCTAATAATAATATTTCAAAAAAATAATAATATTGCAAAAAATAAATAGTAGACAAAGACTCAATTTTTATAAATATTCAAAAAAATGAAAGTCAAGAGGGGAACAAGATAATAATAGATATCTAGGGGGTAATAAATATAAGTTAATATAAAAAGGAGGAAACAAGAAAAATGATTACTAAGTAAAATAAATGGAGTTAAGAAAATAATAGTAAAAATAAAAACCTAACAATAAGCTAGAAATAAAAAGTAAAAAAGAGAAGAAAGGGAGGTAGAATCAAGAAGTGAGAGCCAAACCCAGCTCTTACTTAATTTCCAACCATCATCCCTATTAAGATTTTTGGCATGCCTCTCAATATCAATCGATTCCCTAAGCTTCCTATTGTGAAAGTGATCAACCCTAGCAATGACTTTGGATTCTTCAATGCAGACATGGTGTTTTGTTTTCTCTGGATGCTTCATATATTAGACACAATCAATCCCACTAACACCGTGTCTGCATTGAAGAATCCAAAAGCATTGTTAGGGTTGATTACTTCCACCATAGGGAAGCCATTGACATTGAGAGGCAATCAATTGTGTCTAATATCTGAAGCATGTAGAGAAAACAAAACACCATGTTTGCATTGAAGAATAGTCATTGCTAGGGCTGATCACTTCCACCATAGGAAGATTAGGGAAGTGATTGACATTGAGAGGCATGTCAGGAATCTTAATAGGGATGATGGTTGGGTTGATCACTTCCACCATAGGAAGCTTAGGGAAGCTATTGACATTGAGAGGCATGCCATAAATCTTAATAGGGCTGATGGCTGGAAATTAAGTAAGAGCTAGATTCCGGCTCTCACTTCTTGATTCTACCTCCCTTTCTTCTCCTTTTTACTTTTTATTTCTAGCTTATTTTTAGGTTTTTATTTTTACTATTATTTTCTTCTTTAACTCCATTTGTTTTACTTAGTAATCATTTTTCTTGTTTCCTCCTTTTTATATTATACTTATTTTTGTTACCCCCTAGATATCTGTTATTATCTTGTTCCCCTCTTGACCTTCATTTTTTTTTTGAATATTTATAAAAATTGAGTCTTTCTCTACTATTTATTTTTCGCAATATTATTATTAGGTCAGTTAATATAACTAATATATATGCCTAATAACCTCTTCATATTTAAATAATAATTAATATATATTTCAATAAGAATTTAATTTATTTTTTATTTTATATATTATTATTTATAAAACCATTTCTTAAACTATATCTCTAGTTCTATACATTGAACTTAGGTATATTTTATTTGTTTGGAATAAGTTAGCCCCTATTAATATTTTATAAATTGATAATATCTAATTAGTTATTAAAACATTAAAATAAGATATTTTATTTACTGTGACATGGATAAAAATTTTAATAGATAGCACTTTATTAACTAATTTTTAAAATATTGGAATAAAATACTTTATAACAGCTAGTTTTTAAATAAATATATAATATTTTAATATTTTACTTAACTTATTAATTAATTATTAAAATTAAAATAATATTTATTTATTTCTAACAACTAGTTTTTAAATAAATATATAATATTTTACTTCTTACCTTGGATTTCTAAATAATTAATTATTAACTATTGGTATAAAATATTTATATTTATATTTTTTCCTAAGAGTTAGTTTTCAACACCTAATTCTAGGCCATGATGCATCCATGTTATTTATTCCTTAAGATCGATTGATTCTTCACCTTGTCTTGAGGATGTACCACATTAGTTGGTTCGAAATGTCGACCAAATTCTAATAATGTGATTAATCCGAAGGACATCTATCTACATTATGAATCACAAAAAGTCTTAGATCTAACATAAAATATAATTATAAAATAATTTGAGTATAATATAATTCTTCTCTATTATCATCTTTGTAATTTCAATAAAGTAAACATCAAATAAAACACCATGTCTGCATTGAAGAATCCAAAGTCATTGCTAGGGTTGATCACTTCCACCATAGGAAGCTTAGGGAAGCGATAGACATTGAGAGGCATGCCATAAACGTTTGTTTTACTTAGTAATCATTTTTCTTGTTTCCTCCTTTTTATATTATGCTTATTTTTGTTACCCCTAGATATGTGTTATTATCTTGTTCACCTCTTGACCTTCATTTTATTTTGAATATTTATAAAAATTGAGTCTTTCTCTACTATTTATTTTTCGCAATATAATTATTAGGTCTGTTAATATAACTAATATATATGCCTAATAACCTTAAAACATTAAAATAAAATATTGCATTTACTCTGAGATAGATAAAAAAATTAATAGATAGCATCTTATTAACTAATTATTAAAATATTGGAATAAAATATTTTATAACAGCTAGTTTTTAAATAAATATATAATATTTTAGTTCTTACCTCGGATTTATAAATAATTAATTATTAAATATTGGTATTAAATATTTTATATTTATATTTATTCTTAACTATATATTATTATTGTAATAGATAGCTCCTTACCTCTATTTTTTAGTAATATTTTACTTATATTATTAACTAATTTACCAACGAATAATTTTCAAGAGTTAATTTTGGGTCATGATACATCCATGTTATTTATTCCTTAAATTTGATTGATTCTTCACCTTGTCTTGAGGATGGACCACATTAGTTGGTTTGAAACATGGACCAAATCCTAATAATGTGATTAATTCGAAAGTCATCTATCTACATTATAGATCACAAAAATCTTAGATCTAACACAAAGTATAATTATAAAATAATTTGAGTATAATACAATTCTTCTCTATTATCATTTTTGTAATTTCAATAGAGTAAACATCATTAAATATTAAAATAAGATGATTATGCTTTATATCTTTAAACTATGCTCATTTCAAATAGTATATATCATTCTTTAAATATATATATATATTTAATAATAATAATAAAGGAAAATTATTTTTCTAAATGGAGGGATCTAAAATAAATAATGCAATTCAAAAACACTTTCACTATATTATTCTAATACTTAATTATAAATTATAATGGTCTTTAATGTCAACATGGTAAACATCATTCTACAATGGAATAATATGATTTTATTATTTTATTAAGAATAATAAATGGAGCTATTCATGGTTTATGATTTGATGGTGGAAAAAATTTGTTTACTAAAATATTAGTTTTTTTAAAAGTATAAATAAATAAATAAAAATTATTTAATTGGAAATAGAGTATATAGGTATTCATAAATTTTAATGGTTATTTGGAAAGAATTTTTTATTCCATAAATAAAGGGGTGGCATATATGAATTATGTTTATTTTGGTATAGACTTTAAAATTAGAATATTATTATTATTATAACAACTTTAGTATCTCAATTAGTATTTCAAATAGTAAGATATTGGGCCAAATCCATATTATTTTTAATAGTTTTTTCTCTTAAATTTTATTAAAATTTGGTTTTAGATTAATTTTAAGGACCCATGATCTACTTAGATAATCAAATTTGCAATTTGAACCATACAAACTACTATTCGAACAATGGTGTAGTCTAACCTTTTTATATTTAATTTATAAATACACTAAGAAAACAATCCTAACTAATTTTGAGCAAAATTGCCTAAAAAATGTACTCAACAACAAACCAAAATATTATATATTTAAACTACGACTTTGAACACATCTTTATCTATCAAATTCTCATTAAAATAAGATAATTTAAATCCTCATATCAAGACATTTCAATACTTTGAATAGAAATTTATATCTTAAAATAAATAATATTTTACCCTTTTTTTAATAAAAAATTTAATAATATAATAAAAAAGTTTAAATTTAATTTTTAAAAATACCACCTAAATTGAATTAAATAAATTTAAATAATATTTTAAATATATTTAATAAATTTTATTTAATGACAAATTTCCATCTACCAAATTCATTTCATTTATCATGCTCATATAGATATAAGACAATTTCAATACCTCATATTAAGATGTTTCACTTTAAATACAAATATATTTTTGAATAATATTTATATTTTATTTAAAACAAAATAAAAAATTAAAATTTAGTAATATAATAAATATTTAATCAAAAACTTAAATAAAATTAACTTTGAAAAAATATTATTTAAATTTAATTTAATATTTTTTAATTAATAAAAAAATCGGAGCGAGAGGTATATTCTTTATTTATAAAATAATAATATGACATAAAGATTTTTACATTATAAAAAGAATTATAATATTTAAAATTAATAAAAATAAAGAAATTTTAATAATATAATAAATCTTTTTTTTGGGTTATATGCTTGAGCATTCTGATCTAGGGTTTGAGTCAGGGTTGGAAGCTGGTGACCATGGTGGGTCGTGGAGGAGGGAGTTCTGCTCCCTCCTACAATCACATAGTCGCGAACAGAAACAAGGAAACTGATCTGCATCACTTCAAGAAACCAACAGAGGGGATTACTGAGGACACTAACACAAAAAAATTAAAACTCATGAACAAAGAGCAAATCATGAGGAAGATAGCAGGGAGAAGAGGAAAGAGGGTAGCAGTCAGAAAGATGCACCTTTGAGGGCGACAGGGGGCTACAAACCCAAGTCGACTATCACTCCCCGGGTCGTTTTAAGTGACCCAGCACTATAGGTGCACAGAGATCACATGGCGAAACACGCGATCATATGCAAATTTATGGGGACCTGGCCAACGAAGAAGGCCTTACATGCATGGATAAGGTACCACTGGAAACCGAAAGGAGAAATAAACCTTCACCTTGGATCCAAGGGTTTCTTCACAGTGGTGTTCACGAGCTTAGAAGATAAAGACAGAGTGTTTGAGGAAGGACCCTATTTTTACACTGTTGCAGGCCTGTACAAGAGACCTTGGGTGATGAACTTTGTCCCAAAACAAGAAATGTTCACTTCAGTACCGGTATGGATAAGGCTTTACTCCCTTCCTTTAGATTATTGGCTACCGGAGTCTCTAATGGCTATTGGCAATAAAGTAGGGCATTTTATAAAGATATTAGATGCAACATTAAGAGGCAAATACACTTCCTTTGCCCGGATCTGTGTGGAAATGGACCTATCTGGGGCACTCCCAGACGAGATCATTTTAGAAGTTTATGATGAGGAATGGGTGTAGGTTGTGGACTATGAGCATGTCCCATTTAGGTGCCACAAGTGCCATGAACATGGGCACCTATACAGAGACTGCCCATTAAACAAACTGGAAAGCAATAAGAAAACCACCACAAGCAAAGATCCCGAGGGTTTCACTAAGGTGGGTGGTAAGGGGAAAGGAGGAAAGTGGCACCAAAAGAAAGTCAACGAGGATGGACCATTGAGCCATAATAGTTTCAAAATCTTAGAAGAAGAAATTGGAAACAACGTGGAAAACCAGAAATTAGAGACTAGGACCAATGAGAAAGATAGGGATACCAGCATGGAGGACATACCAGAAAATAGCCAGCGATAGGATGATCTATCGAGCAGTGTGGAGCTCAGTAGGGACCATGAGATGACCCCAAGTGAGGTGGGAGCAGAGGATCACGAGCTACAGGAGATTCTTGAGAAGGAAAACTTTGATCTAGAAAAGTTTTTGGAGTATGGCATTACCAAAGGAGTTGACTCCCTGCTAAAAGAGGAGTTTGATAGGATTCAACAACTCTTCCTATGGAGATCCCAATCAAAAAGCTCTGGAGTCAAAAGAAACCATGAAAGCAAAGAAAATAGAGGGGTGAAGACTATGGAGGATAGACCGGGGCACTCTTCCAAGAACCCGGGTAGGAAAAGAGGAAGGAAAAGATAGAGTGAGCTGCTGACAGAATGTGGAAAACTCATGATCAACTCAGGTAAGATGAAAGATCTCACCAGTTACTCTTTTACAAACATTTCTTAATGAAGTTCACAACCTGGAATATTAGGGGCCTAGGAAGTAAAAGGAAACAAAGAAATCTCAGCAGTAGAATAAAAGAAGGAAAACCAGACATGGTTTTCATTCAGGAAACAAAATGCTCGATGGATAAAATCAGAGAAATACATAGCAAATGGTTGAGTAGGTATGAGTATCTAGAGGTTAAGGCAGACAACTCGGCAGGAGGGATTCTTACGCTCTGGGATCCCCAAAAACTTGGAATCTTGGACGTGGAAGCGTCCAGGAACTATCTTTCGTTGGTAATACAACCTGTGGGTGATAAGGAGAGTTACATGATTACAAATGTCTATGGTCCTCAAAAACTAGAAGACAAACTCAAGCTTCTCACTTCCCTTGAGGAGCTAAAAGAGAGATATCTTGATATACCCTAGATTCTGGCAGGGGATTTCAATATGATCAAATCTCTTACAGAGAAAAAAGGGGGTACCAGAACACTAGGCAGAGACTCCATTGCCTTCCAGAACTTCATACATAACATGAGATTAGTGGATGCTGAAACAATAAATGGCACCTTTAGCTGGAACAACAAGAGAGGAGGGGCTTCTCAAGTTGCCTCCAAACTAGATAGATTCATGATCTCAGAGGACCTATTTCTCACAGGCCTTGACATGTCAGCTTCAATCCTTCCTTTTGGAGGCTTAGACCACTGGCCAGTCTAGCTTGAAGCCACTTTTATAGGCACACCGAGGAATAGACCTTTCAGGTTTGAAAATGTCTGGCTCTCTCACCTTGACTTCACCAGCAATATTGATAAATTGTGGATGGAAGAGTTGCCCTTTCAAGGCACCAAAATGTTTATGCTACAACAAAGACTTAAACACATCAAAGTTAAACTCAAAGATTGGAACAAAAAACAGTTTGGTAACATTTTTGAAGCCAAAAAAGAAGTTGAAAAGAAACTTCAGGGGATTAATTAGCTTATGATCACAGAGGGCTTTAACGAGGAAAGGAAATCTCAAGCAGATATTCTTTAGAAGGAATGGGATGACAGGTGTAGGCAAGAGGAGATTTTCTGGAGACAAAAATCGAGAGTATAGTGGATTAAAGAAGGGGAAAGAAACACAAAGTTTTTCCACAAGTCAACTTTGAGTCACAGGTCACACAACAGAATTCTAAAACTCAAAGATTCTCAAGGGAAGGAGCTTGTCACCTACAAAGAAATGGAATCTATCCTAATACAACACTTCCTCAGCATTGCAAAGGAGCCTCTCTTAGACAGGTCACAATTCATTAACAAATTCACAAGGTATATTCCCAATCTTGTCACAAGGGAAGACAATCATAATCTCAATAGGCCAGTATCCGAAGATGAGATCAGGGAAGCTATCAACGAGATGCAAAATGGGAAAACTTCTGGCCTGGATGGTTTCAATGTGGACTTTTTCAAAGCATGCTGGAAAATAGTCAAACAATACATCCTTGAGGTGGTGGAAGACTCAAGAAGATCTAGATCGTTCCTGAAGGCTCTCAATGCCTCTTTTATAGCTTTGATTCCAAAGTAGGAGAAAGCCATCACATCAGACTAATTCAGACCCATAGCTTTATGTAATGTGGTGTACTAAATTATTTCAAAAGTAATTGCTAACAGACTCAAGCCCCTTCTTCCAGCTATCATATTAGAGGAGCAAACTGGTTACGTGGAAGGAAGACAGATTCTCAATAATATCATACAAGCTCATGAGATGGTACACTCTCTAAAAATCAACAAGCAAGCTGGTATGATCATACAACTTGACCTAGAGAAAGATTATGACAAGCTAAGCTGGTCTTACATTAGGGCAATGTTGAAAGTTTATGGTTTTGACCACAATTGGATCAGATGGGTTATGGCCCTTGTATCCATAACCAATTTCTCAATCCTTCTTAATGGCTCACCCTCAAGAACCTTCATGCCTTCTAGGGGAGTAAGACAAGGAGATCCGATCTCCCCCTTCCTCTTTGTGCTCATGATGGAAGGGATAGGCAGAGCGATAAAAATGGCAAGTGCTGAGGGAAGAATCAAGGGTTTGAAACTCACCACAGATGGAATGACCTCAACACACCAAGAATTTGTAGATGACACTATGCTGCAGGGCATTCCCACAGTCAAGGAAGCCAAAGCTTTCAAACAAATCTTGAATGACTTTGCTATGGCTGCTGGTATAGAGGTAAGCCTTGACAAATCAAAAGTTTTATTTTTTAACACTGACATTCGTATTCAGAGAAATATTACCAGAATTATAGGGTTCCAAAGGGATCAGCTACCCTCTAAGTACCTGGGAGTGCCCCTCACAGACAAACCCCTAATAAAGGGAGTGTGGGAGCCGGCCATTAACAAACTTCAGGATAAGGTCAGGAAATGGACATGCAAATCTTTAAATTTAGCAAGGCGCCTTGTGCTCACAAAAGCTATCCTGCGGGCCATACCCATTTTCATAATGTTTGCTCTTCTTGTTCCTAAAGGAGTTTTACAACAGATCAGGAACATTCAAAGATATTTTCTCTGGGGCAAAGGGGAAGAGAAGAAGAAGTGGGCTTTGGCAGCCTGGGAAGAGCTGCAAACCTAAGGCCCATGGAGGTTTGGGGCTTCATGATCCCAAAACCCTCAGCAAAGTTTCGGGTGCAAAGCTTTGGTGGAGGTGGCTCAAGGAATTGGCAACCCCATGGGCCAAGATTTGGAAATAGAAATATGCAAGAAATTGGCAAGAAACGGATCATATTCGAATGTCTGGGATTATCAAGGTCTCCCACATTTGGAATCGTGCTTGGGAAAATAGAGGCATTGTCCAGTAGCACAACTTCTGGGAGATCCGAGATAGGAACCTGACAAGATTCTGGGAGGACAACTGGCAGCAAGAACCAAACCTGTTTAGGGAAGAACTAACTGATCTCAAGAATTACACTGACAACAAAGGTTTATGCATGGTCATTGACTTCTGGGAGTAGGTAAGGAACAATGGCAAATGGAGAATATGGAAGGTTCTAGGCTACAGGGAAGAGAGCCCTTTGAAAGCATAGGCAAACTCTCTTGCTATGGACTTGGAACAAAGGAAGATTTTGGTTTCATCCTTGCCTGACCAACTAAGATGGGGAAGAAACACAGAAGGTAACTTTAACCTAAAAGAAGCCAAAC
The DNA here is from genome assembly GCA_031772625.1 of Pinus tabuliformis. Lineage (NCBI taxonomy): Eukaryota > Viridiplantae > Streptophyta > Pinopsida > Pinales > Pinaceae > Pinus > Pinus tabuliformis. The sequence goes on along the minus strand of CM062811.1, from coordinate 385,493,942 downwards.
AAATAGCTCTAGGGCTCGATCATCAAAACCTTGATAAGGCATGGAAGAACCTTTGGCAGCACCTATATTGGATGAAGATAAAGTTGTTCATGTGGTTACTTCAACAAAAGAAAATTCTAACTTGTGAAAATATTCTGAACAAAGGCTTTGTTGGCCCATCCAAATGCTATTTGTGTGGCACACAAGAGGAGACGATGGAACACTTACTCAACCTTTGCCCCTTCACCTCAACATTGTGGGATTGGGTGGCCTCAGTCTTCAGGCAAATTGACGGGGATGGCCCCAGCATCACCAACACTTTGAGGAATTGGAGAAGGAACTTCTCAGGCAATGAGATCATCAACAATGCTTGGGCTCTGGTTCCAGGCTTCTTAATCTGGGATGTCTGGAAAGAACGCAATCGCAGGATTTTCAAGGGAAAAACACGCTCAACCCAGAACACTATTGCACAGATATTAAGACAACTCAAAGGCACTATTGGTGCCTTGTTAGGGAAACCTCCTGAGAACTCGACTCTGCCCCAAGACACTCGTATACTGCTACAGTTGGGTCTCCATTCGATAGTTTCCCAAAGCACACACAAGGATGTGAGTCGGATAAACATTGGTAAAGACTTTTGGCAACCTCCCCCTCATGGTTTCTTGAAAATTAACATAGATGGAGCCTCTAAAGGAAACCCAGGGAAGGCGGGTTTTGGTGGGGTCATCAAAGATGAGTAGGGGTGCATAAAGGATATCTTTTATAGTAATCTGGGAACTGCCACAAATAACATGGCGGAGCTCATGGCCTTAAAGTAGTGCCTGGAAATACTAATTGAGTCAAATTCTCATAATGTCATCATCGAAGCAGACTCAGAATTGGTTATTAATGCGGCCAAGAAGATCTGCAATGGGAAAGCACCTTGAAAAGTATCAAAACATTGGAGACTTTTGCAGGTCTTTCAGTGTATTCATTCCCACCTACAAACCCTAAGAACAACCAGCTTCGTTCATGTGCGGAGAAAAGACAATATGCTATTTGACCGTATGGCGAATGAAGGAGTGATTTGCAAAGAAATTTACAACAGGTATGCATGGGACTCTATACCCTCGGGGAAATTACATGAGGATTGTCAAAGACAGGCGGACAAAGACATGGAAAACTTCCAAACTATCAAGACTGAACAAGAAGGAAGACTAGTGGAAGTGTAAGTCCTTTTAACTGTTAAATTCAAAAAAGAAGAAGAAAAGGAAACAAGGGAGAAGATAAATGCTGAAAACAGAGCTTTCCACAGGGGAGAAGCACTAGGTAAACAACAAGTTTCTTCATGGGTCATCGGCCACAGATCTTGATAGCTTGAGTAATCTAATGGCCATCGGGTGGAAAAGCAATCGATGGTTAACCACCAAAGCGGGCCTGATGCTCTTTAGTCTAACAGTTTATAATCCTCATCAGGTTTGAAAAGGAAATTATAGACCGTGCAGGTTTCTGCTCTGAAATCGCGAAGGACCGTTAGATCAATTGTCAGGCTCCACAAGTAATCAGAGCTTAAGTTTCAAAATGGACCCGAACTTTCATAAACCAATGGCTCACAATCATTTCGGGTCCATGAACAGGGTAAAAGGGGCGCATGTTGTCGAGATGAGAGTGTTGATGATCGTCAGATCTCACGAAATCTTAGATGGTTTCGGGTTAGTTTCAGGTTATGTATTTGGTTACCCTTCATAGGGTGAGCCTTGTTGATCCTTACTTTGTAAATCCATGTAACATATGTAATCTTTCTTGTGGTTAATAGAAGGCTCCACTCTTATTTGACCAAAAAAAATATAATAAATCATTTTATTAAATTTAATTTTAAAAAATATCACTTAAATTTAATTTAATAATATTTTTAATAAGAAAAAAGGAGTCATAGCCATAGATACAGGCATATTCTTTATTTATAAAATAAACTTATGGGGTAGAGGTGCGTATTTTTTTTTCTTCAATTTGGGGAAATATTTGTAATACCTGAAAATAATAATTAATAGGATGACAATTTTTTAAAGGTTTTTTCCAACATTGTAAATCCATTTTATTTTTCATAATTTAATATTTTGCAAATGATTACATTTTATTTTTCAAAATTTAATATTCACAATTAATCATATAATATAATTTAAGTATATTTAATTAATTTTATTTTTCATAATTTAATATACTGCAATGGTGTACCTTTTATTTTTCAAAATTTAATATATCACAATCAATCATATAATATAATTTAAGTATATTTAATTTTAATATATCACAATTTCTATTTATAGTTATAATGTGAATACATTTAATAATAAAATATATACCCCTTATGGGGGTGTTAATGCTTAGGCTTTTTCCACGAGAAAAAACAATATTTTTTTATTAAATCAAAAGTTGTTACATATATCATAATTTTATAGCACTAACCCATGAGAGCTAAAAGGAATGTCGACAACGGGGTCAATAGAATGATCTAATCAGATAACGAGATTGACTTACAACACAACTAGGGAACAAAAGACACCCCTAATTCAAATAGAATTGAGGGAAAAAAATCCCCTATGCGATCTACAAATGAGGCAGAGTATACAGAATTAGGACAAAACAAACCTGTATCGATCTACAACCCGAAGAGAAGACAGGACATCCTTAGACAAAAAGGAAGGTAATAGATCCAAGGATGGAGCCTAGATCCCTATATTCATAGTGGAACTGGCCAGGCATAGTTGATAACCCATGCTTAGATATTTGATCTGCCAACATATTTTTCTCTCTGAAAATATGGCAGAAAGAGATAGAGAGAAAATGGGCCTTCATTGAAGAAATTTTCTCTAGTCGGTAAGAGACGGGACACTAGCAGAGGTGCCATTAAAATATCCAATAGGAAAGGAGTGTTCTATGGGCTTATAAGCCCAATAATTCCTGGAACTTTTAGGGATGATAGGACCAATCTTCGAAAAATACATGACAATTTTGAGAGAGGTAGCACGCAGGTCTGGGACAACGTTCTTGAAAATACAGGCGTTCTGGAAACACCAAAGTCCCCCAAAAATATATAGTGGAATGGCTATGTGTGTCAAGTGGAAAGCAACCTAGCTATGAAGGAAAGAGAAGATGGATGCTCTATTCGGCAAGCCATTGATCAAGAGCATAGAGGTAACTTCCTTCTAGACTGAGAGGGTGAAAAGGAAATCCAACAAAATGTGGGCTGCTACCTCACTGGTAGATTTTCAAAGAGGGTAAATGCTCGAGCCTACAAAACCCCTCTTGGCTAAATTGTCCCAAGTTAATACTCGGTTGTGAACAACCAACCAAGTGAAGCAATTCATCTTCACTGAAACCTCCCATTGCCACATCTAGGCAAGCTACCTGGAGAGAGGGTCAAGTTGAGGTCTAGCAAAGATGTATGAATATGTCGCCTTAGCAGAGACACCCCCACCCTGTGAAAATCCACCCCACATGATCTTTTCCTCCTCAACAGTGAGGAAAATGCCCAGTTGAATAAGTTGTGGGCAGTAGATTTCCCATTCGAAGGCCAGCTCTAGATGCATCTCTAGGTCTCCCGCTTATCTCCAATATGTAGAGTGAAAATCGTCTCTCGAAACAATGCCAATGTGTGACAATAGTAGCAAGCCACAATTGTGGAGGTGTTGGATAATGGGTAGAGAGAGAGAGCAGCATCCTTCCATGATAACCAAAGCATCCAATCCAACCATAATTTTTGGTACCCCTACCAACCGCACATTGGAGGTTGCTGCACAACCATGGGCAAACTTTCATCATGTTGCACCAAACAAAGGATGCTTTTCGCTTGACAGGGGATTCAACCTTAATCCAATCCTCCAACATGGAATTATCAGGATATTTTCTCTGATAATATTCTTCCAAATGTCATGTCCTACCAAAGCCCTATAGGGATTCAAGATGAGGAGGGCATAGTTGAAAGTATGAGTGTCCTTTATGCCCCAACCACTGAACTCAAATGGTTTGCGTATGCTGTCTAGCGAGGACAGATGGATTTTCCTCAAATTTCCAGATCCAGGCCAAATAAAATCTGCTAATAAGGAGTTAATTTGATGGATGACAACCATAAGGAGGTGGAATAAGTGCATCTACTAGACAAAAATTCTCTCCAAAACTGCCTTTGACATTATCATTCGACCTTCGAGAATGAGCTACTTGTTTTCCCATATGCTTAATTTCCTTTCAAATTTTTCAAAGATCCAGTTCTAGTCACTCCTCTGATAGTTGTGAAGTGTTAATGCATAGGTTGCAGGGATCTTGGTGGTCATGCCCGCCACCCCTTCCCCCCAGATGTGATGGGAAATAAAGATGTCAAGTACATGGCCTGATTTCACATGCAAGGCTCACACTTGGCATTCGCTATTTATTACAGTGTTATGGAGGGTGTTTCTTCCATTGTTGGGGTTTTTCTAGAGGTGAGGGTTGGTCCTTGGCCTCTTGTTGCACACTTTTTATCTCATTTGAGCTAGTGGAGACCCAAGCATTGAGTTTAAAGCATGGAATTGGGGTAGCGAGGGGTGAAGGCGATGCACTGCAAAGGTGGTGAAAGAATTGGCAAAGTTTCCTGAGCACTCTAGCGTGGGTTTCACTACTGACAACTAATTTGAAGGTTGGCAGGTTGGCGTCTTTCTCAATTGTTGCTTCCTTCATGGTTTATCAAGTTGTTCCTTTTTATTGCTTAGTTTTTCTGGAAATTCTATTGCTCAGTACTGTCGAGTCTGGTTTTGAGGCTTCAAAGTCTTTGTCATTAGGTTTGGGTTTTTTTTACGGTGCTGGACCCGCCAACATGTCAAGGGGATCTCCCCGGTAATAAGTCCTAATTAGACCTCAGATCGTTTGGTGTAGGAGTCCCAGCAGTGGGTTGTAAGGTAATGCCTTGACCGCAATGTCACACAGAGGCAAGTAAGATAACTCTGTTAGTAGCAAGGGTGTGACTGATGCAGTGAGTCAAGGAATGAGTATGAGAGGTTCCAACACTTCAAAGGGGGAAGGAAAGTGAAGGTGACTTCCAGGTTGAAAGGGATTAGTCCGAACTCTACTAGGAACACGCCACATGAAGGACATGCACAACTTCCGACAGAGCAGTCGACACGGATGCGACAGTCCCAACATACAAGGTAAGATAACCTGAACAACACTCACGGATTAGTCCGAGACGAGTGTGACAGTTGATATAACAAGGTTCAGAGAAAGGTCTGTCTGGTGTCCAGCAGAGCAGTCGACACAAACGGTGACAACATTAACAACATATGCAACACATTAACAACAAGATTCATATAATTGCATGTGAATCAGTTCATACACAAGTACGTAAGTTAAACAACATATATCATTAAGGCAACCGGAGCAGTCCAACTACAATAACAACATATGCATGAAAATGTGTTGGCTTTTATTATATAAATAAGTGTAAGTCACAATCATACAATACACCATGTAAACCTGCTAGCCCTATTAGTAGAACGTTACAGCCACATCCGCCTGCTCCTCCAAAGAGATGTACTAGCTCCGTGCAGTGGAGAAGCCAAGGCGCGTTACAATACTGTCCAAACCTTCTGCAAGATAGTCTTAGTAGAAGCATGGCTAACCAAAATCCCATACAATGAGTTATGAGGGACTATTTATAGAAAATGGTGGGGTGACCCTTGACATTCCCCTTTGTGACCGTTCAACTACCCTCATGACTCTTCACCTACTCTATGAATGTTACATTCACTCTTGAGACTTTGACTTACACTTGACATGACTCAACAATACAAAGCATATGTACCCATGTGAACAATGGCTTGAATAAGCCAAAATAGATACCACTCTGACTTAGACAACTATAGAAGTCCAACTGCTCGACATCTTCATGATGATCAAGAGTAACATATTGGTGCCAAGATTGGTAATCTTTGACAGTGTTCGTGTGTTCCGTTGTGACATCCGTCTAGAACCTGAACCTTGCCTCCATGGCATCCAAGTACACTGCTTGGGCTCCTCTATCCAACTCATATCAAAGAATGCGCAACAATGTCCTCAATGTGGCCAGACTAGCAACATACTTGCGCATGATGTCTGCATTGATAGGCAAGTCTAGATTGGTGGCGATGCACATCAACTTGTCGAAGTACGAGTCAAGCTCCTGTTGGACCTGCTTCTTGGTCTTCGCTTGGGTGAGAGTCCCAAGTGATGGAATCACATATGTGTGCACAACATCCTCCATGCTCTTGAATACTTGTGCATGGGAAGCCTGTATGCCAGTGATGAATTGCAGTAGGTCTTCATAGTTCCAGATCTGACTTCGGATACGTGCTTGCAGCTCAACTGCATTGGCCTTCATCATCTTGGGCAAATGAAGCAGGGCTCCTTTATACTTCATCGTCCATGCTCGCATGTTATCAACGACAGCATGTATGTTATTCAAGATGTGAGCTCTTCTCACACATGGATGCTGCCATCCATGAAGATGAACAACTACTTGATGCACGGTACTGAACTTGGAGTACAATGCCCACATAACTGTGTCCAAGGACAAAACTTCCTCCAGTATTTCCTTCTTCAGTTCAACTTGGTTAGACATTGTCACCAAGTCTCCTCCTTGCTTGGCCACCTGTAGTTCCTTTGCCATTCGCTCATTATTAGCTATGAGGAAGCGAACACTGGAGCCAGTGGCTTTGGCATACACTCTAGTTGCATCGACAAAAGCAGTTGGGTCCTTATGCACATCGGCCATGATCACTTGTTCTTCAACCTGCTCAAGGGACGTTTGGCCTTCCGGAGTTGGTACTCTGTCAAGGTGCACAACTCTATGTTGAGATTCATCAAAGGAGTTGTTGCACATCTATGCTTTTGGTTGAGCACTAAGGATCTCAGTGCATCATTGGTCATTCGAGACTTTCTCATCATTTGGATGCATTGCAGTGGGCGCGTCGACCTCTCTATGGTGAGACATGAGGTTAGTGTCCTGTTCCAATTCCGGCTGCTCCATCTCTGCATCCAATTGTTCGAAAACCTGTTCTATCTCATGAGAAAAATCTTGCCCCTACGAGGGCTCACCCTGTTTTCCTGATGCCAACTGTTCAGAAGAATCAACTACTTGTATGGGCACTGCTTCATCTGTCTGCACGTGATGCGCCCCCTGATGAATCTGCTGCTGTTGCGCTTCCTTATTTTGTTGGCGCAACTCTTGTTCTTTCTGGAGTTTCTCCCTCAACTCATGCAACTCCTTTTGTATCTCTTCCGTTCTCTTCTTGTCTCTCTGCCTTCGCGTGATTCACTTTTCACGCTGCTGCCTCTTCTGTTGAATAGCCATAGCTGCTTTTTCTAAAAGTGGATCTACTCCAAACTTACAGCTTTGTTCCTCCTCCATGCGGTCGACAATCTTTCTCTTCCCTTTGTCGCACACAGGTATGCTTGGCTCTGTTGCCTCTGCTGTTGCTGCTACTGTCTGTGTTTTCCATGGTGTTGTTTCATGCTGTCGTGCTAACCATTCTATGGAGAAACCAACCTATTCATTGGGTCTGGAATGATGGTAACAATACCTCCATGAGTCTTCCTCGACCCAATGAAATGCCCCATGGATCCAATTGAACTAAACTCTCATGCAATGATCCTTGACAATGCAATGTGGGTCATACGGGTTGAAGCTTCAGAGGTCGAGTGGGTACTTCTTCATTTTTTCAGCTTCGACATGTGCTTGCTTGATGCTCTTGATCTCATATAACCTAATCCGCAACGGAAGAGTGGGCCAAGGTGCCTTCTTCTTCCACTACAGCCTAGCTATTAATCTCGCTGAGATATGATACGCTACTTCCTACATGACCAGCATGTCCAAAGAAAACTTTGGCAGAACATGCAGAGGCTTCTCCGCACTGAATACTCGGATGAACGTGCCATCCGGTGAGGCATACCAATCTGTAATTCCTAACAATGCCTTCATTTCTTCTTCTGACATGCTGGGTCAATCCTGTTCAAATATCAACCTGTACATTGGGGTGAAAAGATGGTCGGATAGCTGTTTGATCACTCCTCTGAAGTTTCACTTGGATAATAGCTTGAAATATGTGCTCGCAATAGTCTCCACTGGTGACCATGCCCACTCTAAGCTTGGGAACTCATGTCGGGCATAGAATGCATCTAGAATGTAGGCAAACATATAAATCTCTACATGCATGCCTTCGGGTGACTGTTAAGCCTTCGCTCCTTTAGCTCATGAGCCATTATGCCTGACCAGTTGCATGGTCTTCCTTCTCTTGCCAGTTGGTCCAACGCGAACACCCAACTCCAAGGGAAGTTCTCAGTTCTTGCTTGGCCACTCAGTCGACATGCGAATATGACCAATTATTGGTATGCCTTCCTCAAAATATTCGTCTTATAGATCTGGTTAGGGGTCATCTTGAAACGAGTTGCCTCCTTTACCCAATCCTTCAGAATATCTCTGGAGTGGCCTCTACTGTTGGGCAAACTGAAAGAAGGGGTTATGACAGTTATGGGCTTATCCATCTGATACATCTCATCATAGTCTCATGCCCAAAAGGTTGCAAGCTTCTTCCCACTGACACTGCTCAAGGTCATTGTTTCAGGGTCAGTGTGGGAGATGGTCCAGTGAATCATATCTGCCCATGGGAATGCAGGGTATCTGCATGCAATCCAGTACAGGCCGGACTTATGAATGTTCACATACACCTAACGGTCTTCAAGGTCTTCCCTAAAAGTACTTGCGAATGTTTCATTCACCTCTTGCCACTTCAGTTTGATGTCCTTGTCTAGATACAGCTTCATATCTTCGTAGATCGGCATGCTAGAGGACACCTGTTCAACTACTATTCTAGCTGCAACACCATCAGTGTCCTAGGATCCTGTTCTCTTGGAAGCCATTGAGGTAGATGAACACCTGAAAGATCTAGAAACAAGTAGCATGCATGGCAAGAAATATGTTAGTGAAAACAAAGCAAATCCGAGGAAGGACACAACACATACCTGGGGAACTAATGAGCAAGATTGCGCAAATTTCACTAGGAGGTTGAGTGACTAGCTACCAAAACTGCGCAAAAGGTAGTTTGGACTGACTGGGAGGCTGAACTGGTAGTTGGCTATGCAAAATGTGTATTCTAGTTGGGCAGTTCGCAGTTGGGGTTGCAGAATACGCAATCCTAGATGGGGAATATTGCTGGCTAGGGCAGATTTGCACAAATTTTTTGGCCAAGAAGTCACTGACCTCTAGAAATGTGAAATTCAGTCCAGGAGGTTAGTGCTGGGTCAGATTGTGCAAATATGGAGAGGAAGGTGAGCCTTCCTTCTCCAGGTTGCTCAATGCAGCCTTGTGGAAGGCAGAGACCAGGCCAAGGTTGGCCCTACTCGCCGACAGGAAACTGAAAGCAAGTAAGTTGATGAAATGCATGGTGACACTAAGTGATAGCAAAAGTGATAAAAAGTGCATGAAAAACATGAATGGAGTATTGAGCAAATAGATCAACATGCATGTGGGTGAGATCGTTCGCCGGTTGGGCGAACGTTTGTGCAAAACAATTTCATGCATGTGACAACAGTGAGATAGCAACCAAAAGTGAAATAGAGCTAGGACAAGCTAGAATACATGTAAATGACATCAAACACTCAAAGAAAACAAGAAAACAACACTCACACAAGCAAATACACAAAAAGCGACAGAAATGTTGAAAAAGACAAGTTGAGGCCACTTACCTGTTAAGAGCTAAGACGGATCTGTCGGAGAGTCCTGGATGTGCTGTGGGATGTTAGAGGTCTAGGATCGATGTGAATGAATGAGATCTAGTGCGTCGAATAAATAATTTTGGCCTTATGACGTACATGCCACAAATCTAGGAAAAAGTGACACTTGGAGGGAAAATTCTAAAACAACTTTGCATGTAACTGTCGGTGCTAAAAATAGCTCCCTGAATCATGGGATGCCTTTTGCATGTTGTCTCTTGCTATTCTGGGAAGATCAGGTCATGCATGCATGCAAGTCAAGTTGCCTTGGTTTCGGGTGGAATTGGTCAATCGAACTGTCCATGCAGGCCAGTGCTTAACTGCTTGGGAAAAATGTGCATTCTTAACTATAAGCTGGGCTAACTTTCCAAGGGAATTGCGCAATTTCTGGGCCCAACAACTGACTGTTGCCTAGATTTGTGAAAATATTGGGCTGAACTACCAGTTGGTGTGAAAAATTGTGCAATCCCTGTTGGGAGGGTTGGTTGGCAGGATTGCACAATCCTAGAGACCAACAGGTTGACAGAGAAGATTGTGCAATTCCTAGAGGGAACTTCTAGTTGCCCTCCAAGAATGCACAATTTTCAGGGGGAAGCTCCTCAGCCTGCAGCTGGACCAAGTTTGGCTAAGCATCCTGTGAGGGGAATGGATCAACTGTGCTCGACAGGCTGCCTTTGTGTGAGGAAAGTACTGAAGCTTGAGTACTTGACAAAGCAAGACAAAGTGTTATGCAAGGTTGGTAGGGAGGCTCCAAAAAAGGCTAAGGAAAAATTTTGGAGGGTGGTTGTAGCTGCTACAACACTTGGTGAAACACTTGTAAAACTCCAGCTCTCTGCGTAGACCTTGTTCGTGAAAAGCAAGTCTAACACCTTCGGAAGTATTTTTCAGTTCTTAGCTCATCTTGGTTTCACACTAACTTGATTTTAAGATGTAGTATTTGTCAGACTCTTGGTCAATTGACACACATTCCAAGCCAAGGCAACAGAGTTGTTTTGATTGGGGTTGAGGGGTATATAAGTGCACAAGCAGTATAACCGTCAGAGTCTTAGTTTCATCTTTGGTGTTTCTCCACTACCAGCAGGCCTAGATAGCACCCCGGTGGAGTCACATAGGAACACAAGCATGGCTTTGTTGCCACCGAGCCTGGTTAGCACCCGGACAGAGTTACTTGCATCACCTCCCTCCGCAAGAAGCCTTTCTCTTCTTTCACCTTATTCATTTTTTTCATTTTGATTTTTTGACTTTTCATTTTTTTCATTTTCACCATGCACAACACTTATTCATTTCAGAGGTGGAAGATGGATCCTGACTTATTGAGAGAGCAGAGGAGGTTATTCCAACAGAGAAGTAGTTTATTATATCTATGACGTGCTTGTTAAGGTTTTCCCCCTCACCTTACTCTACTTGACTGAGCTGACAAGGGTTAACCCAAAAACAATATACTAGAGAAGGTGACACTAGTTAGCGCGCAAGCGTTGTGTTTACCCCAAGGTTCACTTCGAAGAGTATGTATTTTCCTTCGAAGTATCATGGACTAAGAGTAACATGTTCACCATACAGAGGCAAGATGACAGATAACCAAGTAGTGATAGCTGTACAAACCCTCTTGTGATTTACCCAGCTTGTTTTATGAGTCACACATGGTTTCATGCAAACTAACCTACAAACGAATGAAACAAACAATAAAGCAAAGCAAGAGCAGAAGTAAAATTGAAAGAAAAACAAGTAAGTAAACAAGCAAGCACACAAACAAGTGAACAAAGCATGAAAGTAAACAAGCATTGCAGCAGAGAATTGAAAGAAAACACTACTCCTACTCCCCACTAATGGTGCATGGGCCTGATCACGTGAAGTGATACTTCTAATGAAGCCACCGGGGCATTGGTAGACCCATGAGAGTGAAGGCTTGGTCCGCGAGTACCCCATTTGTGTAGACCAGCATAAAAGAAAGATATGATAGTGAAGACAACCACACTTTGTGTTTCAAAGTGCCCATATCACCTAAGTGAGTGCATGTGCATGACGGATAGTTCGTGGACTTATCATGGTGTTGTGTGACACTTCGTGCAACTTTGAAGCAAAAGCATACTCTTGACTAAGACATGTAAGCAAACAAAAGAAACAAAGATAACTTGAGTTGCGCATGAGTGCTTGCAATGTAAGACTCCTCCAATGCATGAGCAATGGGATCATACATTTCGAGTGGAGGAAGTGTGATCTGTGCGTAGAGATGGACCTCTCTGGAGCTCTACCAGATGAAGTAATTTTGGAAGTTTTTGATGAATAATGGGTACAAGCGGTGGACTATGAGTATGTTCCTTTTAGATGCCACAAATGCCATGAGCATGGGCATCTATTCAGGGATTGCCCCTTAAACAAAATGGAAAGAAGAACTAAAGCTACCTCAGGGAAAGAAACTGAAAGATTTAACAAAGTGGGAAATAGAGGTAAAGGAGGGAGAAAGTACCAAAAGAAAATCAACGAGGAAAAGCAGCCAAGTCAGAATAGGTACAAGGTACTAGAAGAAGAAGAGGAGCACGATAAAGAAAATCAGACTCTGGAGGATAGCCCTGTGGAGAAGGAAAAGGAAGAGAGTATGGAGGACACACATGACAACAACCAACAAAAGGAGGATCTGTTGAACACTATGGAACTTGATAGGGACCAAGAGATGACCCCGAGCGAGGTGGGAACAGAGGATCATGAACTATAAGATATTCTTGATAGGGAGCATCTAGATCTGGAAAAGTTCCTGGAGTAGGGAACCACCAAAGGAATGGATTCACTACCACAAGAGGAGTTCAATAGAGTGCAACAACTGTTCCTATGGAGAACTCAGACAAAAGGTTCGGGAGTCAAAAGAAACCATGATATTCAGGACAATGAAGGGGTGAAAACAATGAAGGCAACATCGAGACTAGCTCCTAGGAACCTAGGCAGGAAAAGAGGTAGGAAAAAACAGAACGAGTTGCTGATAGAGTGTGGAAAACTCATGATCGATTCAGGTAAGATGAAAGACCTAACCAGTTACTCATTTACAAATCTTTCTTAATGAAGCTCACAACATGGAATATTAGGGGTCTAGGGAGTAAAAGGAAACAAAGGAATCTTAGCAATAGAATGAAAGAAGAAAAACTAGATATGATTTTCATCCAGGAAACTAAATGTTCAGTAGAAAAAATAAGAGAAATACACAACAAATGGCTAACTAAATATGAATATCTAGAAGTTAAAGCAGACAAAACAATAGGAGAAATTCTCAAGCTTTGGAACCCTCAGAAACTAGGAATCCTAGATGCTGAAGCATCTAGGAACTACTTATCAGTGGTTATTCAACCTCTAGGGGACAAGGAAGTTTATTTAATCACAATTGTTTATGGTCCACAGAAGCCTGAAGACAAACTAAGGCTTCTTACTTCACTGGAGGATCTAAGAGACAAACATTTGGGCATCCCCTGGATTTTGGGAGGGGACTTTAATATGATCAGGTCCCTGTCAGAAAAAAAAGGTGGAAACAGATCACTAGGTAGAGACTCTATAGCATTTCAGAATTTTATAAAAAATATGAGGCTAGTAGACACAGAGACAAGTAATGGCATCTTTACCTGAAATAGAAAAAAAAAGGGAGGAGAGTCACAAGTGGCCTCAAAACTAGACAGATTTATTATCTCAGAGGAACTTATCCTAACAGGCCTTGACTTGTCAGTGATGATAATCCCTTTTGGTGGTTCGGATCATTGGCCTGTTCAACTTGAAGCATCCTTTATAGGAACTCTAAGAAACAGACCTTTTAGGTTTGAACACATTTGGCTTACCCATCCTGACTTTATCAGCAATATTGAAAAATGGTGGACAAAGGATATGCAAATTCAGGGCACTAAAATGTTCCTCCTGCGTAAAATATTGAAACATATCAAAATCAGGTTGAAAGACTGGAATAAGAAGGAGTTTGGCAACATTTTTGAAGCCAAAAAAGTGGTTGAACGGAAGCTACATGAAATTAACCAGATCCTCATTACAGATGGCCTCAGCGGGGGAAGAAAGGAACAAGTTGACTACCATCAACAGGAATGGGAAGAATTATGAAAACAAGAGGAAATATTCTGGAAACAGAAATCAAGGGTACACTGGTTAAAGGAAGGAGAAAGGAACACAAGGTTTTTCACAAATCTACCATGGATCACAGGTCTCATAACATGATCTCAAAAATCAAAGATTATCAATGAAATCAACTCAATACCCACAAAGAAATAGAAGCTGTGCTGGTTCAACATTTCCAAGGCATAGCAGAGGAACCTCTCTTAGACAGATCACAATTCATCAATGACTTTACAAAGCACATTCCTAAGCTTGTGACAAGAGAATACAATTATAATATAAACAGGCCTGTGAATGAAGAGGAGGTCAGCGAAGTCATCAAGGAAATGCAAAATAGGAAGGCACCAGGTCTGGATGGTTTTAATGTTGACTTCTTTAAAGCATGTTGGGGAATAATCAAGCAGGATATCCTTGATGTTGTGGAGGACTCTTGATCTGAAAATGGGGCTCATAGGATTCTTGTCTAACTTACAAGAACCTCTCCCACTTCCAAAGCTTTAAAATTTCCCAAGTCTTAATAATTAACCAATGTGGAATTAAGAAATGCTTGAAAATATGGGTGTATGATTGTATTTGTTTTCAGCTTATTTACTTTAAAATATGTTGTTTGTGTTGTTATGGGAAGGTACGTAAATTGATATATAAATGCATATAACAGTAGTTAAAGTAGTAAAAACAAACACATAAGACAACAATATAATACAGAGTTCACCCTGATATCTTGGGCTATGTCTCCTTGAGCTCTAGTCAAATCAACTAGGCTACCTGGGATTATAGAAACAGTTCTTTTACAAGTTCCACACTCAACTCCAATGTTTTACACAAGAACATTAGGCTCAGAACACCATCTTATCCCTTGGCTCTTGGAGCTCTTCGGCTTTCTACCTCTGGCTCTTAGCTCTAGCTCTGGCTCTTGGCTCTAACTCTGGCTCTGGCTCTTTGGCTCAGGCTCTAGTTCTAGCTCTCAGCTCTCGCTTCTGGTGCTTGCTTTGGCTCTTGGCTCTGGCTGTGGCTCTTGGCTCTCTACTCTGGCTTCTTTAAGCTCTTTTTCTCAGCCTTTGCATGCCTTTGTGAGTCGCTCGACCTCCAAGCAACTTCAACAACAATATGCTGTTGTCAATTGAGCTCTCTGGCTTTTCACTCGACCTCCGAGTGACCCCAAAGACTCTCTGCACATTCAAATTTTTCTTGCTGTTCGCTCTCCTCTCTTCTTCTGTTCCCCCCAAGGATAATTTTAGGGGCGAATGTTCGCCCTTTGGCGAAATTAAGGGGTTTTAAATTTTTAGTGGGCGAATATTTTGTATCATAGTACATTTTTACAAATCACCTCAAATAGCCCACCTTATTTTAAGGGAGAGGGTAAAAAAGGTAAATTTAGCCCTTGAAATTAGGACTTACAACCTTCCATTCGCCCATTTTCAAGAATAGGTTTTATTTAAGTGAATCCATGCCCACTTTCAAGAATAGGTTTTATTTAAGTGAATCCTATGGGCCAAATACCATATTTATAAAAGAGGTATGGTAAATTAATAAAAATATAAATAAATGAGAGGTATGGTAAATAAATAAAACATTTTTTATATTTACTCCATAAGTCACCTTACATACATGTAAGGGTGTAAACAAATAAAAATATAAGTAAAGTGGAGGTATGGTAAATAAATAAAACGTCTTTTTATACTTACTCAAAAGGTATGGTAAATAAATAAAAATATAAATAAACTAGACGTATCGTAAATAAATAAAACCTCTTTTTATATTTAGTCCATAAACCTCATTCTATTTATGAAGGCTCAAGAAAGAAGTTTTATTTAAGTGAATCTTATGGGCCAAATACCATATTTGTAAAAGAGGTATGGTAAATTAATAAAAATATAAATAAACGAGAGGTATGGTAAACAAATAAAACATTTTTTATATTTACTCCATAAGTCACCTTATATTTACGAACACTCAAAAAATGGGTTATATTTAGGTGAAACCTATGGCCAAAATATTGTGGGACAAATACCATGGACTAGATTGTTATTAATACCATGCAAAAAACCATTATTAACCTTAATATTAGAATTAATAAAAATAAAAATGGCACATGGTATTGACCCATGGTATTCACCAAAATGGCACATGGTATTGACCCATGGTATTCACCTGGAATGTAGCCTATTTAAATGGGGGAATTAAACCAGCATGTAGCCTATGCTAAGATTCACTAGGACTTTACAAATTTTTATTATTTAGTGAAAGACTCGCCAAGATCTTACAATATTTTATAATTGAGTAAAATATTCGCCATGCCTGGTGAGAGATTCGCCAAAAAATTATATATACATATTATATTATTGATAAAATCGCCTTCCATTTTTCCTATATACCATGGAGATTCGCCCATTTATTATATTTATAAATTTAGGGGGGGTTCTTACAATTTTCCCTGGTTCCCCCCTCTACACATTTTTTTTCTATCTCTGTCAGTCTGTGGCTTTAAGCCATCTGCTTCTTGACTGTTCGTTTTCGATTTCAGCTCTCTCGTTCCCTACCTCTATTTATTTGAATCCCTTATTTTGGTTGTTACAGTCACTACATCACACCTCACAGGGAAGTGGCCACCTATTCCGTAATGGATAAGTGTCAGGTTCACCGAAAACACTCGATCATTTGAAATGGCCGTTATTTCCGTTTACTCCAAGAATGCCTGCAAAACACGAATCTCTGCCAAATCATCATCCACGTCGGACTTCAAATCTTTATGCACTGTAGCTTATTTCTCCCTCGGGTCCAGTCATCCATCGGGTGCAATCTCCGTCATTAGATCTGGGGCCTCTAGATCCTACGGTCATCGCTCTTATCGCGCAGTTGACTTGCTCGATCGTTAGCCTATGGTGAGAGCGGTTTTCTCTCTCATCCATCGGACACGCATCATACAATGTATGGAATCACTTGGTCTTCTGACAAATTCGCTTACCGCCCAAAATGCCTCCGATATTCTGCTGGTTTTGGAGCGCGGGACCCGCCTGTCGTTTTAGTGCTTTTCCCATGGTTTTCGATTTCCCCTTGTGACTGAGCGCTAGGGGCTTTTTCCTTCTTGAGGGGTTTTGCCCAGTGATGTGCGATATCAGAAACAGCCTCTGTTTCTAGGTTTGGGCCTCCCAACTTCCATTTTTGCACCATGCACAGTCTCCATGGGCCAACGGTCAAGCGCTTTGACCGAAGGTCCTCGTTGCTCCGTGCTGGCTGCAATTTTCCATTATATAGAGGTTATTTCTGATAGCTCTTTGTCTACAAGATTTTGAACTTCGACATGAGTTTCTTTATAGAGTTTGGGTAACTTTAAGAGGGTTTAAGGATCCAATTCGGATCACGCCTTCCCACTAAAAGAACTTTTGGTTCACAAAAAGACTGATATACTGATCTGAGTAGTAATGAGAGTAACAACACCCTCTTCTTTAGCCTCCCTACACTTGCCTTTGCATAGTGCCTCTGAACCGTAATCTCTAACCACTTCCCTTCTTGGATGGGTTGGTCGTCTTGGGAAGAACTGTTTTCTTCCTTGACTTCATGCAGAACTTCTGCTGTGAAGTTTATTGAAGGTAGTTTGAACTTCTTTGCCTTGATCCTTGATCCAAGGTGGCTCAAACAAATGGGAAGCACATCTGCTCCACAAAAATTTCATTTGTACCTGTTTGAAAAGCTGCCAACAACAACTGTTAACAACAACAGGCATACAGACAACAACTGCATGGGCTAACTCCTGCTTCAACGAAGAAACAAATTTCGCATCTTGTGAACAATTCCATGTCTTATAACTGCATACAAATGATTGACTAGATAACAAGCCAATAAAACATGCCTTTAAAACAAATGACCCTTCAGGTCAAGCATGTAGAAAAAGACCTTTAGGACTCTTTTTCAAAAGATGAAACACTTCATCATTATCTCCATTTTGGAGACCAAATTAACTTCTCCCAAGCCAATATTACATGCATCTCATGCTTATGCATGCATTCCATCTTTCAAATTTCGCTTAAGTACACTGTACTTTCGAAGTTGAAATGAACATATTGTTGTAGCAATAAAGTGAGTTTCCTACTCAACCTCTTTCCATTTACCATTTTGGTAAGATCATGTAACTTGCATTTATTCCACAAAGAAATGCAAACAGATGCACCAAAGGACATGCAATCTTAATTGGATAAGAATTCTAACCATTTCTTACCAATCCATTTCAAAGGTCCCTCCTTGGTTTGCACATCAGCGTCAATATGTGAATCATCTTGAAACACATCAATCATGGAATCTTTATTTCCATCCCTGCCTTTTTCTTTTTCCACCTTCTCCTTCAGCTTTGGTGGAAGCAGTGCTGGATTCAAATTCCAACACCCTTCAACAAGATGCCCTTGCTTATGGCAGTAAGTGCAACACATGTGCATCCTTTTGACAACATGATTTGCCTTGTCCTGTGGACCTTTGGCTGCTTGCTTCTTTTCCTTCAAAAGTTTCCTGTATGTGGCCATCCTCTTCCAACATCTAGAAACATAATGGTTATCCAAACCACAAAAGGAACATGCAATCCTTTTTCCATGCTTTACAAAATCAAAACGAACATGTTTAGAATCAGATTTATACCTGCCTCTTTCACCTTTATTGCCTTCATGAGGAGGTGAGACAAATGAA
This sequence comes from Pinus tabuliformis, assembly GCA_031772625.1. NCBI lineage: Eukaryota > Viridiplantae > Streptophyta > Pinopsida > Pinales > Pinaceae > Pinus > Pinus tabuliformis. The sequence continues at coordinate 385,475,435 of CM062811.1, read as the reverse complement.
GAAGTAGCTCCCTTTGGAACACTATCACTTTCTTCAAGGCTGTCAGAGTTTCCACAAACCTCTGGTTCAAGTATGTGCTTCTGAACACCTGCATCCTGTGAATGATGTTTCGAGCTATTACATTCCTCCTGAATACAATCCTCACACTTTTGAGGTAGAGGACCTACAATGAAACTCCTTTTTAGAACTGTTTCAATGGCCTTCATGGAAGCTTTGGAAATCTCTCCATAAGACTGTCCATAGCCAAGACCCAAATACTTAGGCCTTTCCTCAACCATTATTGGCTCGAAAATACCTTGTGCATGTTTTCCCAAGCCCTTTCCTTCATAGCCCATCTTGGACATTAGCTTGGAACCTATGCCTCTAGTATGTTTTTCCAAAGAACCAATATGAGCATTCTTAGAAGAGTTTGAAGACAAACAGAATGGTTTACCTCTTCTTCAAGCTGATACTTGGCTAAGGCTTATTTTGCAACAAAGAGTTGTGACTCCAACTCATGCATCCTTTTCAGGTTCATATTTGCAATATGAAGTCACCTCTCCATTTCCTGTAATTTGTCAGAAAGCAACCACTTCTCTTCCTCCACAGAATTCAACTGCTCTCTAAGTATGCTGCTCTTCCTTCCATCCTCATACATTTCTCTCACCATATCCATCATGGTGGACAAGTCTTGCTTCATGTCTCCATCAAAGGAACTTGGAGAGCAAGAAGAATTTGAGAACTCACTTGTAGAAGTTGTCATTTTCAAAATGCACAAAAGAACTTCAAACAAGATTATTAAGGAGCTTATCCAGTAACCTCTTGCAACAACCTTTTGTGCTTTAAGGATTTCCCTGAGGTCCTTTGGGATAGAAGAATTCCTTCAACCCTTCTTCCTTCTTGTCCTTCCTGGACTGAGCTATCAATATCTTTCCCTCCACCTCTACAAATTCAAACAATAGTCAGTCTGCAACCAAGCATACAATCGATGAGGTAATCAATCCTTGATTGTCCAAACACCTTTCAGACAAGCAATCTTTTCCCTGTCAATCAAGCATTCTGATACAACCTTCTTTGCAGGTGGGGTTAATCAATCTTAAGCTCTGATACCACCTGATCTGAAAATGGGGCTCTTAGGATTCTTGTCTAACTTACAAGAACCTCTCCCACTTCCAAAGCTTTAAAATTTCCCAAGTCTTAATGATTAACCAATTTGGAATTAATAAATGCTTGAAAATATGGGTGTATGATTGTATTTGTTTTCAGCTGATTATTTACTTTAAAATCTATTGTTTGTGCTGTTATCGGAAGGTACTTAAACTAATATATAAATGCATATAACAGTAGTTAAAGCAGTAGGAAAAGCAAACACATAAGACAACAATATAATATAGAGTTCACCCTGATATCTTGGGCTACGTCTTGAGCTCTAGTCAACTCAACTAGGCTCCCTAGGATTATGGCAACAGTTCTTTTACAAGTTCCACACTCAACTCCAATGTTTTACACAGGAACATTGGGCTTAGAACACCATCTTATCCCTTGGCTCTTGGAACTCTTTGGCTTTCTAGCTCTGGCTCTGGCTCTTACTCTGGCTCTTGGCTCTGACTCTAGCTCTGGCTCTTTGGCTTGGGCTCTGGTTCTAGCTCTCAGCTCTCGCTCTGGCTCTTGGCTCTGGCTATGGCTCTTGGCTCTCTGCTCTGGCTTCTCTAAGCTCTTTCTCTCGGCCTTTGCATGCCTCTATGAGTCGCTCGACCTCCAAGAAACTTCAACAACAATATGCTGCTGTCAATTGAGCTCTTTGGATTTTCACTCAACCTCCGAGTGACCCCAAAGACTCTCTGTGCATTCAACTTTTTCTTGTTGTTCACTCTCCTCTCTTCTTTTGTTCCCCCCTCTACGCATTTTTTTTCTATCTCTGTCAGTCTGTGGCTTTAAGCCATCTACTTCCTGACTGTTCGTTTCCACTTTCAGCTCTCTCATTCCCTGCCTCTGTCCATTTGAATCCCTTCTTTTGGCTGTTACAGTCACTGCATCACACCTCACAGGGAAGTGGCCACCTATTCTGTAACAGATAAGTGTCAGGTTCACTAGAAACACTCGATCGTTTGAAACGGCCATTATTTCTGTTTACTCCAAGAATGCCCGTGAAACACGAATCTCTGCCAACTCATCGTCCACGTCGGACTTCAAATCTTTATGTGCTGTAGCTTATTTCTCCCTCGGGTCCGGTCATCCATCGAGTGCAATCTTCGCTGTTAGATCTGGGGCCTTCAGATCCTATGATCATCACTCTTATCGCGCAGTTGACTTGCTCGATCGTTAGCCTGCGATGAGAGCGGTTTTCTCTCTCATCCGCCGGACATGTGTCATTCAACGTATGGCATCGCTTGGTCTTTTGACAAATCTGCTTACTGCCCAAAACGCCTCCGATATTCCGCCAGATTTGGAGTGCGGGACCCACCTATCGTTTTAGAGCTTTTCCCACGGTTTTTTTATTTCCCCTTGTGACCGAGTGCTTGGGGTTTTTCCTTCTCTAAGGGTTTTTCCCAGTGATGCACGATTAGAAACAACCTCTGTTTCTAGGTTTTAGCCTCCCAACTACCATTTTTGCACCATGCACAGTCTCCATGGGCCAACGGTCAAGCGCTTTGACTAAAGGTCCTCGTTGCTCCATGTTGGCTGCAATATTCGATTATACAGGGGTTATTTCTGATAGCTTGTTGTCTACAAGATTTGAACTTCGGCATGAGTTTCTTTATAGAGTTTGGGTAACTTTAAGAGGGTTTAAGGATCCAATTCGGATCAACTCTAGGAAAAATAGAACTGTTTTGAAGGCACTCAATACCTCTTTCATATCCTTAATTCCAAAACAGGATAATGCTATGACACCAGACAGATTCAGACCAATAGCATTATGCAATGTGGTGTACAAAATAATTTCCAAAATAATTGCCAACAGGCTTAAACCCCTTCTTCCAACTCTCATATCTGAGGAACAAACTGGGTATGTGGAAGGCAGACAAATTCTCAACAATATCATTCAAGCACACGAGGTGGTTCACTCACTTATAAGCAATAGTCAGGCGGGAATGATTGTATAGCTTGACTTAGAAAAGGCTTATGATAAGCTAAGTTGGGCTTAAATAAGGAGAGTTCTTATAGCATATGGATTTGACCATAACTAGGTAAGATGGGTAATGGCCCTTGTAACTACCTCTAGTTTTTCAATCTTGTTAAATGGTTCACCATCCAAGCCCTTTAATCCCACGAGAGGTCTCAGACAAGGAGATCCTCTCTCACCCTTCCTCTTCATTCTCATGATGGAAGGGCTAGGCAAAGCTATCAAATCTGCCAAAGCAGAAGGCAAAATCCAGGGTCTCAAACTCACCATGAACGGAGATGCTTTGACCCATCAACAATTTGTGGATGATACTATGCTATAGGGTATACCTACGGTCAGGGAAGCTCTAGCCTACAAACAAATCCTGAAAAACTTTGCAATGGCTGCGGGCACAGAGGTAAGCCTTACCAAATCAAAGATTTTATTTTTTAATACTGACATGCCATTCAGAGAAATATATCCAGAATTCTATCCTTTCAAAGAGATATGCTACCCTCCAAATATTTGGGAGTATCACTAACAGACAAACCTTTGAGTAAGATAGTTTGGGAGCTTGTGATTAATAAGCTACAGGACAAAATATGGAAATGGACAAGTACGTCTTTGAACTTAGCAGGACGACTAATGGTCACAAAATATGTCCTACAAACTATCCCCATCTTTATGTTTTCAACCCTTCTAGCTCCTAAGGAGTTATGCAACTATGCAGAAATATCCAAAAAGATTTTCTTTGGGGAAAAGGGGAAGAGAAAAAAAAATGGGCCTTGGTAGCCTGGGAAAAAATCTGTAAACCTAAGACTCATGGAGGCTTGGGACTGGATGATCCTGAAATGCTAAACAAAGTTTTGGGGGCAAAACTATGGTGGAGATGGCTAAAAGATTCAGCTTCCCCTTGGGCCCAAATTTGGAAATAGAAATATGCAAACAATTGGAAAGACAAGGATCACATTAGAATGTCTGGGATCATCAAAGGCTCCCACATTTGGAACAAATCTTGGGAGAATAGAGCCATTGTTCAGAAACATAGTTTCTGGGAAATTAGAGATGGAAACCTTGCATGGTTTTGGGAGGATAAGTGGCAACAGGAACCTATATTGTTAAGAGAAGAATTTGCAAATCTCAAGAATGATACTGACAACAAAAGGTTACTCAGAGTAAATGACTTCTGGGATCAGGAAAGAAGCGAGGGAAAATGGAGGATATGGAAGAACCTGGTATACAGTGATGAACCCCCCTTGAAAGCACAGGTAGAAACTCTAACAACCATCCTCGAATAGAGAAAGATTCTAAGATCAGCAGATTCAAACCAGCTGAGATGGGGCAATAACAATGAAGGCACCTTTAACCTCAAAGAAGCCAAGCGCATAGCCCTTGGGCTTGACTTTCCAAACCCAAATTAGGTAATGAAGGACCTATGGTAGAACCAAAGCTGGATGAAGATCAAACTACTCATGTGTTTAGTGGAGCATAAAAAAATTCTAACTTGGGAAAACCTTAGGAAAAGAGGGGTCGCTGGTCCATATAAATGACAGCTATGTGAATTACAAGAAGAAACTACATACCATCTTCTCAACCTCTGCCCATTCACATCCACATTGTGGAATTGGATTGCTTCAATATTCAAACAAATAGACAAGGACATGGGTAGCATTACCAGCACCTTAAAGAAGTGGAGGAAAATTTTCTCTGATAATGAAATAGTCAACAAAGCTTGGGCTTTAGCTCCAAGCTTTCTAATCTAGGATGTCTGGAAAGAACGCAACAACAAAATATTCAAAAACATGAAAGGTTCTTCCCAGAGCATCATGGCACAGATTTTAAGACAGCTCAATGAGACGGTAGGAACCCTCATTAAAAACCCCCCTGAAAACCAACCTAAAGATGCTAATGTGCAGATACTAATACAGTTGGGTCTGCAGGGGCTTATCCCAAAGGAAAAAAAAAATGCAAATCACATAATTGCTGATAAGGATTTCTGGCAACCTCGCCCTCAAGGTTTTTATGAAATGCAATATAGATGGGGCCTCAAAAGGAAACCCGGGCATGGCTGGTTATGGAGGAGTGATAAGGGATGAAAAGGGTTGTATAGAAATCATCTTTCACAGTAATTTGGGGAAAGCCACAAACAATATGGCAGGTCTCATGGCCTTTGAGAAATGCCTAGAAATCTTGAGGGACTCAAATCTTCATAACATTGTAATTGAAGCTAATTTCGAATTGATTATTAATTCGGTCAAGAAAATTTGCTATGACTCAGCTTCAGAAAAAGTTTTGAGACATTAGAGGCTTCTGCAAGTCTATCAAAGGATTCAATCCCACCTGTAGAATATGAGAACCCTGAGTTTCACTCATGTGCGCTGAACTTCCAACAAATTAGCGGACATCTTAGCTAATTAAGGTGTACTTTGTGCTAAAAGAAACAATAAATATAAATGGATAGAGACCCCCCAGTGTAGATTGAGGGAAGAGTGTCTCAGACAGGTAAACGCGGACCGAGAGCTCTATTAGAGCAGGGTATACTAGCAGGTTGTAGACTTCTGGAAACAGTTGATTTTTAATCCACATGAAGCAGCAGTTCAGCGATATAAACAAAAAGAATGGCCGGTCCTTAGGCTGGAATATGTGCCCAAAACTATACAAACCCAAGGCTCTCGGGTGGGTTTTAATTGATAGCACAAGTATTTACATGAATTTGAATTATACTACAAATCGCATTTTCATTGGCTATGCAGGGAGCTTGGTTAAAGTGCGAGCAGATAGGAGAAATAGCAGCAATCTTATCAATTCCGCGTGGCAAATAGCAAGGTGGTTACCAAGCCAAATGGACACGAAATCAAATTTAACAATAGCTTTATTAGGCTTCGGGTCCGAGAGTAGTGTTAAACATTGGGCAAGTTACGGTGTGATTCACTTGAATCTGGTGTATTTCGGGCAAACTACATGCGCGAGGGTTATCAGCCAAATAGACACAAATTTTTTATAGAGCGGTCTCTAAATGCTTATCGGGTCTGATTCAAGAGTTAAAGGGTGTGCTTGTTAGTGGTCCGATATTGTTCTTGACTGTTAGATCTCTGATGACAGATCAAATGGTCTGGGTGTTCAATTATCTTTTGTGGTTTCGACATCATGATTTTGTGGGCCCTGAGCCCGGTTAGTGGGCCTTAAGCTCGGTTTCCTAGGCTATATGTGGCCCACATCTCATTTGTACATTTTGTAATTTGGTTTTATTATCTTTTTGAATAGAAAGTCCGACGCTTAATTCAACAAAAAAAGAAAGTAAAATTTAATATATTTTTATTTCAATTATAAATTGTGTCTTGTATTTTTTAAATTATGAAAATAAATTAAATACAAAACATTATTATTAATGAATATACTACAAACAAAATAACATCGTGTTAATTTAAAATATTTTTATTTCTATCGTGAAATATGTGTATTTAATAGGATTGTAAATTTTACTTCATATTCAACTATCTGTATTTACTAAGATATTTAAAAACCATGTGTTTTGTCCTCTTTCCAATGATTTAGGACTGTTTTTAAAAGACACATGAAGACTAACATATTTTGCTATCGACATGATGAAAGGTTTTTTTGTTTTTTTGTTTAT